>JAHWFO010049370.1:48926-81604 GCA_023313115.1 Rhysida immarginata
TCAATAAACTATGAATAATGGTTTCCCACGTGGCCCTTTTCAAATCAACGTCCTTATATTGTTTGCGGCGCTTATCGTAGAAGAAAGGATGTTTTCTTGTCTCCCCTACAAGAATTTCAATGTCGCTCACGAATCTCTGCCTCCTTTTTCAATCATGGCAGCAATTTTACCTTCCACGGTGACAGTTTTCGATGTTTCCATGTCCGTTCCTACTATGTTACCATCGATTGCCGCTTCTTCCATTTTGGTTGTTGTTATATGATGGCACCACGATGAGCAGGATGAACCATGGGAGGGGTGAACCACTCGCAATGTATTATGGGATGATATCATTAGTTTCCTACTCTCCGCTCCGCAGGCTTTGCGCCGAACTTGAGCTTGATGAGGAGCGCTAGGGAGGGGTGTGACGTCATGATTTTACGCTCCGCTGTTACGTTCCGCAGAGTTTACACATATGTGGGGGGGTTCTATGCTTTAGTGTTTGTAGATGGAGCTTTGAACTGCATTGTGGAGCCTGTTCTTTTGCAACATGTTTTTCCAGCAGGATAATGCCCGTCCACACACTGCCCTGTGGCAATACTTCCCCAGGTCAGCCCGATTTCCAGACTTGTCGTTAATTGCGCATGGTCCATGATGTTCAAGAAGACATCCAGTATCTTTATAACCGCAAGCATGTTGGAGTCAAGGCCTGCATTGCAGCTTGCATCGGTCATACGACCTACTAATGTGGTCTATTGGGGAATGGGAGTCACCCTGTACAAAGTTCTTCTGGACATAATGTCTGTTGGTATTATACGACATAATGGAATATATCATTAACTTGTCATTTACTTATTCACTTACATGAATATAAACACACAAAAAGAGAACCTTCGTTCCAAAGCTCATAACGAGCTCTTATTAGGTTGGTTGATGAAGTTGATTATGTGAGATGCGACGTTTTCAGGATTATTCAGATAAACATGATGAGTCCCTTCGACTTTCACATATTCAAATCTATGACAATGTTTCTTGTAGATGTCTAAAAATTCATCGTAGATTTCGTGCCGCTCATATAACAGCCCGCCTTTAGCTTTAATAATCTTAACATTTCCGGTTATTTTGGTCGACACTGCTTTCACATAATTTGTAATTAACATCGGTATACATATCACTTGGACACGTTTATCTCTCGTGTAGAAGAACCGTTCGGCATTATCAGGATCAGGCTGACATCCTCTCTTCATTAGAACTGCAGCAGACTCATAGGTTAATGAACCGTTTGAACTGTCCATTAAACGTTGAGCGCAATCACGAAAAGGTAACTGTTTGGACTTTTCTCTTCTTCGTCGAACGTCGCATACTGTTTCAACGAAGCACCTGGTGATGCAAAGAATTTATCTTTACTGCTGATAGTGACGAGTTTAATAGCATCGAGGGTAACTAAATGGTTAACCATTTGCGGATACAGTGCGCAGTACACTAAGCCTATACTTCCTCCCATGCTGTGCCCTATGTAAGAAAACGTATTCCACTTCAAATGCCGAATTACTCTTCTCACCTGGTGAACGTAGCTGAAGCCGTCGTATTGTGCACCAAATGGTAAATGGGATGAGAATCCGTGGCCGGCTAAATCGATAGCAACAAAGCGCCAAGTCTCGGGAAGCGATGGGGCCAATGTGTCAAAAGTGCCCGAATTGTCTTGTTATCCGTGAACTCCAAGCACGGGCATTCCAGTTGGATGACCCCATTCCTTAGCTACAAAAAAAAAAGAAAAACGCAAAGAATTTATCTGGATGTACAGAAAGCTATACAGTCCTAATGAACTAAAGTCTGCATTGATGATATAATTAATCACATTTCCAAAACCAGAATGCCCCCAAAATACTAAAGCGTTTCTTTGTCACATGTACGAGGCCTGTCAGAAAAGTATCCGACCTTATATTTTTGCATGTGCCGACCTTGAACCTTTGGCAGTATGCGTGAATTTTTCCCGCCTCTCAACAGCGTCAGTTGCTGGCAATTAGCATTAAAAGGAGGTAGTGTGTTGTGCTCTCGTCGTTTTTTGATTTGGAGGCTTTCGGTGATGATGCTATGGTCGTACCCGTACACCCAGGACTCGTCACCAGCGATTATAGTGTTCACGAAGTCGGGGTCACTGTTTGCAGACGCCAGCAGACTTTTGCTCCGCCCGAATTTCGCCGCTACTCTCCTAATGGCCAAATCTTCGGTCAGAATAGAATGTGCCGAAAACATACTGATGCCCACCTCTTCCGCAACTTCTCGGATAGTCACGCGACGGTCCTGCATCACCAGAGCGTACACTTTGGCAATGACCTGGTCGTTTTGGCATGCTGAAGACCGACCGGGTGTAGCAGTCCGTAATCTGCGTGATGCCCATAGCATCGTCACCGAAAGCCGTCTGAATCTTCCAGATGGTTTCCACCTGGCTGTCGCCTAGTTTCTGGCAAAATTTGATGCGTAACGCTGCTCCAGTCGTTCCGTCATTTTCCTTCAAATCAAAAACAGACGAGAGCACAATATACTACCTCCCTCTAATGCTGATTGCCAGCAACTGACGCTTTTAAGAGGAGAGAAAAAAATTCACGCATACGCACAAAGGTTCAAAGTCGGCTCATGCAATCGCGCGCGATCCAAATCCTTCAGGTTTTCGCAAAAAAAATAAGGTCGGATACTTTTCTCACAGGCCTCGTATGCCTAGAAGTCGTCGAATTACATTACAGGACGAGTGAAAAATATTTTACACTTTTAAACACGTACTAGGTAACCACAAAAGTTCTTGCCGTTTTTATGTTGCCATAAAAGGAAGTGGTAGAAGATATGCAAATGAGTGTACAGTGTAGTCCAAAATCTGTATGGGGGGAGCCTGTATAAATACAGTGCTGTTGGGCATTCACATCAATCACATCTCGTACAGACAAATGGAGGTAACAAAAGAGATGATTAGGTATCATTTGCTCTATGACTTCAAGGTAGACTTGTAGGCAGCCGCATCAAGTCGCTGACTGTGTCCTGAATTTAGTTCCAGTCATTTAGGTCAGGAGAATAAACCCCGTAGTCTAGTGGACTAGACGCCAAATGGTTCACTATGAGCTGCTATTGACTAGCCAAACCAAAACCGGGGACCTGTACTCCCAGCAGTTGGAACTTGTGCAACAGGCATTGCAGCAGAAATAGCCAGCATTGGTGAATCGCAAAGGAGTACTCTTCTTTCGTGACATTGCCCAGCCACATGTGGCATGGGTGGCCAGGGAAACCAAAGAGTGGCTTGGCTGGGAAATTTGTGTCATCCACCGTACTCACCAGATCTTGCCCTAATGGTCCAAGGGTGCAAATTATCTCCTTGAAAAACTCTACACTAGATGTAAATGTAATTCAAGCGATTAGAGTGATATAAGACAAGGACCGCAAATCGCAAGCAACGCCGTAAATTGAACCTCAAACTAAGCAGAATGGCGTGGCACTGCGTAGCACGAGCCAAATTTGGGCGACTGCGTTCCCCCCACTCCCCATTTTCTCATCAAGAAGAGGTCTGTCTTCCAGCTCAATTTGAGAAAATTTTCTTTTCATGGGTTATTTTTACCTACGACACAGAATTAAACATCATTCAAAATTACGTTGCACTGAGGTTTACTGTAAAAAAAATCTTAAGAAAAAAAAATAAAAGAAAATGACGATACGCCAAAAGCTAATTGAACTACCGGTATGTACACTAAGTTAGCAAAACTCATGGGATAGCAAGCACATTGATTTATGGGCATGGCTCACAAATTCACAGGGATAACGGATTCTGGAAACGGACCATTAGACGTTGTGGGAAGAGGTTGGATAAATGATTAATCAAAAATGGCATGTCTTTTGAACGGATTACGATAGTAGGTGCCCGACGCATGGGATGTTCCTTTCGGCAGTGGTGCAGGAATTTGGCTTAAAGGAGAGACAGGAGCGCAACAGTGCAGCATATCACAGACCAGTTCAATACTGGCTGCACTAGAAACGTCTCTCGGTGGACAATCCGTCAGAATCTGCATGCCCTCGGGTTTGGAAGCCGTCACACTACACGGGTGTCAATGCTTACCCTGTGTCATCGGACACTCCGGCGTGCATTTGCCACCAACCATCTTGGCTGGACTCTGCAACAGTGGCGTAACGTTATATGGTCAGATGAGTCGCGATATCAACTGTACCACGCTGATGGGAGGCGCCGTGTGTGACGCAGTCCTCTCGAAACGATGGATCCCGCATGCCAACAGGTGGTGGGGCGTCAGTGATGGTCTGGGGTGCATTTTCCTGGTTTGGAATGGGCCCTCTGGTTATCCTGGACCAAACGTTGAATTGTCCACGGTATCGTCAACTCATCAGAGACCATCTGCACCCGTTTTTGACATTTCAACACCCTGACGACGTAGCAGTCTTTCAAGATGACAATGCTCTACCACATCGCTCCAATGTCGTCCACGAAGGGTTCGAGGAGCATGCAGGAGAGGTCCAACGACTGAGCTGGCCAGCCCGGAGCCCTGATATGAATACTATCGATCATATCTGGGATGCTGTTGAAGTCAGGCTCCGAGCACTGGATCCTCTAACCAAGAACGGGCAGCAACTATCTTCGGCTCTGCAGACTATCTGGTGCCAACTGCCTCCATAAGTGTACCAGGGACTTGCAGACTCACTACTACCGCAGTATTGCTGCACTCCACAAGGTCAGACGTGTGGGATATCCATTGCTACAACGTTATTATTGTAACTTTTGGTAACACTAATTCAGGATACGTCATTTATGTTAACATCAAAATTTTTATTGCTGAAATTAAATTCCAATAAATGGGCAAGGAACAAAAACATATAAAACTTGTTTTCTTTCGCAATAATTCCTCAAACATGACAACATTTATGCACTTCCACTATGTAAAACATGTGCACCACTTTAAGGTAGACTAAATATTTATTACCCTCAAATTACTTGATAACAATGACAGAATTAAAAACACTGTTAATATTTAGATGGGCTAACTGGTCCTGACCTTCCGTCGACATGATTATGCAAATTAAGACATGTACAAAGTTTATCTCATAAACAGTGATGCATAAATAAATAAATAAAATACTATTTCCAATGAAAAACTTGTTCTGCATTCAATTATAAAGCCAACTTTAAAGAATACATGGGTCGTTATCGGATGAATAGATCATCCAAAAACTAAACAAAAACATTTCTATACGTTTGGTTGCCCATTCTGATAAAGCATTCTCATTAGCAGCACTGTAGCGCATGACCCTGATAGTCATTTCGTTAGTCCGATCTTGTTCTAGTTATAAAAGTCATTGTTCAAATTCAACCAATCATACGAGGGTGGGCTGAAAAGTAATGACTCCATGGCTGTAACTTTTTTATTTTTAACCGATTTTCAAAATTCTTTTTGTATCTGATACTCCCATTTGTCCTCTATGTAATGCACTATTCATTTTTGGCATTGTACCGACGCTTGACTAGTCGGGTGGACCCGCCGGAGAGGAATTCCGGGGTTGAAGTCAACACCAAGACCAAACGGCAGGTTTCACCTCGTCGTCAGAACGCAACTCGTGCCCTTTAAGGTACTCTTTCCTCTTTGGGAAGTGGTGAAAGTCGCAAGGTGCAAAGTCTTTCGTTTTTGAACTGCAGTTTTTCATCTTTGAACTGTAGGCTCTGAACCCCCCTCTGACGTGTGGCGTTATCGTGCTGCAGAAGAGGATCCAAAACTGCCATTCAATCCTCGTGTCGACGACAACGCCGGAATTCCTCCTCGACAGGTACACCCGACTAGTCACGCGTTGGAGATTACTATGTTGAAAAGTGAATAATGCATTACATAGAGGACTAAAGTGAGTATCAGATACAAAAAGAATTTTGAAAATCGGTTAAAAAATGAAAAAGTTACAGCCGTGGAGGCGTTACTTTTCAGCCTACCCTTGTATATCAAGGACACTGAACTTCAGCTAAATATCAAGAAGACTGAATACATAACAACAGATCCATCCGTACACGGCACAATACAGACTGATGGCAAGGAAACAGAAAACTTTAAATATCTTGGTTCAATCATCACAGCTGATAGCAACATGGCTCCAGAAGTCACTGCCAGAGTGAATGCAACTTGGATGAAATGGCGCACAGCAACTAGCCTCATGTGTGACAAAAGGCTGAGCTACCACTTAAAATTCAAGATCTACCGCACAGTAATCCGCCCTGTAGCACTTTATGGCTTTGAATGTTGGCCAATAATAAAAGAAGCTGAAAACAAATTGAGTGTCATGGAAATGAAAATGCAACGCTAGACAGCTGGAGTCACACGAATCGACCATATCGGCAATAGTGATATTAGGAAATTGTTCGGCATCTCCTCAATTGTTGACAAACTACGAGAATCCAGGCTACGTTGCTATGGCCACACTCTCCGTGGTGACCAGCAATCAATTGCCAAAATTGGACTGAACCTAGTAGCGCCTGGAACACGACCGAAAGGCTGACGAAAACAATGTTGAGACTCACTACATTGAGATCTTAAGATTGCAGGCCTCCATCCGGACCAAACCAATGACAGAATCAAATTGCGCCAGTGCTCCAGTACAGCCGACCCCAAAGCTGAAGCTAACAAAGGCTAAAGACAAAGAAGAAGATGATATGATGTGCTAACCTTAACTTGCTGGTGTTTAAAACCTAACGTGACAAAGCAGGGTGTATCAGTACAAAATTACAGCACGAGTTCCTTGTAGCCAGAGAAGCAATATATGTCCCAAGAACACAGGGTCACAAATGCTTCCTTCTGGAGATACAATCGTGCGACTTTGTCAAATACGTCAATTGAAAACAGTTACGTTGTATGCCGATAATTGATGCATGCGTCATAATCCTATCCAACCTTCATTGTTTCCAACAAAAGGAAAACTGATAAAGCATATGAAAGTTGGGTTGTTGCTAGCACCCAGTTGGTCAGGTGACGTTTTCGCTTCCAGGCCTTGTTATCTCGTAGGCCTCGCCGATAATGCACTTTAGCACGTCTGGACTGTTCTGTTACTCTACAAAGCTAGTTTGTAACGCTGAACGGATTTGAAATGACAATTGCGCTAGCTATTGTTGGACAATGTCGATTGGTTGTATCTCAAAAAACGGGACGTCTGGTCACCCTACATAAACCACTAGCCTCCTAGTTTGAAAAGTAAACATTTCAATTTTAATAGGTTTATATTTCGAGAATTAAGTACAGGGTGTCTACAAAATCCGTGACAAATATCAGCGTTTGGATTGTAGATACAATGATAACGTACAGTCACAAACCTCGATCTATCTTTCCCGGATATAGTTTTCCCATCGTTGTTTCTCATTGGTCCGTGCCAAACTGTACTGAAGCCATGACAGTAAAACTTACATCCAACGTTTCTCAATCTGACCTGTTAAAGTAGTAGGTACGACGAAGGAATAAGAAACGCATTCACGGGATCCTTACGTGATCAAGCGTCATAGGACAAGTAGAAGAAAGAGAAATTCAAAACAATTTTTCCTTAAACTTGCGTACGTTACTTAACGTAACATCAATTTACGCTGTATCAGCAAATTAAGTGTTTTCACAAAAACGATGAATCAAAGTTCGACTTATCGCTATTTGTTGGTTGTTTTATCGCTATTTTTTGGTTGTTTTATCGCTATTTTTTATGAAATGAAATCATAGATGGCGCATACTGCCGGGCCAGTAGATGAACTGAAAGCCAAAATAACCAATACGATCGCTAATGTGAATGTCGGCATGTGACCCTATACGAAGTTTGATATAGCCCTACAAATCTGAACAAGAATTCTATATCCCTCCTATTGACGCAAAATGTAATTTCATCGTATACGCAAGATGAAATTCGCAATCACCTTTTGACCGCAGTCATACCAAGTCTAAGCACATATATCTAGCCAGTAGGACAACCCTGAAGTTAGTATGACAACGTAGATTTTTGATTTACCCTTGTCTAATGAATATGGCGCAGGAGTTAGCAACGTATTTTAAAGCTATCCAACGGTACCTTCATTTTGGCTGGACTTCCCCAACGTACTGTACAGGAAGATGACCGTTATGAAACTCGACGAGCATGTGACATGATTTGCATGTTAAAATGTTCTGATTTGATGAGTGAGCTATTCATCCGAAAATTAAGTTGTGATTTTTTGTGTTACTGCATTCATAATTGAATGCGGAACTATTTTATATGCCAGCTGCATCGTCTACATCCCTCCAAATGGGTGATAACCACGAGGGCGGGCAAAGTAATGATAGATAGATCATCTTGGAGAAGATGTGCACACCAAGAGAAGATGATGCTGCCAATATAAGATAAACGCTAAGACGAAGAATCGAATGTGGAACAAGTTCGTCATTGGAAATTGGTCCCTATCAGTTACGGCTTATAAATAACTTGTATGTCCTAATTTGCATATAAGGATATATATCAAGTCATACGATATATACTATATGAACAAAAATATCCGGACACCCCACACAGATCATCGATTGGCCCAATGTCACATGATAATGGGCCCTTTAAATAGCTTCCCACACCTTTGCACATCATTTAAATAGCTTCCCACACCTTCAGACACAACTCTGCTTGGACATTGGCAAGAATGGGTCGTTCGGCAGAGCTCAGTGAGTTCCAACTTGGAACCATCGTTGGATGTCACCTATGCGGCATGTCCGTGCGTGACATTTCCAGCCTTTTTCAGATATCCAAGTCAACAGTAGGCGATGTCATTATGAAATGGAAGACCCGGGATCAACAACAGTTCAACAACAAACTGGTAGACCAAAGAAACTAACGGACAGAGACCGTCGAGTGCTTCGTCGTGTCACCCGCAGCAACCGGAAGTCCTCGGCGGAAAAAATTGCCACAGAGTTTCGAATCGCCTCTGCAAATGATGCCAGTACTATGACAATTCGTCGGGAACTGCACACGATGGGATTCCATGGCCGTGCTGCTGCCCACAAGCCCCACATCAGCAGGGTCAATGCCAAGCGACGTCTGGAATGGTGCAAAGCCAACAAAAACTGGACAATGGACCAATGGAAACGTGTACTGTGGACAGACGAATCTCGCTACACACTCTGGTAATCCGATGGACGAGTTTGTGTTTGGCGCATACCTGAAGAACGCTTCTTACCTGAGTGCACAGAGCCCACAGTCAAGTTCAAAGGAGGAGGATTCAATGTGGGCTCA
Source organism: Rhysida immarginata (assembly GCA_023313115.1). NCBI lineage: Eukaryota > Metazoa > Arthropoda > Chilopoda > Scolopendromorpha > Scolopendridae > Rhysida > Rhysida immarginata. The sequence continues at coordinate 58,164 of JAHWFO010049370.1, forward strand.
TTTTCATGGTACGGACTGGGCCAGCTCATTCCTGTGCAAGGAATCATGAACTCCGACCGTTATCTGAATGTTTTGGACAACTGTGCACTTCCAACGTTGTGGCAATTTTTCGGAAACGAGCCATTTCTCTACCAAAACGACAATGCTTCGTGCTACAAAGCGAGGCGTGTACAGCAGTGGTTTGCGGACTCAGGGGTCGAAAAAATGGGTTTGCCGGCACAAAGTCCCGACCCCAATCCTATAGTGAGTCTGTGGGATGAATTGGAAAGACGCTTGCGGGCCAGATAAGATCGGCCAACTTCTGTTCCTGAACTGATTCTCGCTCTTCGGGAGGAATGGAGGAACATTCCGGAAAGTACCTACCAACATTTGGTGGAAAGTCTTCCCCGAAGGGTGGAAGCTGTGATTCGGGCAAAGGGATGTGCAACGCCCTATTGATTTCCATGAAATCGTGGCTGGAGAGCAAACGTGCATGTGTCCGGATATTTGTGATCAAATATTGTTCATCAAGTCATTTGACGGTATAGACCTTTCGACGACCTGTCTATAGCGTACTCGAAAACTATCATTCTAAAGTACGTTTAAAATCCGAACCCTTTTGAGGTTCATTGATAAAGTCAATTATGTGCGATGCTACGTTTTCAAGGTTATTCAAATGAACATGATGAGTTCCTTCAACTTCGACGAATTTGAAGGTACGACAATGTTGCCTGTAGATATCTAAAACCTCGTTGTAGACCTCTCTTGGCTCGTACGAAGGTCCAGCTTTAGCTTTAATAATCATAACGTTTCCAATCAGTCTGGTCGATATCGCCTTGACAAACTCTGTAGTCAGCACTGGCAGAGTTCTAAACTGAATACGCCTATATCTCGTGTACATGACTCGACTGGGATCATTAGGATCAGGCCGAGATCCTCTTTTCATGATAATTGCAGCAGATTCGTAGGTTAGTGATCCACAGCTACCACCCGTTAAACGTTGAATGCACTCGTCGAGAAGGTAGCTTTTTTGAACTTTCTGGTCTTCGTCGTACGCGATGTTTTGTTCTAACGTAGTGATTATCGACGTAATAAATTCAATGGAAGAATTGAGAGAGACGAGTTTATTCAAATGGATAGAGACCGTACGCCTCACCATTTGCGGATAGAGTGCAGTGAACACCAAGCCTAAACCTCCTCCCAAGCTGTGTCCGATGTAAGAAAATTTCTTCCACTTCAATTGTCGCACGACTCTTCTCAATTGCAGAGCGTAGCCGAAGCTGTCGTATATCGAACCGGGAGGCAAATGGGACAATAATTCGTGACCGGCTAAATCAATAGCGACAAAGCGCCAACTTTCGGGAAATAACGGGGCCAGTGTGTCAAAACTTCCTGAATTATCTTGCCATCCGTGAACCCCGAGCACAGGCATCCCATCTGGGTGGCCCCATTCTTTCGCTACAAAAAAGAAAAAGAAAGAGAGATGCAAAGGGCGTTTCTAGATTTCCTGAACAAAACTAAGACAACATACGAGGGTTGTTTTCAAAGGATTTAGACTTGCTCTGGTATGCAAACCCTCGCAGTGGCATGTCGGCGACAATTCAGTGGTCTTAAACTGTTGAATAATGACGTGGGAGCTGGCCATCGATAGTCAGCCTGTCTGTCGTCAATGACAGATCAAGGGAGGCCTATATCATGGGTACATTGACTGTATGATCCTGTGGAAGGTAAGCAACAAGCCCGCAAACATTAAGAGCATATTGCATGCAATGCGTGATGTCAGGTTTCCAGACAATAACTCCCTGGAAAAGACTCGGTGTGTGACATCCCAAGAGAATGGTACAGTGCAACCACACTAAAGCTACCGGAGCTGTGGCAATGATGCATAGCTCTTAAGCGGGTTTGACAATTAAAAACAGCGGCGTGCAGTGAACCTCATGGATCTGTTTCCAAAAGTGGCAGATAGATGGTGATAAAAGTGGCACAGCAAGTGTCAGCATCTGCTGCTGCAATCTGAGTGGTTGCTGATCATGACGTCAACCTTGATTGTCTACCACTGATCGTCTGCTTGCCATGTTCATTCTACAGGGTGATTATAATTAAAGTTTAAGTTTCAAAACGCTATAAAAAAAACCACTTAGTAGAATGATGAACATTATAAAATTTGTTTTTTCTTTAAAATCGATATATGTTTATGAATTATTTAAACTTTTATAATAGATATTATTAGCATAATTAGTTGAAAATGTGTTCCTTATTGCTCTTACTTGTTAAAAACATTTTTTTCATTACCAGTAATTTAAGAATGACATTAAAGACGACTGTACAGCTATGCTGTCACTAACGCCCATTGTCACCAACAGCAGCGTAACCCGTTCTTATAAAGTTCAACTTTGTTTAAACTTGATTGGTACCGGGCTTTGCAAAAGTTTTGTTACACTCTTTACATCCCCCAAAAAATGGACTGCTCATGATTTAGATAATTCCATTTTCACAAAAGGATCAAATAATATATTGGAAATTACGTGTTAACCTCTGAATGATCCTAATGTCCACGACAAAAGCGATGGAAACGAAACGAGTGGAGATCGCTGCTCTCCAGCGCGCGGGCCACACGAAGTCCGAGATTGTCAAGCTCAAAGTCAGCCAAGCTCCACAGAGTTGCGGACAGACTCGATAATGGGAGAGACCTTAAAGATCAACCTCGTTCAGGTAGACCTTACGTCTTCAACCGTTTGGTTGTGAGAAAGGCCTTCCAACAAGACCCGACGCTCAAAATGACTGCGCTCGCAAAGAAAAAAAAAATTTCGGTGTCCACAATGTTCAGAGCGGTCAAAGAAGAAGGTGGAAAGAGTGTGAGGCCTCTGCTGACGGATCGGATATGGGAACAACGTCGGGAGCGCTGTCGCCATCTTCTCAACGACTTGAAGAGTCGTGGCGAGCGAATTGTCATTTTCTCTGACGAAAAGACCTTCACAGTCGATCCTGTCGTCAACAAGCAAAACGACTGTGTGGTAAGCTTCAGCCTGGACATCTCCAAGGTCCGCTACGTGTCTACAACCAAGCACCCGGCTTCTATGATAATGCTCGGAATCGTGGCGTCGAATGGCGAGAAAATGCCACCCGTGTTGTTTCCAAGCGAATACCAGATAACGGCGGCTGATTACAACGACATCCTGGCCACAAATGTCTTTCCCTGGGTGAAGAAATGCGGACTACATCTTTCAACAGGACGGTGCCCCTGCCCACACGGCCAACACTGTGCAAAACAGGTTGGGGTCCAACATGACCTTCAGGTCGAAGGGCTTTTAGCCTCCGCAGTCGCCAGACCTCAATCCACTCGGCTGCAGCGTGTGGGCGCATGTCGATGGGAAGGCCTGCAAGGTCCGTCACAGCAACGTCGATGAGCTGAAAACATCTGTCAACCGTGTGTGGACCAGAATGAGGAAGGACTACATTCGCAAAGTTTGCAAGGCATTTCGGCCTCGTCTGGAGCAGGTTCTTGATGCAGATGGTGGCTACATTGATTAAATGACTAATTACAATGTTATTCTACATGATGGCACAATAAAAACATGTCTCAATGCATCGTCAACATCGTCGTGTCCATTTCTTTGAGGGTCGTCACGAGTGTAAAAGAACTTTTGCAAAGCCCAGTATACACTAGCATTTCAAAGCAGCGACTTGGCCATAACCTCCAATGATAAATCTCTTACGCCTGCATTCAGCACGTTTTAAACTCAGATTCAAGCGTGTCATATTCAAGTCGCTGAGTTAAGTTGCCCACTCCGGCCGTTTAAGTTCATCTGGAGTACGTTTTTTTTTAACCTTAAGCACTGAAACGTCACATTTCATTCCAAGCAAGGCCATTGCGACTAAAGAACAACGCTCTCGCCGACATCCTTCACCAGTTTCAATAACAATCAACCCATTTGGGAGAGTTTCGGTGAAAATCATGAAGTTTTGAAAAAAGTGTGCACGAAACTGTAAATCCACACATTTGGGCTACTTTCTGGATTTCATGTTGCCCAAATGTGTGGATTTCGTTTTTCGAGCTTTCGTGCGATAACCGGTAGCGCTTTCAAAATCAGCCTCATTTACAACCCTAGCGTCAATGAACTTCGGACAGCTACAGAATTTTGGATTAGTACAACGAAACTAATTGTAAACAAATGAAAATTACTTTATTGAGTGCACAGAGCTTTAGTACAACTGCGATATAGCATTGTAACATAATGTTCCGTTTTCAACACGTTGCAATGAACTTCGTACACCGTACCGTTTATTACAAATTACCACTGAGTGGCGTCACCTTTCCGACGAATGACGCTCCGAAGTCGTTGAGGCGTGCTGGACACTAACTTCTGCGTTGTTTCTACTGGAATTTTGTCCGACTTTTCAGAAATACACGCCCGCAACTGCTGCAGTGTTCGAGGCATCCGTTGTCTGACTTTTCGCTTTAAAATGCGCTATACATTTTCAACAGGTGACAGATCTGGGCTGCAGGCAAGCCAGTCAAGCACCCTGAATCGCTGCTGTTGTAGCCAAGCCTTGGTGTTCCGAGCAGCATGAGGCTTCGCCCCGTCCTGCTGAAAGATGCTTGGTGTTCTATTGAACAATTTTTGGCGGGATTGACGTAGATGCTGTTTAAGAATGCTTATATAGGCAGCAGATTTAATAATGCCCTCGCAAAAGTGAAGTGATGAGGGCAGCAGAGTTAATAGTGCCCTCGCGATGCAGGCTTCTGAACTTTCCTCTGGTAACAGTCGGGATGATTACTTCCGTGCTTGGTCCTTAGCACCTTGTGTTCAGAGGGGGGGAAGCCAAATAATATAATATTTAAGGGGTGATACTTTAAAGGAAACCCTGAAACTTAAGAATGAACGTGGCTCGTTAAAGAATTTTATTTTGTTTTAAAAACTGCAATATTTATTTATAAAATATCAAAATATTCCATACAAAAGAAGTTTTATACAATATGGTTTAATTGAGGAATAGGCAAAGCGATCTCAATTACAAAAGAAAAAAAATATTTCTCGGAATACAATACGGAATACTTGAATGTACGTTAGATACAGCAAAACACTATAACGAGAAATATTAATCGCTACATGAGTAAATTAACTTTAAATATAAAAAAAATTGAAACAGACCAATTCCTTATAATGAATAAGACAAAGAAATTTCAATTTCCCATTAAATGTGTAAAGATATTTAATGGGGAATGATAAGCAATTATTAATAGGGAATAAACAAATGAAATTGTGCAGCATGGCGTCCCTTATGCGCGTTATACTTGAAATAACATTAAAAGAAATTTCATTATTACCTTATGGAGTAACACGCAAAACAATGCTAATCGATAAAGAATCATGGCTGCCTCGAGAAAATAAGAAATTCAATAAGATACTAAACATCGAACGGCAGAGTAGAAGTAATTCGCAGAGCATTAGAATAAAAATGATAAATGGAATATGAACGCCATGCTGCAGGGCCAGGAATGACGTGGAGGACCAGAAGGAGGGACGACTGGTCAAGCCAGAAGCTGGAAGTGGTCTGTCTGAAATTAAAAAAAAATTAGAAACCATGGAAGGAACGTCAACAATAGTGGGACACACATCCTCGTGCTCACGAAAATTATTCGCGAGGGACAACTAGCTGCAGACAGCGATAATCACGTGGAAATTTTTTAATTAACATTTATTAAAACAATATACAGGGTTGTGCATAACCTTTTGCTAGGGGTCTGGAAAATAAACAAAACTAAGTGGAATGTTCTGCGGTTGATAATCAAAAAGTACGTTTATTTCTGCTTTTATCACATAAATATTTAGTGTGCCAACAACCTGCTTCTTGAACAGCACGCATCCGTTTCGGGTAGGAGCGAAGGAGTGTCTCAAACAGAGCGGTATCATACTCCATGTCCTTCAGCACAGATGTCAGGTGTCCTATTAGATGGCCTCGACAATACCGATTTTCACCACGTTCTTGAATCATTAAAGATTCCACTGCGTTTTTAAACACGGCTCAAAAATGTTCAGCAACGTTTAGGTCAGGGGATGCACCAGGCCATTCGTTTGATAAGAAGAAATCGAAAGCACTTTCTCTTAGGATTTGCTATGTTGCATTAGCCTTAAAGCAAGGTGCCTTTTCGTGCAAAAAACAAACATCATGCGGGTCGATAGTGTTGTTTGGATCTCGAAGAAACGGAAAAAATATCATTTGTTAGCAAATTCCGAAAATAATCACCATTCCATGACTCACCCTGCTCCTTGAATCTCCACATCATTCGCTTGGCGGTGAAACACACGAAGATGCCAATGCAGTCAGGCTTCTTGGACAGCTCTTGATAGTGTTCATCGTCAGAAATATCTGTAATCGATAAGCTCCAGACTCTATCGTTTTGGTAATTCGGACGTCTCATAGTCCACACAAAGAACTCGTCGCTCGGGGTAAGGTGCATAAAGTCGTCTTCCACCCAATCCCGCAGGTAGTCGCAAAACCAGAGCCGGTTTTCGATGTTTAATGCGGTCTTCATCAGTTTCGGAATAACATAGAATGGCTGGATGTTTGCACGCTGACGATCTCTTTGAACCATTGAACGAGAAATTGTTTTTCCATGCTTCGCTTTAATTTCTTGTGCAACGTTGACACAGCTGCGACGTCTTTTGCCACTGTTATTAGCAATGATGTTTTTGCTTTCTTGTGATAATTTCTCGGGCCTACCCTCAGCAAGTTCGGCATGGCAGTTATCATAACCTTTCTTCCAATTGTCCATCACCTATCTTTCCGATCGGTTTAACTTGTTCGCAACCTATTTGCGATTAATAAAAGACGCACCTGCTTCCATTGCCTCTCGATATGCATTTGCACGAACTCTATCCATGAAACGCTGCTCTTCACTGTCATTTATTAAACCAGCCATACTTGTTTGATACCAATAGACGCACAATGAACTACTCTCTGCCGAAGCGTCATAAGAGTGTGCTACAACGCTGCCGTTTAAGTCGCAGCCCCCTATACCCCGTATATCCAACAATCACTGTCTGCAAAAAACTGTAAGACTGTAATAGAAAATACAGCAGGAGGTGCCCGTGGCAAAATGGTTTGATTGATTGGCAGGAAATATGACCTTTGGACTGCTTTTACTCAGGGTCACGAAGATAGTAGACTACGGACAGTAGGAGTTTTTCACATGTGGTTGTTGGTTGTGGTAGTTAAGAACATTTTCATGCGGTTGTTGGTTGTGGTAGTTAAGATCATTTTCATAACTTCAGGCATAATGTTTTTCATTCACCTATCACCAGAGAGAATGAAAATGATCTTATTTTTCTTTTCTTTCCTTTTGTTGTTTATTGTTTTTGTTTTCTTTAGTTTGTTGTTTTTTAATGAAATATAAATTTTAAGATGAAATAAAAGTTTTTGTTTCTGTTTTCATGTTTTTTAATAAATCTTATAAGGAAACAAATGAAATAAATGTTTTTGTTTTTTTTTCATGTTTTTATTAAATCTTATAAGGAAAAAATACAGTTGTGACCTTTGTTTTGCTTGCATTTAAAGCAGCTTTTGGATGTTCAATTACAAATCGTTCTAAGCCTATGTGTTCATATTGATCATAAATATCAGGTTTTATACAATAATGAATGTCCATTTCCGTGATGAGACGAACTCTGTATTTGAATTTCATTGTCCCGGTTTCATCAGGTATGCTGGGCTGTCCGATCATGAGAGCCGGGTAGTTGGAGACATGTATGTTGTGGTTTTTATTCGTGAAGCACTTGTTTTTGTCCAATTTTTGCACTATTGAAAATTGTAAATTCGAATTGCTACTTGAATTCGAGTGTTCTCTGGCTGTGCTTTGTCGCATGGTGTAGTTGGTTGGTCCAGGTATGTATCGTGTGTATGCCTTGTCATCAGTCGGGTAGGGTTGATATGCGTTGGGATGTTCATTCGGAAAGTCTATCGTATAGTCCCATCGATGTTTGTCGGGTATTTCGTATTTGGTTATGTGGTCTATTGTTGTATTCTCCCACTCAGTGACGTCGTGTCGTTTGGTGAAAGGTCCCGTGTCTGCGTTTTTCCAACGATGATGACGTGTCCTTGTGTTGTTCCTCTTTTGACGACGAGGTTTTGACTGGTTTCAAAGTCCCATGTCTCTGTTGGTTTGCCCGGTTTGGATGAGTCGTTTTCGGAGGACTGTATGGTTTTCACGTGTTAGTCTCGCTTGTACAGGTCTTATGCCCCAGGATATTGCGTTGATTGCTTTGTAATTTTTGTAGTTTTCTGTTTCGTATGCGGTTTCGTCGTGTTCTCCCGTCCAGAAGGGCCAATGCACGTACGGTAGTATGTAGGGCGCTTGGTCGTCTTTGAAATTGAGCGTACACCATTTTTATGTTTTATAGTGTATGTGAATGTCACGTGTCCGTGATTCCAAACATTGAAATGAGTGATTGGGTATATGGAGGGTCCATATCCTTGTTGTTCTTCTGATGTGCTTGTCATCGGTAGAATATTTTTGATGGCAAATAGTCTAAGGCGCTTTATGACTGGTCCTGCATCGTGTACTGTTGCCATGCTGTTTTAAGTGCATTTGCTTGTGTGCGCATTTTTAACTGTTTGCGTTTGGTGTCGTCATATCCGTTTATGGCTCTGGTGTGAGATTCGAGAAGTTGTTTTTTTTGTTTGTTATTTGCTCGAAATGTAGGTGATGTAATAGAGCTAAGTCGTGTGGCCTGATAAAACGGGGAGGTTTTTGTATGTAATCTGGTGTGAATGTCAATGGCCGCGGGTAGTCCTCTTGTCTGTGTTGTATGGTTTTTTTAAATTTTATAATTTTGACTCTCTGATGTATTTTTTCCGTTTCTTTGTCGGCTATGTTGTTGGTTATGGGTCTTGCTGTTGTTATGAAAATGAGAATTCTTTCTATGGACTCTTTGTTGCTGTGTTTTATGTCTGTTTTGATGGGTTTTCCTTCTAGTATTAATTTCCATGTTCCTACGTTTATGGGAGTTAAAATTAGTTCTTCAAATAAACTATTGCTGCATCTGGTAATTGATCTAGGTGGAACGAGCTATTGTCTCGTTCTCTGGGGACTAATTTAGGTTGTAAAGATTCTATTATGGTTTCTATGAGTAGACTCTTGTCAGCGTTTGTATCTCCTTGTAAAATGAACGTATTATTTTTTAATTGTTTTGTTTTAATTATTTCAAGCCATGCAAAGAATTCTGCTATATCTAAATTGTTTTCGTGAAAAAATTGTTCTAACCATTGCTGTGTTTGTTTGTCTTTTTTTGTAAAACTTTTGATTATTGATTTTTTGAGTAATCGTTTTTGTATCAATTTGTTGAAATGCGATTACATGTTTGTTTTTTTGATTATGTTTGTGTGCTGTTGGTTCCTGAAGCGGAGTAATCGTGCAACATAGCTTTGTTCATTCAATCCAAATTCTTTTAATACTTGTTGTTTTGTTTGTAAATCGACTATGATGTTCCCTTGTGCTTTTGATTCTTTATTGTGTTTGTCTATCAGGAAATCAATGAGTTCAATTATTGTAGAACGTTTGTGTCTTCCAAATCTTTCGTCTTTTTGTTGGTTTTTCTGATCAGTGTATGATTTACAATTGCTGTGTTTGAGTATGTGTTTTGGGTTAGCTAATGTGTCCTTTATGAGTTCTGCGAGTCTGTTGAGTTCATGTGTGATTTGAGTACCATATCTATTTTATCCCCTGTAATGAGTATTGAGTAAATAGAGAAGGAAGTTTCTGATATGTTTGATCGATTGTGTGGAGGCAATAGCCTGTTGCACCAAGAAAGTTAATTATTCGCTGTCGTGTTCTTGAGGCTGTGTTTCCTCCTCCGATTGCTGAGATGTAGATGATAAGTTGATGGTCTCCGTGGTCAAATGAGAGGAATAAGGGTCTGCTTTGTCTGTGATTGGGATTGCCGGTTGGATATGTGAGATTTGTGTTGTCGACGATGAAAGTTTTAAACGTTTTGTTTGTGGCTGTAACGGGATTGTTGGTGGTGATATTTGAGTCATCCAACGAGGTTGAGGTGCTTGGTCCCGGTCTATTGGTGATGATGGAATATGGTTAATGTGCGTTTCATCCAAGGCAATGACATTTTGCGATTCATTAGACGTCCCTGCTGATTGAGAGTCCAATTGCTCAACAAAACTACTTCCTGAACTTCCTGTTTGTTTGTTGCTGAATATTTGTTGGCTGGTTGATGTTCGTTCATCTGTTGTATCCATAAAATTTTAGGGGCAAAGTGAGGTAGTAGAAGGGTTGTCATCTCCGTGAAGAATTGTTTTTTGATTACTTGGCTGCTTATGTTTGTGAGATAAAGATATAGTGTTGTGTTCATTGCTGTCAATAATAATGTACTGTGGCTGTCTAATTGTTTCAGGGTTTCCAGAGCTAATGTGGATGAATGGTTCTGTGTCATTGTATTGTGTAGTTGTGCGTATAAAGAAGATGTCTTTGGTATGGTCCGAGTGAAGCTCAATTTCGGGTCGTGGGGAACAAGTTCTAGATTGTACCTGCGAGGCACTATATACACTTGATTGCCATGCTGCGTGGTTATTGATAGTGAATCCTCCTTGCGTTCTTGTTGGTCCATCTATGGCTATTGGTATTGAGTGAATGTTGTCATCGTTTGTGATTTTGTCTGCTGCGTCGATTTGGAATTCGTCTTTCCAATACGGGCACCGTGTGTTGTTATCCCAGCAGTTGTATAGGTTTTGTGGATGCAAAGAGTGTGTTCAACACACAAAGAGACTATGCTCATTGTGATGAAAAGAGAAATGGAAGTGGTGCTTATATAGGAAGGATCATGTGATTATTGAGGTCAAGGCAGTTAATAAGACAGCTTAAGAACCAATAGAAACAACCAGTAAGTAAGACCATAATCTAGAAACTTCTACTGTCCCTCTTCCGCTTTACTAACAACCACAGCCAAAGTCCGTGACCCACTCCCGATCACCTCGGGCGACCTGCTGATTTCTAGTATAAACTTAAATTATATCTATCTTCACATAAAAATCTGAGTTTTCCCAAACAAGCCCCCTGTATTTTTCTTGAACACAAAAAATATGACGGTCATTTGTACAGATAGAAGTTTAGGTTCTGACGTTACGTATACAGATTCAAAAATAATTGTGTAAGTTACAATAAAGAAATAAACATTTATGCAATTATTATTTCCTTTCAATTTTGTGTGTGCGCACACAGTATGTTTGCCTTTTTAGCAAAAGAAGACAAAAATATATATTTTGTATTTTGGTATACCATATTTAAAATGTAGATTATACGTACAACACGTTAAAATAAAATACAGATCATGTGGTAAAAAAAATGAAGTTACAGCCTTCACGTAAGGTAAGAACAAGCCCGAAATATATCCTTTTGTGATTTTAAAGCTAAAGTCATTTAACAAAATATATTTCGTTTAGAACCCCCTCTCATCCCGCAAAGTAAATAACTTTGCAATAATGAAGTTTAGTGGAACAAGATAAATTTTGTAAATATCTTTGTGTAGGCCAGCAAACTAATGATTTAGGTAATATAAATAATTACTTATCCTGCTCAGATAAGGATAACAAATCCAAGAATCTGCGTAAAGCAGGGGCAGGTAGAGGTTTAGTTAGTGCGTCTGCCGGCATGTCGGGTGAAGAACATTAGGTAGGAATCACATTTTGAAGATTAATTTCTCGCGCGATGAAATTATACAATCTCAAGATGTGTCTTGTCCTACTCTTTGACTCGAATGCTCCCAGACATCCTATGGCAGACGTTGACAGTATAGATAGGGAAGTACTCTGGAACAGACTGGAAATGATAGGGATAAAAGGGAACTTTCTGCAAATAATACGCAATATTTACAGGGAAACTGCATGCAGAGGAGGGAGGGGGGGAAATGAAATATCAGTCAGATTTTGGACCAGAAAAGGAGTAAAGCAGGGCTGTGTAATGAGCCCCATTCTGTTTGCATTACTCATAAGCGAGTTGGAGGAGCATCTAAGTAGGAGTAGGGTTAGTGGAGAGAAAATGGGCAAAACGAAAATATACACGTTAATGTATGCAGACGATATAGTCATGGTAGCGACGGACCCCGGTGATCTCCAATGCATGATAAACAGGACGATAAGGTTCTTAACAGAGAGGAGACTCAGCATAAACATGGAGAAGTCACACATTATCATTTTTCGGAGAGTAGGAAAAGGGGCAGGAGAGAAAGTTGGTAGTGGAGAGGGAAAGCAATTAAGCTCCTGGACGAAACAGAAAAAGGCAGTAAAAGAAAAAGCGACTATAGCTATGAGAATGACTTGGGGAATAGGAAAAAGAGCAATTATTACGGATGTGAAGGTTAAAAAGAGACTTTTTGATTCGCTGGTGAAGAGTGTTATTTACTATGGGGCGGAGGTGTGGGGGTAGGAAAGCGACAAAACCATTGAAACGATACAAAATCAGTATTTAAGATGGATTACAGGCTGGCAAAATAATACACCGTCATATACAATGCTAGGGGAAATTGGGAGAATGAGCCTAAAGATCGGAGCATGTAAAAGAACTTTAGATTACATAGAGAGAGTAGAGAAGATGCAGGATGGCAGAATCCCCAAAGGCTCCTGGGAAGCAGTGAGAAAAATATTTAAAGAAAAATAAAGTGGGAAAAATATACAGTGGTTGCAGAAAATGGCTGAAGAGACATCTGACGAGATTGTGAAAGAATGGTGCAGCGATCATGCAAACAGAAGAGAGGCAAATGAGAAGGTTATGCTGGAGTTAGTACAGAGGGAAATAAGCGAAAGGAACGCAAAAATCAAGAAGTCAAGCTATTGCAGCTACTATAGAGAAAATTAAAGAACACTTGCAAAGAAAAAGATATAGGTGTATGAGAATGAAGGACAAGGATAGGGCATTATGGGCAAGGGCAAGGGCGGGAAATGAATGAAGGGCTGGGAAAAAAGGGTTTTCAGAGGATAAAAAGAAATGCAGAGTGTGCAGAAAAGCAGAGGAGACGGCGGAACACGTTCTCTTTAGGTGCGAAGAACTGGAAGTAGCAAGAAGAGCACATAATTTAAGTAAAATGGAAAACTGGGAAAAGATAGTATTAGGGGGGAATTCGGTCAACTGGCAAATAGTTAAATTTATAAAAGAAACAGAGCAGATAAGAAATGGGGAGGGAAGAGAAGCAGAAGAATAAAATAGCACGAACCAAAGTAATTTCTGTGGTGTACATGTTTAATCAATATATGACAAATGTAACGGTTTAATTGAAACATATTGTAGGTAAAGAGGCTTATGTAGTGAATGTGTATATGAACAACTGTGAAAGCGTATATAATTTCCACTTTTTGTATATACAAAAACTGAATTATCTATCTATCTATCTAATAATAACTAAAGGATTTACCATTTTCTTCTGGAAAATAAATTAATTCAGAAATTTGCGCAGGAAAAAATCACTATCATTACGTTCTTTGCGTTATCTAAATTCAATAGAGATATCATCCGAGAAAATAACGAAATGATACTCTGTACATTTACCATTATATCTAATTATACGAGGGGCGATTGGTAAATAAGGTCACCGTGGCCGTAACATTTTTATTTGTTACCCGATTTTCAAAATTCTTTTTGTATCTTATACTCATATTTGTTCTCTGTGTAATGCACTATTCATTTTTTGACATAGTCCCTATTCCTTTCCAAGCATTGCGCCAACGCATGACTAGATGGGTGAATCCGCCGGAGAGGAATTCCGGAGTTGTTGTTTAAAAGAAGAACAGTTACAGCCATGGAGATCTTATTTTTCAATCACCCCTCGTATGTTCAGAATATTTCATAATTTTAGTAATTTACAATTAATTTTTAACCATAATATAGTGACTGAAAAAACTCTTTCAATGCTGTTTAGTTTAGTGTTCAACTTTGGATTACCTGAAAGTAAATGTTTATACATTTTATTTTACGATTCAAATAAGACGCATTTAGTGTAATGACAGATAGTTTTGATCAACGTTTCCCACAAACATTGAACTATAACTTTGTTTTTCAAAGAATTGTGCATTTGTTAGTATGCACCATTGGGATAGTTTTATTTTGTTAACAATCAATTCCTACAGGTTTCTTATTTTCTCAGACTGATTTGAATAAATCATAAAGGATACACACAAGAGGACATAAGGATCACCTCCTCAATTGCCAAACCGTTTTTGATATTTTATCAATTTTAAATTCTTTATCCGATATCTTGTAATTTTTCAAATTTGTATATTTACTTTCCTTTCCATTTTTTATTAATACCTTAGTTTACAGTAACTCCGGATGAGTCTTCTCCGCGTTTTCAATTTTAATTTTTTTCCTTTATATTTCAATTAATTTTCCTCTCAAGTTTTCCTTTTAATTTCATTGTTATTGGTTCCTTATCCAACCATTCTCCTTTCAATGTCGCCACTGTACAAATTATATTATTTACTTTTGTTATTTATTCATCCAATCATGTTCCCATTCTGTACCATATTTTCTGGCTTATGTCCTCTTGTGTGTATCCTTGATAAAGCCGGGAATAAATGGCGAAACTAGTCGGAAACTCTGTTCTCCCTTTGTTGTGTTGTAAAGTTTCTAACAATTTTATCGATAGAAACAGCACTATGAACCCCTTACTGAACGATTAAATAAATCATCTACACAACAATATTATTCAATAGTAAAATGTCTTTTTTGATATCTTAAATAAAATAACCTGTAGAAATAAAGTACTTTCAAGTATTATAGAATCAAATAAAATAACTATACACCATTGAGACTGTTTTGTCAGTCACTGTATTATATGTAGTAGGCCTGCTATAATTTTTTTATCATTTAACGTAAATATTTAATGTTTAGAGATGTCCATTGACATTTTGCAAGTCGATTTAGAATCATGAAAATCAGCAGTTTTTTGCCTACATAAGAATGTATAATACCATGGTAATCAATTAATAGGCTGTTAATTTTATCTTCTAGATTAAGAGTAGCATCCCCCATGAAAAGGCAAAATTGAGAACTTGAAAGAAAATTTTCATCACCGTTTTAGTATACGATTTCTATGAACCTAAAATTTAAATTAAATTAACAAAAACATTAATTTTAAATTTTATTTATTAAAAAACAGCATTTTTGTGTTAAAAGAAGCCCCAATTAGCATAAATTTCATGTCAAGTTTAGGATGAGTTATTAGTCTAATTGAGTTGAATTTTTTTCCTGGTTTTTATTTCATATGTAGTACATTCTGAACTAGAATTATTTAATTCAGTTTATCTATTCAGGTGGGGGAAAAAATGAATATATCTTTACCATTTTTAGTCACGTTAGCTTGCTTAATACATATTTCAAACTCAAACCAAAAAAGTATTAATTTTCACATACCAATGATTCTCGTTCATTATGTTCCTTGATTATGTATGAAAAAACTGAAAAAATTTTTTTCATAATATTTTATTTCTTTAAAAAGATATTACGCCAAAACTGATGGTAATAATGTGAAAATAAGAATGCTGCGAAAATTAGGTTTAAAGTTGAAATATCAATTTTTTTTTTTTTTCATCAATTTTAAAAAACCACCTGCTACATAGTCCTTATCTTTGATTTTCACTGATATCATATCCACAATTAATAAAACACTGAGGACAGGGAAACTGATTAATAAATGTCGCAAACAGTTCACAGTCAATAAATCTGTATCCACTGATATTAGCTTCAAAATTCAACTCACTCTTGCAAAAATTGTTGTGAATACCTGATGCGGGTAATTACTTGTTGTGAAGAAGTAATTTTTTCAATAGCGTTTTCATCTGTATCGGCGGCACTTCTTCGTAAGATTAATTGTTCGTGAAGCGATTTCCAAGAAATGGCCTCTTCTTTGGCAATCGCTTCTCCTACCTGGCTTTATTAATTATTTTATAGTTTATAAAATGATTAATAAACTAAAAGTGATGTTTGGAACTGAAACTGATCACAAGGTAACAAAGATGACTGAATTAAAGGAGAAAGACGCTAATGGAGGCAGCCACATTGCTAGTTCACGCACGTTTTGTAAACTGCTTTCTGATTGGCTGATACCACACATAGCTATGACATGCAATACTATCAACAGCTAGTAAAATTACTTTTTTTATTGACTTGTAAAAATTTTCTTGACCTAGCACAGTTTAAATTTTTTAAAACAGATAATTAGAACTCAAGTTATAGCAATTTTATTTTTATGCATATATAATGGACCCTTAAACAGAAATACCGACGCATATAAATTAATTACATCTCAATTTCTAGTTAACGTTCTTTTATAAAAATTTCAGATTGGATTCACAAAAACCTGAAAATGTTAAAAACGAAAAATTTTTTTTTTTTTCAATTTTTCGCCAACATTCTGATTTTTCGAGGGGGATGCTACCCTTAACAACAAGCCAAGTCGTTGCTATGTTCCTGCGTGTCATTCTAATTATGACACAGAAGTACAATATCATTCAGTATTTTGATTTTCAAAAGCTCCCAATGCTCGGATATTGTGGATTAAAACCATCCTAAGAAAAGATTGGAATCCTGGACCACAGACAGTAGTTTGTAAAAACACTTTTTACCAGAAGACATCATTCAGTACGATGAATTGCTTGATGGAGCAGGAAATATTCTGAAAATTCCAAGGAAAAATCCACAGTTAAAACCTGGCGTTGTCCCAAGCAATTTTCCTGGATGCCCTAGTTATATCACACAACAAGCTCCTGTTGAAAGAGAAAGTAGGGATGATAAGCTGAAGGTAGACGAAATTCAGTACTCTTACTTCGTTGAAAATGAAGTAATACCTTTCTTTGGTAGTTTTTTTCTAGCATGCTCATTCGAAAGTGCAAGATTCTAATATAATTTTTCATCTAAATGATTAGTGAGCATTTTTTCTAATTATGATTTTGAAAATGTTCCCCTAATAAAATAAAACATTAACATCAACAGTGACGTGGACACAAGTTTTTATTGCCAATGGAAATAAACATCCTACAGCATGCTTTATTCATATATGTACAAATTATCACCTAAATTTCTGGAGAGAATTTGACAATACTCCGATTTTTGCCCGAAATTCTGACATGACGCAGCTATCGTACCTAGAGCAAGCGATTATTATTTTTAAACTTTCGAATACAAAAATCTCTTCCTGAAAGTGAGGAGGACTTTGATAAACTGATGTTTTTACAAGAACAGTTGAAGCTATGTGGTTAAAATAAAGGGAAAAAGGTATAGCTCAGAATTGACTGCTTTCTCTTATTCTATATATGATAGGTTTTCTTCATGTTATAAGGTCATCTACGAAAGAAATTTAATAATTCTGCTTTCAATTAGCTTGCTAAGAAAATTGATTAGTATGCTAAATGTAAACGAACCATTAAATAAAACAGCGTCCCAGTATTTACGCAGCAAATGCACTGCATTAAAAGATAACGAGAAACTTGTGAATTTGCAGATTGATGAAATACACGTAAAATCAAAACTTACTTATGCAGATAAGTGCTTGAAAGGTTTAGCAGAAAACAAAGTGAACACTGAAGCTAAAAGTATGCAAGCTTTAATGATTTCTTCTATGTATTCAAAATATAAAGCATTGTTTCCACTCGCTAACATGAATGCTCTTGACCTGCATAAATTAATTTGCCAAGCATTATCCTTGTTACATGAGGCAGGGTTTTCAGTTTTGTCCATTATTTCTGATAATAATAAAGTCACCAGAGTCATGTTTCAGATGTTGTTAAATACCCTGTAACTGAAGATTTGTTTTTATTATTTGACAGTGTTCATTTGATTAAGACAATTCGTAATAATTGGAATAATCAAATGGATTTTGAAAAAGCATGTCTCCGTCCTGACTTTAATGATTTGTCCAAGATAATGCGTGTGAAATTTTCTTATTTGAGAGATATTTATAATCTTGAAAAAGCATCTGTTATAAAACTTGCCCATAAGCTTACTTATAAAGCTCTCTTGGAAAGACAAAATGTTAGTTTGGTGTTGAAAACGTTTTAACCGATTTGCAAACCGATTTCCTCTGTAAATGATATCAGGCTGACATTCCTTAAAAATTTTGCAAAACGGTTGCAGCACTGATTGAATTTGAAACAGAAAATTCGTTGTGGTTGCATGATAGAGAACATCTTATATGTCTTATTTCATACAAACAAAACAATTTTTGTTGTTATTAAAAACTTATACAAACTGGAAGAGAATAAGTTTTGACAGCAAAATTTCAGACAGATAATTTGGAGAAACATTTTGGTCAGTAAAGCCAAATGTCTAGAAATAACTATAATATTTTCATTCATCAAGTTTTACAGTCTGAACGAAAGTTAAAACTGACTGGCATTTTGAAGCTAAATTCTACTATATGTGGGAACTTTTCTATTAGAACAATAATAGGGGAATTTGCTGAAGAAACTTGGCAAGTAAATCTTAACATTGAATTATTTGAACAATTAATTGTCAATATTAAAAAATATATTGAGGCATATCATTCAATGAAACTGAGGCATTAAATTATATTGCAGGATACTATGTTCACTGTATTCTTACGTTACAGTTGAGTTGTATGAAATGCAAAACAATGTATTCAACTGATTTGACTATAAATGTGGAACATGATGAATCTAATCAAACTTGATTAGATTTGTTAAACAGAGGTGGATTGAAGAAACCCTCTTCACTTATTTTACATTTATTCACTAAATTTTACTTCATTTTTCATTATATCCAAAAAAATTTGAAACGTTATTTTTACACAGTTTATCATAACATGCTCTTTTTATAAAATTGTGCTTGTATTATATCAATGAATAAGAACATGTAAGGGGAAAATGTAATGAGTGTCAATTTAAACAAAATTTATAAACTTTCTAGCATATTTGGAAACATCTGTTTGGAAAATTATTGTATTTCAAACATATTTCAAAAGCAGTGACCCCATTTAAATGCCTGACATTTTATTGGGATAAGTTCAAAATTTATATTTTGTAAATATAGGTGGGGTTCTAGAAGTTAAGGTGTCGACTAATTAGGTCATTTTGCGTCTTTTACACAACTTATATCTGTACGTAGCCCGGGACAAACACAAACATCCATGCCCACGGCGGGATTCGAACTCACAGTCAGGCGGACTCGAGAACTAGAAAGCCTACACCTTAGCCCTCTCAGCTACCTGGCTGGCTTTTGTAAATGTAATTTGTTACTAGAATAAGGTAGTTATAACTATTTTTAAAAAGTTTGTTTAAAATTATTATATATGAAATCGAAATTGTTACCTGTGAATTATTACTGTTGTTTTTAAAAAATTTTTTAAAATATTTTGATAATTGTTATGCAAATTTGTTAAGGTAACTGTAAATATTTCCACAATGATTAAAGAATTAAGCATGAAAAATCAAAGCATCATTGACCCTGGTGAAAATAAAATCTAGTAAAAGACTCGATATCAATTTTTTGGACTCGTGAAAACGGTTCGAAGTAGCTTCAGTCGTGACGTAGCCACTTGACAGGCTTTGCCAGGGCCTGTCTTTCACGTGGGCTACGGGACACACCACCTGAAAAGAAAGGCAAACAACTTAAACGTCATACAATGTTACATCATCATGTTTCGACCATTGTAGACCGTATTTCAACCAGTAAGAAGCCTTAAATTTGGTCGAGTTCGAGGCCAACGAGAAAGACAGGCCCCGGCGCGGAAAAGTCACCTGACCTTAGTAGTCTGGCCATCAATCCAACCTTCATTGTTTCGAACAAACGAAAAAATATTGATTGTTAAAATTTAGGATGAAAGCAATGAATGTTACATTGTTACCCGGACTAGTATGGTCAGGTGACTTTTTCGCGCCGGGGCCTGTTTTTCTAGTTGGCTACGGTCGACTTATGATGAGGTTTAAATGCATGACGTTTTCGTTGTTTGAATTTGTTTCTAGGAGGTGTTGCTACGTGACAAATCAAGCAAAATATATATATCAATGACGTGGTGTACGGACACTTAACCACCCGATAGTTCATTACCCGAAGGTTAAACACTGACATTTAATCACGTCGATGTTTAATCACTTGACATTTATTCACCGGACATATAGTCACGTGATTGTTTGGATTGTTTATTAACCGACATTTAACCACTAAAAAAAATTTAAGCTAATTTCTGACACGACTACAATCCTGCCATCGTCCCAACTCATCAGAAGGAATAGCCTTCCGATATCGTATATTAAAGATAGATTCCGAATCCTAATGTTAACAGCGGCAAAACTGAAGAAAATTCAGGATAACGGTTGAAAGTAGCTAAATGGAAAACGACCGCGCTCGCGTTCTAATCATGGCGCGTCTCACAGGCGACGATTGCAAAAAAGAACGCGCCGCACATGACGAGATGCCAAACCGATGCTCAATGGATACCGGCCTTTACACATAATTTCAGAAAAACAATACAAAAAATTCAAAACTGTATTCTACTCTGTTTTGAAGATAATAATTTTTAAAGGTCGAGTTCCAAGCCACAATATATGCATTTGTATCAATTGTATAATAATTGTGGGCTGATTCATCTGCTGAACATAGTGTAAAAATGAAAAATCAATAGCCATAAACACAAAGGAACTAAAAAGGGAAGAACGAGGAGATCTTTCGTCCTGGCCTAAGCGCATCTTCAGGTCATCTGACATGGTTTAAAGTTTAGGGCCTACCCCTTCTTGGACATTTCGCGGTGTTGGGTGTCAGGCAAGATTTGTCGCTTTTTGCACAGAGAACTGACTTGGGGGGTTAAATGGGCAGTGTGGGATGGACTTAGGAGGTAAAAATGCAAACAAAACGAAAATAACGGAACATAAAAACCGGCATAAATATTGAAATGAAAATAAATCTAATTATAGAATTACTGCCAACATTTGGGTGGATTTAATAAGAGAATAAATATTGATATGAAAGTAGATTGTAGTATAAAATTAATTGCAAATTTGGGTGAATTTGATAAGAGCGATTGCCAAACTGTTATCATCTTTTTTATATGTAAATTGATTCTTTGATCAGTTTTTTTATATAATTTTGCTATCTTTATAATATAGCTACCTGGTTCCATGCTATTGGGTGATCATTAGAGTAATCATGGAACCAGTGAAGCTGGGAGAGCAATGGGATTGTTGATATGTTCTGTTTTGCATGCATTTTCATGCTCTTGTGTACGTGTTTCTAATCATCTTTTTGTCTGACGTGTGTATAACTTGTTGCATTGTGACCATAGTATGTTGTAAATGAGTTCTGAGTATTTTTCCGAGACTGGAGGTGATGTGTTTAATTTGACTAGGCTGTTGAAAAGAGAGTTTGGGATGCGAAATATTGGTTGGACATTTGTATCTTCGGAAAATTTTTTATTGTCACGATTTAGTTTATGGTGGTATTGAAAAGAGAATTTAATTTTTTCTTTTTTGTTATCAGGTTGATTATTTTCCACAGAATTCATATTTTTCTTTTTTGGACGGTGGAAATTTTCGTTGACGCATTTTGTCAGAATTTGTTTTGGATAGCCATTATTTTCCAATTTTATTCAATATATATCTATTTGTTCTTGAATATAGATGGGAGAGCAGAGGTTGTATATGCGAGATAGACGATACTTAACGATCTTCATTTTGTGGTGGTAAAGGTAATAAGAGTTAAAGTTGATGGTTATGGTACCTTGTGTGTGTTTTTCGTATAAATAAAATATCATCCTATTATTGTAGCGAGTGATTAAAAGATCTAAGAAGATGAGCTGGATATTATTACGACCGATAGAACTTAAGTTTTTACAATGTGCGTTCGTCTGTCTGTCCGTCCGTCTGTCTGTCCGTCCGTCTGTCTGTCCGTTGGTGCTCTAGCTTTCGAACGCTTCTGAATTTTCGATTTCCTTTTTTGCAATTCGACAACTTAGGGAAATCGGAAAACTGAGTTCGTTGGCAGAAAAAATCGGTGAACTACTTCCGGTTCAAAAGGTCAAAAATAATATAGGGGACTACGGTTTTTACTATACAATTCCATGTATAAATGGCCTGTGCATTGCTAAATGCTATTGTTCCTTTAAGATTCTCTAGCTAAAGCAGAGAAAAGGCTTGTGAAATAAGTGAAGACACTTGATCGTCTTTTTTGATGGTCAATATCAAACAGAACTGGTTCAAGGGTATGTGATTAAGTGGTACAATTTTGGTCCATTGAAAACTTACAATGCTAAGATATGGCATGTATTATATTAAACAGCTTGAAATAACATGTCATGATTGAATATTAACGTAAAATTAACGACAGTCGAAAGAGGTTCAATAGTATGTGGTTTCATAAAACCATATGGTACAGGGGACACTTTCAAAGCTCAGATGTGGCATGTAATATTTAAGAAACTTGGAATGATGTGCAATGCTTGAATATCACGTAAAATGAATGGATCCAAGGTACCTGCTTTTCGTGGACCCATTATGGTTCATTGGAACTTTCAATGCTAAAATATGGCATGTAATATATCAAACGACTTGAAATGATGTGCCATGAATGAATGTAACGTACAATTTTTGATATTCGAAATTGGTTCAAAGGCACCTGCTTTTCTTGGATCCATTATGGTTCATTAGAATTTTCAATGCTAAAATATGACATGTAATATATCAAACGAATTGGAATGTTGTGCCATGAATGAATAAAATATAAAATTATTAAGAAATCAGGCAACCGAAATGCCCAGAACCGATTAGATTTTAAAGCATTCGAGAACGAAAAGGAAAGCATTTTATTTCTAAAGAAATCTTTCGCTGTTAAGAATTAGATGAAGTTACTGAGAGTGCCTCTGATTGCTAAGCAAGGCGAACATCTAAGAGAAATTAAGTTCAAACGGAATAAAATTACCTGAAAAGTTAAATGGAGAAAATAGCAACTCACTATAGATTAAAACATATACGAATCCTTTAATTTGTAAGCATTCCTATTTCATGAAATATACGTTAATTAGTGATGCGGTCTGTGTAATGGTCAATTCTATTGCTAACGCTCTTCATAAACTATTGCCAACGCTTTTCTACATAAGCATGTATGATTGAAGGAATGATTAGCTACAAGCTGTCGTTAAAAATTGCCTAACAAAAACTAACTATTGATAATATAAAGCTTAAGTACTTACTTGCCATATCATAGCTTTGAAAGTTTCAAATGGTTTCATAATGTTATCATTAAAACACGAATCATGGCACGAATTTCTATTATCATTAATCTTACGTTGAATTGTTTCATGGCACATCATATTTTAGCATTGACAGTTCCAATGAATCATAATGGATCCAGGAAACCAAGTGCCTATGAACTAATTTTGACTACCATAAATTTGACGGTACAATCATTCATGGCACATCATTCCAAGTCGTTTGGTATATTACATGTCATATTTTAG
>JAHWFO010049370.1:82729-130676 GCA_023313115.1 Rhysida immarginata
AATTTCTGTTGCGCCCTATTGGCTTCTTACTCCTATATAAACCTTCTACTTGTTTGTTACCTCGACTCATACTGATGATGACTACCTGGTAGTCGAAATGTATACATTTATGAAGATTATTAAAATTCTTTTGTGGAAAAGTGGCATCCTTCCTTCATCTATATAAAATGGACATATTTAATCGAATGCTGAATTATCAAAACGTTACATTGTTAAAAATTCTAATTACCATTACAAATTCAATATTAATAAACTCAGGGGCCCCCTAACAAATAAACTAAATGATAATATCTAAACAACATATACTCTAAATCTTTCTAATATTCTAAGCAATTTTACATATGCATAATATGACTTAATCGTATGGAATCTTGCCCACATAAGTGTCCCGGAACCAACCAGGGTAAAATACCTTATTACTCACGGCACTGTATACCGGTTACTCCCTGTCCACATTAAACGAGATCAATGAGCTCCAAGATAAGGCCAATGCTAGAAAGCGTCGCGTATCCCTTTTGTTTTTTTAGTGAGGGATTAAATACAGTAACCCCTAAAATCGTCAAATAGAGACTCTTCTATTGACGCAACACAAGACCTCTTGGGCTCAAACACTCCAAAATAGCGTGAACAGATGTGGGCGACTATTTTCCATACACACCTGTGCCCCTTTTACTTATTCATTCCATCTTAGTGCGGAAACGCTTATGTGAGCTCAGCTGTACAGCTTCTGGTTTTGTCTAATGAAAATGCGTTACTTTGTTGGAAATGATTTTCAACTTAAAACAACACCATACATTTATCCACTATAGATTTATCCAATATAGGTTTAACTTCTCTATGCTTTTCTATGGCCTTACACCACATTGTTAAACCTAATGTTTGGAATCGCTAGGCAACTGCCCAGGAAGTGACATCATACTTATCAGCTCTATTAATTAGAGAAACTCTAATAGTCTTGTTTTACTTGGAAAACCAAATGCGAGCGTCCTCGGCAATAGAATAAATTGTCACTATCGCTCAAATGCGTATGCTTCAAGCATCGGAAAATATACTTTAAGCAGAGCAACATGTTTTTTAGACTAACACACAAGACTTGAGAAAGTTCTCTTAGCCGACGTGGGAAAATTTCTTCTAAAAAAAAACGGTCTCACCAATCATGTGGGCATGATGTTTTCTCAACTTCGATGAACTCCGCACAATAAAAGAACATCATCGATAAATCGGGGCTTAGACATTGGCAGCGTTTGATTCAACGCCGTTCTCTTGCAATTCTTTCCACAATTAATATATGATGTGCATGTATTCACAGTCGAAATTGATTCAAACGCACCGGCTTTTTGTGACCCATTATGGTTCATTGGAATTTTCAAAGATTAAGTATGGCATGAATATATCAAACGACTTGGAATGGTGTGTCATGAATGAATATAACGCAAACTTAATGATAGTCGAAAGTGGTTCAAAGGCCCCTGGATTCCTGGAACAATTATAGTTCATTAGAACTCTCAATGATAAAATATGGCATGTAGTATACATCAAACAACTTGTAATGACGTGTCCTGAATGAATATAACGTAAAATTTATGATAATTGAAATTGGTTCTATGATTCGTGTTTTAATGAAACCATTATGAAACTTTTGGAAACTTTCTCTGCTAAAATGTGGCATGTAACTAATTACGCCTTATATTATCAATAGTTAGTTTGTGTTAGGCAAATTTTAACATTAGCTGGTAGCTATTCATCCCTTCAATGATATATGCTTGCGTAGAAAAGTGTTGGCAATAGTTTTTGAAAAAAGATTATCAATGAAATCTAACAAATTAAAGGATTCTTATATGTTCTAATCTATTGAGAAATGCTTCTTTCTCCATTTAGCTTTTCAGGTTATTTTATTCAGTTTTAAGTACAAGTTTTTGTACAAGTTTTCGGTAAAAGTCAGATTTTTTTTATGTAAAAATTGATATAATTTTATTTGTAATTAATTATTTTATTTTTTCTATTCTCTAAGTTTTTTTTAACTGTTTTGTAGACAGTGATTGTTGAGTTTTTATTGTTTTAATAAATGTTAATTAGAAAATCTCCACGTGATTATCACTGTTAGCAGCTAGTTGTCCCTCGCGAATAATTTTCGTGATCACGAGGATGTGTGTCCCACAGTATTTTTTATTTCAGTCTGACCGCTTCCAGCTATTGGCTTGACCAGTCGTCCCTCTTTCTGCTCCTCCACGTCCTTCCTAACCCGCACCATGGCGTTCAACTTCCATTTATCTTTTTCATTCCAATGCTTTGCAAATTACTCCTACCCCGCTGTTCGACGTTTAGTTTCTTATTGAACTTCTCACTTTTTCGCGGCAGCCATGATTCTTGATCGAGCAGCATTGTTTTGCGGGTTTACCCATAAGGTAATAATGAAATTTCTTTTAATGCTATTAAAACAATAACGCGCATAAAGGGATGCCATGGTGGAAATTTTCAATCTTATTCCGCAGTAATTATTTTTCCCCAGTCTTTCTTTAGACATCAAATAGGAATTTTGAAATTTCTTTTCCTTATTCTTTATAAGAAACTGGTCTGTCTCAATAAAAAAACAGTAACCACGGAAAGAACATCAACAATAGTGGGACACACATCCTCGTGATCATGAAAATTATTCGCGAGGGACAACTAGCTGCAGACAGTGGTAATCACGTGGAGATTTTTAAAATAACTTTTATTAAAACAATAAATACTCAACAATGCCCGTCTGGAAAACAGTTAAAAAAAATTAAGGAATAGAAAAAATAGAAGAATTATTTATAAATAAAATTATATCTATTTTTACATAAAAAGTCTGAGTTTTCCGAACAAAGAGTTCCTTTGCAACCTCATAAATAATGGTTATTAAAAAAAAGGAAAATAAAATAATAATGAAAAATTAACAAAATAATAATAAATAATAATAAGTAAAATGAAAATAAAACTAGAAATATAAAATCAAATAAAAAGGTGACGTTTCTGAGAGAGACAGACTATCCTTTATCAAAGCAAAAAGAATAATTCTCTAAAGGCAAGTAGAATATTAGAGAATTATCCTGAAGTTATGAAAAAAGTTCTCGACAATCGACAATCGAACAGTGTAGTGTATCGGTATTCGTGTGGAACTTGAAGCATAGCTTCCATAATCTCACCCTTCATAATCATATTCCAAAGGAAATACACTGAACTAGAAAAGAAGCCTGATGTACCTACAATGGTCATCTAAAGTATGAAAGAAAATTGCCTCCTCTTGGTGGAGGAAAATTTGATTGACGACTGTCTAGACTAGAAGCAGACCACTAGTATTAGATAAAACACGACCTATGAAGTCCCGTAATCAATTATCAATTATCAATGACCTATGACATTATCAATGTCTTCAAAATTAATATCAAGTATATGCCTTGGATCACGATATCTCTTTCTATGCATAGGATGATTTAAAATGCCCGAGACTAGCTCGTTGCTATGATTTCTATATTGGGCAGCATGGTTTCCTTGAGCCCTTGAACGTATTTGCCAATATGAGTCATCTTGAATTCATCATAAATGGATGAATTGCGAACAATTCTCCGATCTTTTTGCGCAATAGTCCTAAGGGTAACGTTTTGGAACGTTTGCAGTTCTTTCCACCTAGTCTTACATATTGTGGCCCAGACGGGCATACCATACGTCAAGATGGTCCGAATAATGACCTTATAGAGTAGGAATTTATTATCAATGTTTAGAGCTCTATTTCGGCCCAGCAAAGCAATCAACCTAAACTTGGCTCTCCTGGCCTTATTCAACGCATAAGTTGCGTGGGGAGTCCAGGTAAGTTTAGAGTCAATGAAAACACCAAGGTATTTATAAGTTTCAACCCAGTCCAGTTTTTTGCCATATAGTGTTAGAGAATCTAATGACCTCTTTCTCTTCTTGGAGACAATCATCACCTTGCATTTGTCTATATTCAATTTTAGCCTCCACTTGCTAAACCAGTTTTCACACTCCTTTAGAGACTGCTACGGCTGACGAGCACAGGTCAGTATAGCAGCGTCATCTGCGTAAAAAAAAGACCTTACATATGGAAAGACTTGGAAAGTCTCGCATAAAATAATTGAATTATACTGGCCCCAGGACTGAACCCTGTGGGACACCAGCTTGTACTTCATACATAGGAGATAGATTATCTCCAGTTGGAGAGAAACGAGTGTATCAGAGTAATTATATCTTGAGGAAATCCATCCATAATCATTTTATAAATAGGACCATCGTGCCAGACTTGGTCGAAAGCTTTGTGTACATCTAGGAAAACGACCCCACAATACATAGAGAGACTAAGGGGCTCATTGATATCCGCTGCAAGCCTCCATGTTTGGAGTTGGCAGGACTGGTTTGAGCGAAAGCCAAATTGTTCATCGCGGATGGGATCGTTGGCATCACAGTACTCAATAAATCTCTTGAGAATTGTTTTTGCCAGGATTTTGAAGATTGATGGTAACAAGCTGATGGGCCTGTAGCTAACGGATTTGAAGGATTTTGTCCTGGCTTAGGAATGCGTAAGACAACTGATTGCTTCCAAGCATCCGGGAAGTAAGTGTTCTTCCAGCGTCGTTAATCACTTTTGCAATACCTTGAATTGTATTTTGAGGTAAATTTTTTAAAGCACTGTTCTTAATAGAGTCTTTACCTGGAGCTTTTCTCGTTTTTAAATTTTTAATGATGCTTTGGACTTCATTTATATCAATGCTTTGTTTTGGGAATTCATTGCCGTGAATATTATAGAAGCCAGTTAGGCAGGATTTTACTTTCTCAGACATATCAAGTCCTATTTGCCGACCATCAGTAGGCGTGACAAACTGTTCTGAAAGTGAATTTGCAATAAGCTGCGCATTATCATCATCATTCGTGATGAATTTGCCATTTTGGGCTAACAAGGGTGGGATAATAATGGCTTTATATTTTTGCAAAGCTCGAACCTTGCACCAAATAGAGTTACCCTGGGTCGACAGACTCTTAACTTTATCGCTCCACCTGTCATTACAAAGTGCTTTTACCTCTTCGTGAACTCTTCTAGTGAGCCTATTATACTTGGTCTTAAGCCATGAATCACGAGTTCGGTACCACTACCTTCTAACCTTATTCCTTTGTTCAATTAATTCTTTGATTTCTGGGGTGAGATCAAGATGATCTGCTCGCTTCGACTCTAACGGTGAAGCACTAGAGTCAATAGCTGCATTTATACGTTGAGTAAGCCTTTTCACATTGGTATCTATGTCGCTCGTACTATGTACGTTATTTAGTGGGTCGTCATCGTTTTTGAAAATTTCTCTAAAAAACTCCCAGTCTTGTTTGAGCCTCAGTTCTTCTTTGAGGTCAATGTTTACGTTGTCAAAATTTAGTGCAACTGGTTTATGGTCTGAGGATAGATCATTGACAGTATAGATACTGAATGATTTGTAGAAGCCCTTTAACAACACAATATGAAGGACATCGCTTGAAGGAGAATGATCACAATAATATGTATTATCCATAGCGTTTACTGCAATAATATCAGATTGCCTTTGCACGTAGCCATACAAAAGGACACCGTTTTGGTTATGGCATCTTGAATTCCAGTGCGAGTGCATAGCATTCAGGTCTCCCGCCATAATAACGGGAATACTCCCGGAAAACAGCTCATCAAGCTCATTGGCATCAAATTTATGCTTGGGCGTTTTATATAGAGCCACTAGTTTCACCTCTCCCAGTGACTGTACTATCATCAGCCATCATCCAGACATTCCAACAGAGGTTCATCTCACCTGCTGCTGCTACTGCAGGACGATTCTACCACTCGACGGACGACGACATACCTATTGCAGTCTGGACGACTTTCAGTACATTGGTGGATTTTCCGCGATGACTAAAAAGGTAGGACTTTTCTAAGTCATTTAAACTGAGTCGTTTTGAGTAGGTGCGTCCTTCTAAGGACGGCTAAACCCAGCACCACACCTGTTTCATGATGACATCAGGCACTGTTAAGTATGCTGACGGTAAAGTGTTACCTTGTGACCTGGCCTACAAAGATGCGTGTAAGGATCCGAGATTTCTGGCATTTGACATTATTATCAACGGACAACTTGAGTCATTACGTACTGAGCTGAACAGGAAATATCTTGAGTTACAATCAAGGGTGGAAGCGCTGTCTAAGGAACTTGGTAGTAAAATTGATAGCTTAAAATATGATATTCAGAGTGCTAGTTTAGAGACTGCCAATGGCTTCGCTAACCTTGGCAATATTATCAAGGAGCTTATGGGCTCTCCCGTTACTTCGGATTCGCCCATGATTGAGGTAAATCGTGATCCAATACGTAATAATGAAAATGTTTCTACCTGCCTGGAAGAAGTCAACGAAGGTAACTCCTCACTACGAACTAGCGTCAAAAGAAGGCACGAAAATGATTCTGCCGAAAGTGATGGAGGTAACTAGCGTATTGCGCAGAATAAAAGAAACAAAGGTGGTGTTAGAATAGACAACATTCAGTCCACTGTCGATATAAAAAATGGTGTCTCTGTAGTCCTACGAGGTAACAAAGCTAAGCGTGGTTATTCCGAAAGCAATGTCACCCACGGAAAGGGAGTTATTTACATTCCTCCGATTATTATTCGTCATCACGGAAAACCAATCAAGAAAATCCTAGAGGAAATCACAAAAATGTGTCTTTAGATAAAATCATATGCCACACTGGTCGTAATGACACCATTAAAATTAAGTGTCTTGATGAGGACACGCACAAAATTCTAGTATCTGGATTAAAGAATAACGATGTGCTAAAAATCCAGCATCATCAGCTCAAATCAGAAAAGCTGCTGAAATATGTTGTCCGAAATGTTGACACAACGTATGACCTAGAAGACTTTTGTGATGACCTCAGGAAGGCAAATTATTACCCAGAAAAGGCAATCAGGTTGAAAAAGGCAAATGGTTTCGTCGAAATGCCACTGGTGCTGGTTTTACTCCAAAACACTGAGCATAATAAGTCCTTTTTGAGTTTAAAGCGCGTCGGTCCTCTTGCTGTTACTGTAGAATTATTTAGAGGCAACGAAAGGCCCTTACAGTGTTACAACTGTTTACGTTTTGGGCACGTCTCCCAAGGTTGCACCGAATCGCCTAGATGCAACAAGTGCGCAGGTGACCATTAGTCGAGGGACTGTGCTAATGTAAAGGGTAAAAACCCCCCTAAATGTATTCGTTGTGATGGTCAGCATACCTCAAGTTACACCAAGTGTCCGAAATATCCCCAAGTCAAAAGGATCAAAAGCATTAAAGTAGTTGATGGCAGAACCTATGCTTCAGTCGCATCCAGCTCTTCTCATTCAGATGCGGTCGAACCAATCCAATTGCGTAGCATTTATAGGAGTCTGGGTAACCTTCTTAATCTCTGTAAGGAAAGTGGCAACGTACTGCCACAGGTTGCGTCCCACGAAATCAAGAATTGACCATGGACAGACACCACTACAGAACAATTACCCACGGAAAGCTTCGTTGCAATATATGGAACGCCAGGGGAATCTATCGGAAGCGCATCGAATATTAAAATTTCATCATTAATTGGAATATTGACATAGCTTTCGTGTGTGAGACGCACCTGAAATCAACTCAAGCTTTTAACTTGCCGGGTTATCATGTTTATCGAAAGGATCGACCTCTGGGCAACAACGCCAGTCAAGCATTTGGTGGAGCAGCTATCATTGTCAAAGATGGCATTGATCATCGTGAGACTATCACTCCAAATTATGTAGGAATGGAAGCTGTTTCCGTGATAATAAATGACGCCGACGCAGGTGAAATTAAATTCACCTCTCTGTATAATTCTCCTAGGAATAAGCTTGGACCGTGCGAGCTTGACGAGCTGCTGTCTGGGCCCGTTCCAGTGGTTATGGCGGGAGACTTTAACGCTAAGCACCCTGCATGGAATTCCAAATGCTCCAACCA
Organism: Rhysida immarginata; assembly: GCA_023313115.1. Taxonomy (NCBI): domain Eukaryota; kingdom Metazoa; phylum Arthropoda; class Chilopoda; order Scolopendromorpha; family Scolopendridae; genus Rhysida; species Rhysida immarginata. Next base: position 90,705 of record JAHWFO010049370.1, read on the forward strand.
AAATGGCAATATCCTCTATGGATATAATCTAAACGAGATTGACACATTTGTTGCTGGACCCCTTGATGACACGTATTACTGCGACCATTCTCCTGTCAGCGACGTGCTGGACGTTGCAGTTCTTAAAGGATTCTTTAAGCCCTATAATATTTTCACAGTCGACGACTTATATTCTGACCATCGTCCAGTGATGCTTATCTTTGAGGGCTTGAACATCGATGTTAAGATTGGGCTTCGCTCCAAACAAGACTGGAAACTCTTCAGGGATATCCTTAGAGAAAACAGCATTCCATATGAGGAGGTTATTGACAACGAGGACATTAATGCAAATATCAGTTCTATTACTCGTGTTATCAATGATGCTACAGCTTCCAGCACTTCCACTACTGATCGAAGCGTCCTGAACACCTCGACCTGCCTCCTTATATCAGGCGTCTTATTCTCGAAAGAAACTCTTACAGAAGATTATGGCAGCGTAAGCGACTTCCCTTCTTCAAGACTAAGTACGACCGGCTTTCTCTCAAGGTGCAGGAGGAGGTTAAAGCACTACGAAATCAAAGGTGGACCGATAAACTGAAATCCTTGACTGTCCAGGACAACTCTTTCTGGGGAACTGTGAGAGCCTTAAAAGGTAACAGACCAATTCAATTGCCGCCATTGCTTGCAGACAATGGCAACGTTGTCACCAGCGACGGGGATAAGGCACAATTGATCGCTGATTCCCTGAAAAGTCAATTTACCACGCCTGGTGAGACACACTTGGACAGCCTCCAAAACACTCAGATAGTTAACGATGGGTGTATCGCTTACCAGTACCTTCATCGTATCCCCACCCCTACGGAAGTCATTAGTGTCCAAGAAATCTCCGACGTCATCAAGCGACTTAAAACCAAGAATGCAGCAGGTATTGATTCCATTACAAACAGTGCGCTCAAGAACTTGCCTTCTGTTATTGTCTCGTTCATTGCCAAAGTTATGAACGACTGCTGGAGACATGGTTACTTCCCCGACCTATGGAAAGAATCCGTCATAGTTACCATACAAAGCCTGGCCTAAACCCTGCTCTTGCTGTCAGCTACAGACCCATAAGCTTGCTACCTGTGCTGTCAAAAGTTTTCGTACGCATCATTCAGAAGAGGTTTGATGAATTCTGTGTAGCAAACAATCTCGTTCGGGATGAGCAATTTGGCTTTCGCCCAGGTCACTCCTGTCAACTTCAGATCTGGCGTCTTGTTGCAGATCTAAACACTCCGCTTAACTGTGCCAAATACGGTGGTCTTGTCTTTTTGGATGTCCGTAAAGCTTTTGATCAGGTTTGGCACAATGGCCTCATATACAAGATGATTACTTACGGTTTTTCGGACGAACTCATTACCTTGATTAGTTCCTTTCTGTCAAACAGGACATTTCGTGTCAAGGTTGGATGCTCCATGTCTAATCCTTGTGACGTCAATGCTGGTGTTCCGCAGGGTTCTGTCTTGGGCCCTGCACTGTTCAACGTTTTCATCCATGACTTCCCAACATTTACTAATTGCAAGTTATATCTGTTCGCTGACGACGCGGCCATCATGACTACTGACCGAAATCCAGCTCACGTCATATCACGGTTACAAAAGGCCTTACATCTGTGCGAGAAATGGTTTGCAAAGTGGAGACTCGACTTAAACGTTGACAAGTGCAAGGCGATGTTCATTACGAAGAAACTTCGAAAACCCCCGAACTCCCTCTTCCTTTCTGGTAAACAGCTCGAGTGGGTAAAAAATTATAAATACCTCGGTGTGGTGGTAGATGCCAGGCTAAATTAGGGAGACCACGTCTCCTATGCGATAAGTAGAGCCAAGAAGGCGAAGTTCAGTCTGGTTGCCCTTCTGGGACGAAACAGCGCTCTTGGAGTGGATACCAAACTTCTGCTTTACAAGATAGTTATACGAACCATTCTTCTTTATGGTATGCCTGCCTGGGCTACAATATGCAGATCTAGATAAAAGGATCTCCAAACCTTCCAAAACGTTACTCTGAGGACTATCGCCCAACTTGACAGGAGAGTCGCTACAAATATTTCTATTGCTGAAGATTTCCATATATCTCCAATTGGTAGCTATGTACAGGAGTCGCTGAAAAAGTTGCTTCTGAAGATCAAGGACCATCCAAATCCACTGGTTGCAGATATTCTGGAACACCCGCTCACGTTTAGAAGTTTCCTCAGGCATCGCAGGCCTCGACACGTTCTGGACATCAATTTCGACGACATCCAAAAGGCCATCTTTCCCGAATACTGGATCTCATAGCTCCTCGTGCTCCTCATCAATCAACAATCAACTCTATCGTCCTTATAGCAAAGGACCCCATCTTATCCTCTGGATGACTTAACTAGGTTTCATTTGGCTTCTTGCCTAATTCAGTGTACTTTCCCTGGTTACTCCTTGGATGAGTATGGCAGTGAAAGCGTTGCTTTCGGACCACTCGTCTCGTTTTCCCTGCACTGTTCGATTGTCGATTGATTGTCCTCTCCCAGTGTGGCATAAGTAATGATAGCAGAGGGAGCTTCCATTCCCATATAGTCTCAGGTTGGTTCCTGCCGATGATGAATGCCTTTCTTAATAATAATTGCTGACCCACCTGACGGGGATTTTACTGAAGTGGGAAGAGTTCTGTCTTTACGATACACACAGTAACCAGGCAGCCTGAAATCTCGGTCTGGCCTTACGTGTGTCTCACATAGAAATGCTATGTCTATATCGCATTGGGTTGGGAAGTTGTAAAACTCAATACGCCTCCGGGGGACCCCCCTGGCGTTCCATATTATGCAACGAAGTTTACCTCGATTTGTAATAGAATAGCATCGATCAGCCATACTGCCAGTGTTTCTTCGTAAGTATTCCACTCATCAGTGGCATTCTCTTGCCCAGTTCGTTTAAAAAATTGCTTACACTGCCAATTTGTTAATACATTACTTGAAAATCATTCACGTTAATGCTCTTATCTTGTTTGGAGACCAGTAAGGCATAGGAAATCTCCAGGGACACTTTAGCACTTTGCACTCTACTGACTTGCGGATATTTAGGAAATTTTTGTGTAACTGGAGGTGTGTTGTCCATTACATCGAATACATTTTGGGGGATCTTGTCCTTTTACATTTGGGCAGTCTCTTGACTGATGATCTTTAGCGCATTTGTTACAACGGGGGGATTCCGTACAACCCATAGATACATGGCCAAATCGCAAACAATTATAACATTGTAAAGGTTTCCTATTACCTCGAAACATTTCAACACTGACAGCTAACGGCCCTATGCGGATCACACTTTTAAGTGTCTTATTGTGTTTAGTGTTTCATAACAGAACCAGGATCATGAGCATATCTATTGATCCTTTGGCTTTTCTAAGCCTAATCACTTTCTCAGGAATATAGTTAGCCTGTTTCAGGTCTTCCTTAAAATCGTTAAGGTCATAGGTCACGTCTACATTTCGTATAACGTATTTGAGAACTTTTTCCGATTTAAGTTGATGATGCTGAATCTTTAGCACGTTATAAGCCTTAATGCCAGACACCAATTTACAATGCGTTTCCACATCATGACACCTTATTTTGATCGTCTCTGCTCTGCCTGTGTGTACAGTAATTTGGTTAACCGCCACATGCTTTTGAATCTCGCCCAGGATTTGCTTGATTGGCTGACCGTGAGTACGTATTATGATTGGCGGAATATAGGAGCTGCTCTTGGTAATTGGCTTTTCAACATTTTTTCGCTGTTCGGACTTACTTTCTCAAATAGCAACAGCGATTGTATCATTTATATCAACAACATCCTTAATGTTGTCAATTTTCAACCCTTTTTTAGCCTTTTTAGATTTTGCAAGTATCCATTTATCCGTTTCATCGAATAGGCGTTTGCGATTTGTACTAATCGGGTCTTTGCCATCGTTATTATTACTCCCGAAGCCGGAGGGGATAATTTTTATAGGCTGAGGATTCACACTCTCTGTTTCACAAGAGTCTCTTAGGTAGTCAGAAGTTATACTAGTAGGCTGATTACCTTTCATTGACAGAGCAAAGAATTGATCTTTGAGGAACTGCTCCAACTTTTTAAAGTTCTTGTTGGCTTCATTACGTGCTGCAGATATTTTAGCACTCATATTAGCAATTTTATCGTGGATTTTAGTTACGTTCCCTTTTAGTGACTCGACTTTTCCTTGTAAATTATCATATTTAGTGCACATTTCTTGGCGCATAACTTCTACCTTATCCTTAATTATAGCATCAAAAGCTTCGAATCTGATATATATATATCTTTATATATCTCTCTATACGTATATTTACCATTTAACATATATCTCTCCATACAGGCATCTTTATATATCTCTCCATACGTTTATTTACCATCAATTGTTTTTTGGCTTGCAATGCCACTTAACGCTTTGCCTGAGCCTGGCAATATGATAGAATGTAAAATAATAAGTAAAGAATAGTCAGACTGCTAGCCCTGACAAGGGCTTTTCCAGAATAAGATCTGTAGAAAAAAGAGCCTTAAAAAATAGGATATAAAAAACCGCTGACCTTAAGAGAATGCGTCTTCAATTAATGTTCCACCTCCAATCTATACCACCTAAGAGTAGGATACCATCTATGAGTAGGATGATGTTGTCTGGTCCTTTCTGGTGAGTAGAAGCAGTCGATTGAGTAGATTCCCCATTAATAAGTAATTATATTTCCCCAGTCTTACTTTAGACATTAAAAGGGAATTTTGAAATTTCTTTTCCTTATTCTTTATAAGGAATTGGTCTGTCTCAATAAAAAAACAGTAAACACGGAAAGAACATCAACAATAGTGGGACACACATCCTCGTTATCATGAAAATTATTCGCGAGGGACAACTAGCTGCAGACAGTGATAATCACGTGGAGATTTTTTAATTAACATTTATTAAAACAATAAATACTCAACAATCCTCGTCTGCAAAACAGTTAAAAAAACTTATAGAATAGAAAAAAATAGAATAATTATTACTTACTTACTTACTTACTTTTCAAACCCGCTTATCCGTTAGGGTCGCGGGGGCAGCAGCCCTATGGAGGATCTCCAGCGATCGCGATCTTCCGCCATCAGGCGCATGTCCTCCCTGATAATATCCAAGCGACTCGAACCCAGATTCTCCAGGTAGTCTAGCCACCTGGTTCTAGGCCGACCCCTTGGTCTCTTACCCACCGGCTTGGAAAATAACAACTGCCTAGGAAGACTAGTTTGCGGCATCCGAATCACGTGGCCATACCAGCGCAACTGAGACCTCTCAATGCGGAGAAGCAGCGGCTCAACACCTAAAGATTCCCTTATTGTATTGCTGTACACTCTATCTAGTAGGGTAACACCTGCAACACCTCTCAGAAATCTCATTTCGGCCGCTTGTACCCGCGATCGCACTCTTTCGGTCATTACCCAAGCCTCATGACCATAGGTGAGAATGGGGACAAAGATGGATTTGAAGACGGAGAGCTTAGCTTTGTTACTCAGCTCGCGTTTCGTTACCACGGATCGCCACAGTTCACGTCTGACACAGCTTGCAAGTGTTGCAAGAGTATGGAGTGGATGGGCAATTACTGGTTGCTATCATGTCTCTGTACGAAAGCTCTGAGATGTGTGTCCGGATAAATGGCATTAAGTCAAGACCGTTCACCGTGGGTGTTGGACTCCGCCAAGGGTGCGTACTGTCGCCCATCTTGTTCATTATAACTATAATTATTGAATAATTATTTACAAATAAAATTATATCTATTTTTACATAAAAAATCTGAGTTTTCCCGAACAAAAGGTTCCTTTGCAACCTCATAAATAATAGTTATTAAAAAAATGGAAAATAAAATAATAATGAGCAATTAACAAAATAATTAATAAATAATAAGTAAAATCAAAAAAAAACTAAAAATATAAAATCAAATAAAAAGCAGACGTTTCGGATAGAGACAGACTATTCTTTATCAAAGCAAAAAGAATAATTCTCTAAAAGCAAATAGAATATTAGAGAGTTATCCTGAAGTTATATAAAAAGTTCTAAAGGACGCCATTATATAAAATTGGCATAGGGAACAGTAAGACGGTGTTGGCTGAAAAAGCAGAAGAGGAATTTGAAGACGAGTTGGGTTAGGCAAGGAAGTAGGACAAATAGGAGGTAATAAGAGGGCGACGAAAAATAATGTCATAGGATAACACATACAAAATTAAAATTATAAAAAAGTTTAGGAAGGAATGATAGGGTGTCTAGCAAAACTGTTTCGTAAAATTACCTGGGAAAAAAATTATCCCTGAAAAAATCCCTGACTCTTCCCGGTTACACAATTTTTTGGACAAAGCCCGGTCGCTAGTCACCCTGTAATATAGTATCGCATAATATAAAGGTCACTAAAAAAAAAGAGTACAGAGAGCCTATGAAAAAGAAAAGTACAGGGACGGATACAAAATGAACCTAGAAGTAGGAAGATATGACAGAACATTAAAACTGAGACAACATAAACAAATTAAGAGGAAAAAGGTTTTATCAAACCAAGCTTTTATCATGTTTTATTTAGTGGCAAAAATTCGGCTTAATTTTGCAACAATAAACAATAGATACATTTACTCTCGCCATAACGAAATGTGCAATTGTTACAACATTCAATTCGTTTTAATGAGTAAGTACTATTAGAACACGAACCAATAAACCGATTTGAAAATTTTTTTCTTTATCATAAATTGTCATAGATTCTGCATAAGTGTGTCAAATTGCAGCTCCCTAGCTTGTCGGAAAGTTGGTTTATTATGGTTCATTGAAAATTTCATTGCCAAGATCTGGCATGTAATATATCAAACGACTTGGAAAGATGTGTTATGAAAGAATGTAACGTAAAATTGTAAGTAGTCGAAATCGTTTCAAAGGTACCTGCTTTTCAAAAACCCATTATGGTTCATTGGAACTTTCAATGCTAAAATATGGCATGTAATATATCAAAGGACTTAGAATGATGTGGCATGAATAGAGAGTCTGGAAACTGAATTTCCCAGCATTGATAAGATTTTTAAAAAAACGAGTACGAAAAAGAAAGCATTTGATTATAATAGAAGCTTTTTGTTATAAATTAAATGAGGTTGCAAAGAACGGATATTTATAAGAAAAAAGGATGAATATAACGTAAAATTATTTACTTACTTACATATTTTCAAACCTGCTTATCTGTTAGGGTCGCGGGGCAGCAGCCCTATGGAGGATCTCCAGCGATTGCGATCTTCTGCCATCAGGCGCATGTCCTCCTTGGTAATATCCAATTGGCTCAAACCCAGATTCTCCATGTAGTCTAGCCACCTGCTTCTAGGTTGACCCCTGTGTCTCTTACCCACTGGCTTGGAAAATAACCACTGCCTAGGAAGATTAGTTTGAAGCATCCGTATCACGTGGCCATACCAGCGCAACTGAGATCTCTCAATGCGAAGAAGTATCAGCTCAACACCTAATGATTCCCTTATTGTGCTACTGTACACTATCTAGTAGGGTGACAACTGCCACACCTCTCAGCAATCTCATTTCGGCCGCTTGTGCCCGCGATCGCTCTCTATCAGTCATTACCCAAGCCTCATGATCATAGGTGAGAATGGGGACAAAGATAGATTTGAAGACAGAGAGCTTGCTTTGTTACCTAGTTCGTGTTACGTTGCCACGGATCGCCGCAGTTCACGTCTGACACTGCTTGCTGCACCGATCCGAGCATCCAATTCTTCCTCCTGCCGTCCATCACTCGCGAATACAATCCCGAGATACTTGAATTTCTCCACCTGTCTCAATGAGGCTCCCTAACATGGAGAGTGCACTGAGCAGGCTGTCTTCAAAGGACCAGAACCTCGGTTTTAGCCACACTAATCTTCATCCCAGCATCTTCACATTTGGCTGCAAACCAGTCTAGTGCATGCTGAAGGTGCGTGTGAGAAGAACCAAAGAGGACATGGTCTTCAGCAAAGAGCAACCTCTCTATCAGGCAGTCGTCCACGCAAACACGCTCATCTGCTTGGCTGCCCCTGTCTATCCAGGCCATAAAGATAATGATCAAGAAGAGCGAGTGTACGCACCCTTGGCGGTGTACAACACCCAAGGTGAACGGTCTTGACTTAATTCCATTTATCCGGACACACATCTCAGAGCTTTCGTATAGAGGCATGACAGCAACCAGTAATTGCCCATCCACTCTAAACTCTTGCAATACTTGCCAGAGCTTTTCCCGAGGAACTTGTCATATGCTTTTTCGAAGTCCACAAAGCAAACGTAGACCTCTATTGCATACTCCCAGGATTTCTCAAAGATTTACCTTAGAGTAAAGATGTGATCCATCGTGCTGCGGCCAGGTCGGAAACCACACTGCTCGCCCGACAGTTTGGAGTCGACTGTTTCCCGACTTCTCTTCTCCAGCTATTAGCGTACACGCTCCCAAAAATGCTGTGCAAAGAGAAGCCTCGATAGTTGTTGCAATCTCTCTGATCTCCCTTTTTGCAGATGGGGATCACAATTCCTGTCTGCCATTGCTTTGATGCCTGTCCAGTTTGCCAACCAACCTGATACACTCGAATCAACCACAGGATATCGTCCTGATTTAAGGCCTTTAACATCTCGGATCGGATTTTATCATCACCTGCAGCTTTGCCAGTCTTCAAGGACTTAATTGCCCATCTGACTTCTGTTTCAGTGATATTACTGTGACTATTCTCCACTCCAAGGTGCACCTGGTATGCCTCAGTTGTTGTTGTCACCGGATTAAGAAGAGATGCAAAATATTCCTTCCACCTATGCAATACGCTATCCTCCGTGTGCAGAAGCCTCCCATCTGAACCCTTAAGAGTTTGTGATGAAAGAGACTTCTTTCCACGAAGGCGGTGCAAGGTCTGCCAGAACACCTTGTTTGCCAAAAAATAGTCTGCCGCAAATTTCTCCCCAAACTTCTCCCAAGCCTTGGCTTTAGCTGTTGATACTGTTTTTGCTGCTGCTTTTCGCTCCTCAGAGTACCGCACTCGACTCGAAGTTGACTTATTTGCAAGCCATAGCAAATAGGCTTCCTTCTTTGCCTTCACAGCTTCTTGGACTTCACCGTTCCACCACGCAGTCCTTTTCACACCGCCGTGCGCCACACTCAGCCGCTTAGGATTATAGCACAATGCAGCCGAAGTAATCACAGCAGTTTCAAACACCTCCCACTCCTCTTCAACAGTACCACGATCACTGGATAGTTCTTTGAAACTTGAAGACATGTTATCTGCAAAGATCTTCCTCACAGCAAATTTCTATATAGGCCTTTTGTTTTTTCTTAAACTTATTCTCGCACACATTCTCAGATTAATTACTGGCACGAGTTTGCGATTGAAATGCATATCGATTGTCTACTCACATTTATATTCTTATCTGTTGAGATGCAGGATTTTATGTGTAGATCAATCTCACTAATTTCTAGCATGGTTGATGCCTGTCGATCATTGCTCAGCTTCCTTATTGAGTATGCACTTTCTGGTAGCGTATTCTACGAGGGTAGCCAGAAAGAAATGCACCACAATTTTTTTCTCCGTCCCCAATAATGGTACGAATGCAAAACTTGAGATATGCATTATTTGAAGTTTTCGGAGTGCGCGCGCAAAAGATTCCATTTCTTCTGACAAATAGCGTACGTGCAGCAATGGAACAACATGGCTTCTGTAAGTGATGTACGTTATAAGCAGCATGGTGTCATTGAATTTCTTCCAGCGGAGCAAGAAATGGTTGGAAGCATTCACAAACGTTTATGCACAGTTAATGGAGCATCAGCAGTCGACAGAAATACAGTTAGTCACTGGGCACAGGAAAGTGTTTTCACGGAGCTCCAAGATTTGCCATGGCTGCATGAACAGAACAAAGAGTGGTACCGACAGGGCTTTCACGCCCTTGTAGCTTATTCGTGTGTACAATTTTCTTTGTGTTCAATAAATAATTGTTGAAAAAAAAAATTGTGGTGCATTACTTTCTGGGCTACCCTCGTATATCACACACTCAGCGCTCGTCACTGTCCTACGTCGAAGTCTCGCTGCCGACGTCTCCCCCTTCGATCTGATTTAGGCCCATTCATTCCCGACGTTGCAGTCTCAGACTCAGTCCCGATTGCCCTGTTAGCATCTCATCGCTGACATTGTATTTTTAATTTGCAGACGTTTCATTTATATTGTCTTTCAAATTTCTGCTCTCCCTTGAAAAGTAGTGCTTATTCATAAAAGACCACATATATCCAACTGATCGTTCAAGAACTTACGCAGTTGTTTCAGTATCCATGGCAATGCCCTAATCGGGCTTCCTCAAACATTGACCACATGGATCTATTTTAACGTAAACATGGATGATGAGCAGCAAGAGATTATTTAATCAAAAATAAGAAATAAAAAATAAAATAAAAAAAACCTAGAACGGAAAAGTAAAATGAAAGAACCAAAATTTACAATTTAAATACATTAAATAATTTCAAGGTCATTTTACAATTCTAAAATTATCTAAAAATTTAACTGATCTAGTAATAAATTGTAAAGAACGTAGTTCTTCTTTCTATTATGACAAAGACATTAACATTTGCTTTCTAGTTTATCGAGATGTCCTGCTTAATGCCTGCTCTACATTGCATCCAATAAGATCTTATGCAAATTGCGTATCCTACAACCAAAGAATGCAGCTACTTGAGTATTGAAGTGTGCCACCTAAACAAATGCATCCCCTGAACCAAATCTAGCCCTGTCTATTAGCAGGGGTCTATTAGAGCACTTAATAAACCCCTGCTAATAAACACGGAAACATGTTCTATTAACAGACTTAACTAAGATGCAGACATACGCAAACACTGTCCAAGAAGACATTAAGCAGACACGATTGTATATTTACAATAGAGAACTGAGGATGAATCTTAATAAGCGAGTTGGAAAGGATGAGCGAAGATACCATCACCTGATAACGAAAAAAAGAAATGAAAACGCTTTTATAAAAAATTCTACTAAAAATACTAACTAAATCTACCTGAAGACTGTATTATACGAAGGGGGACCCAAAAATAACTTGATTGAAAGTTCACGGCCGTTTCTAGGCATTCTGCCATAGGTGGCTCTAATAGAGACCTTCCCAAATTGGTTGCCCAAGCTACTGCTTGATCGTGGTAGTGTTACTCTCAACTGTTTTCGTTTACTATCTGCGAAATCGATATGGCAGATTTAAAGGAACAAAGTGTGTATGAAATTTTGCTTCCTGCTTGAAATATCAGCAATGGAAGCTTACCAAATGCTTCAACAGGCATTCAAGAAAGATGCTATCAGCCATTCACAACTTTGTGAGTGGTTTCGTCGCTTTAAACGCGGTGAAATATGTTTTGAAGACCTTGCTCGTTTTGGGCGTCCATCATCTCGAAACGACGAAAACATTGAAAAATTCGCGAGGATCGTCGTTTCACGATCGACGAAATTTTGTAAGAGACAGACCTAGCTATTAGGGCTCTAAGGGATGGATTAACGTTGCCTACCCTCTGTGTTCGCCAGACCTAACCTCGAATGACTTTTTTCTATTCCTGAGAATGAAAAAAAAATCTAAACGGGCAGTGCGTCGATGATATGGAGGCTGTAAAAACAGCTTTGCAGCGGGCACTGGACGATATCAAAGTTGAAGAATTCCAGATGTGCTTCAAACAGTGGGAAAGAAGACTGGACAAATGCATCGAGTCTAATGGAGAGTACTTTGAAGGAGACTGTAAGAACTTTGTAATAAACATTAACTTTTCAGAGCAACAGTCTAGTTCTTTTATGGGGCCCGCGCCGGGTAGGTGGCTCTCACAACGAAAGAAAGGGCCAATCAGATTCATTCTCTTATTGATTGCATGAACCGATGCGCATATGTATTGGTTAACAAACAGTAATATAGGAATTAGACCACTGTCACATGATCAGGCCACAAAATCCTCCTGATAGAGGTAGCAATCTGTTATCAACAGGTTAGACTTGATGAACAAATAAAAAAGAATCAAGAAGTCATATGGGAACAAGAAATTTTAATTTACCTAACGCATTTAGAAAATTTTCATCATTGGAGGCTGTCTTGTTACAAATTTGAAGCTGGGAAGACTGTCCCTGATAATTTTACCACATAGTCGTACACAGGATAGTACATATACCGTGTATCTAGACACTTCCAATGATAAGACCTGCACTGCCAACAACGCCAGAAGGATTCTAAAACCATCCCGAAGAAAACTGTGTTTACAAACTGTGCTGTCTGGATTGTGAGGCTGTCTAAGTTGGGTCCTCGGCCAGGTCTTTCCAAGAAATATTAAAGGAACACCATTGGTCATAGAGAAATGGAGACAGGAAGTCGGCCTACCACCTCATCAAAGCCGGACATCGCATGCTACGTATAGAAGAATGCATGGAGATCCTGTGGAAAGGATGCGACAAAGGCAAGATTCTCAACAAAGAAATGCGACACCTTCGGCGCAACAGTATCCTTCTTATTGGCGAAACATCCTTTGAGAGAGACGGAATTATCAACTACCTGATTGGACTCAAAGACCAGCAACAAAGTGGAAGAGCCCCCCAATAGGTCGGCGCTTTAAGAAGTGTCCACCATCTCTATCAATATAAAGGGGACAGTCTTCCTAGCTTCAAATATTTAACAAGACAGCCTCTGATGAAGATTTTCGAAATATGTTAAGCAAATTAAAATTACTTGGTCCCATATCACTTCTCTTTTGTTTGTTTAAACATCGTGAGACTATGATGGTTCAACTTTCACTAGAAGCCAAGAAAACCTAACTGATCAACTTATGCTTGAATTAGATTGGCTATTGCTACTTTTCAATGGCGACATCTTTTCAAAGCCAACTTGTTATAATGTTAAAAGTATTCAAATTTAATCTCCGAACAAGTAAAATATTAAGTAAAAGGGCTATTTGGAGTTTTCAGCAACTCGAATCTGCCAGTCAGGTCTGACTATGTCATGTGAGCTATTGCAATTGCATACGAGTTGAACTGCCGAACACAAAACACTGACTTAAGATTAAAGCGACATCAACTTGCAGAATAGATGATTAGATGGTTCGAAGAGCAATGTAATTTGTCTTGCTTGAAAATGAACATTGCGATTAATAATAAAATCGACACTGCCCTGAGCTTATGACAGAGTTCCTGGGGAGAAGCGCTTGCAAGTGATGCATGAGTATGGAGTGGATGGATTGCAATTACTGGCTGCTATCATGTCTCTGTACGAAAGCTCTGAGATGTGTGTTCGGATAAATGGCATTAAGTCAGGACCGTTCACCGTGGGTGTTCTACTCCGCCAAGGGTGCGTACTGTCGCCCCTTTTGTTCATTATCTTTATGAACTGGATAGACAGGGGCAGCCGAAGCGATGAGCGTGTTTGTGTTTGCGACTGCCAAGCGGAAAGGTTGCTCTTTGCTGACGACCTTGTCCTCTTTGGGTCTTCTCGCACGAACCTTCAGCATGCACTAGACTGGTATGCAGTAGCCATATGTGAAGAAGCTGGGATGAAGGTCAGTGTGGCTAAAACCGAGGTTCTGGTTTTTTCCAGACAGCCTGCTCAGTGCGCTCTCCATGTTACGGGAGCCTCATGGAGACAGGTGGGGATGTCATGATGAGTTTTATTTCCAGCTGTACGCCTACTATTCATGATAGCACGGGTGAGGTGAACATCCCACTTTCGTGCTCTTTCCTGTTTTTCATGACACACACAAAATGCACTGCATTTTTTTCACCGCTCGCATTGTGCGTTTAGTGGGCACAAATCGAACGCGCCCTGGATGAACTACATGTTATTCGCTCCCGTAACTGTTCTAACACACTCTTGTTGCAATGAAACGCACTATAACTTCACGCTCTCTATATTCACTACATTGACGAGCCAAGCGCGCATGCCCTCTACTTTTTCTGCAGTAGCATTCCCAAACAGGGCCGTTTCATTGGCTCACCCTGTATCATCAGCTGTTGCCATTTTCGAGAGTGAAGAAAAGTAAATATTAATAATTATACAATCACTATCCTGTACTAGAAGGGAAAGCATAATGAAAAGTTTTTGTAGCGAAACATTTGTCGATTTTAGTGCAGGTATTCTCAAACTTCTATTTCTCACGGCACATTGGCGGAAATATTGCAGTACACTTTAATTATTTTTGCATTTTTTTTCTGAGAGACACAGCCATATAATTTCACAGTATTTGAAATTTGAGAACTTGTGCCCCAGATTAAGGAAAAATATATCCCGTGACCACTGCTATAGTGGCTAAAAGAAGCTACGACATGGGTTAATTTGCCGACTTCCCAGATAAGAATATTTCAATGACCTTTACATGACGTTTCTGACTAGATTATGATGTCAAACATGTTTTCTGAGCACTCAACCAATCAGAACCAATTGCCGAATGAGTCACGAATCAGACAGAGTCAGATCTGGAAACTGTTGAATGTGTCTATTATAAACTGTAAAAGAATAAAGAACAAACCAAAAAGTCTCATGGACATAAGTTAAAAAATGGGCCAATGAAACAAGAAGTCGAAGGGGAGGGTAAGGAAACAAAGTTAATAATGATAATAAACATTAATATGCACGGCAGGAGAAAGAATTGGATGCTCGGATCGGTGCAGCAAGCCTTGTCAGACGTGAACTGTGGCGATTCGTGGTAACGAAACCTGACCTATGTAACAAAGCCAAGCTCTCAGTCTTCAAATCTATCTTTGTCCCCATTCTTACCTATGGTCATGAGGCTTGGGTAATGACCGAAAGAATGCGATCGTGGGTACAAGCGGGTACAAGAAATGAGATTTCTGAGAAGTGTGGCAGGTGTTACCCTACTAGATAGAGTGTATAGCAGCACAATAAGAGAATCTTTAGGTGTTGAGCCGCTGCTTCTCTGCATCGAGAGATCTCAGTTGCGCTGGTATGGCCACGTGATACAGATGCCGCAAACAAGTCTTCCTAGGCAGTTGTTATTTTCCAAGCCAGTGGGTAAGAGTCCCAAGGGTCGGTGGAGACCAGGCTAGTCGGTGGCTAGACTACATAGAGAATCTGGGTTCGAGTCGCTTGGATATTACCAGGGAAGACAAACGTCTGATGGCGGAAGATCGCGATCGCTGAAGATCCTCCATAGGGCTGCTGCCTCCGCGACACTAACGATTAAGCGAGTTTGAAAAGTAAGTACGTAACATTACTATAAAAATTTACAATTATAATAATAAATAAAAATATGAGGTTCGATCAACAAGTTCCGGGATTGTTTGAGCATCTCGCCAACAAATGGCAGCACACGTCCACAAATACAGTAAATTACAGCCCTAACATTCATAAATCAGCTTTTCAAAAAACTTTGTTTCATTGCACTGGGAACTGTGACCACGTAAAGTACGGAGCATGAAAAATGGTAAAACTGCATTATGTAATAATGTTAAAGTGCATGTAAAATAATGACCTTACAACATACAAATTTGGAAAAATGGGTCCCTTATTAATGTAGCTAAAGCAGATATATTGCATTGAAGCCATATAACTAACGCAAGGTTGTTAAATAGCTAATTTATGGACGAAAGCTGTGAGATGTGTGTCCGGATAAATGACATTAAGTCAAGACCGTTCACCTTGGTGTTGGATTCCGCCAAGGGTGCGTACTGTCGCTTCTCTTTTTCATTATCTTAAGGGACTGGATAGACAGGGGCAATAGAGGCGATGAGCGTGTTTGTGTGGGCGACTGCCTGGTGGAGAGGTTGCTCTTTGCTGACAACTTTGTCCTCCTTGCGTCTTCTCGCACGAACCTTCAGCATGCACTAGACAGGTTTGCAGTAGCCAAATGTGAAGAAGCTGGGATGAAGATCAGTGTGGCTAAAACCTAGGTTCTGGTCCTTTCAAGACAGCCTGCTCAGTGCGCTCTCCATGTTAGGGGAGCCTCATTAAGACAGGCGGAGAAATTCAAGTATCTCGGGATTGCATTCACAAGTGATAGACGTCAGGAGAATGAATTGGCTGTTCGGATCGGTGCAGTAAGCTGTGTCAGACGTGAACTGTGGTGATCCGTGGTAACGAAACGCGAGCTGGGTAACAAAGCTCTCCGTCTTCAAATCTATCTTTGTCCCCATTCTCTCCATTCATGAGTAATCACCGAAAGAGTGCGATCGCGGGTATAAACGGGTACAAGAAATGAGATTTCTGAGAAGTGTGGCAGGTATTACCCTACTAGAAAGTGTGTACAGCAGCACAATAAGGGAATTTTTAAGTGTTGAGCCGCTACTTCTCCGCATTGACAGACCTCATTTGCGCTGATATCGCCATGTGCTACGGATACCGCAAACTAGTCTTCCTAGGCAATTGTTATTTTCCAACCCGGTAGATGAGAGACCAAGGGGTCGGCCTAGAACCAGGTGGCTAGACTACATGGAGAACATGTGCCTAATAGCGGAAGATCGCGATCGCTGGAGATCCTCCATGTAGCTGCTGCCCTCGCGACCCTAACGGATAAGCATGTTTGAAAAGTAAGTAAGTGTGAGCAATGGAGCAGCAGAATAGAAACACACTTTGAGTTCTTTGGAAAAATGGCATCAGAAATAGACAAGAGTGTGGCCAGTGAAAGATGAGGTATGCCCTTGAAAACAACATACCGAATAAAGAAAAAATTGTATTCAGGAGAAGACATCGAATGCAAGGTTGGATCAGATAGAACCAAGATAGTAGAGGCTAATGATCGATGCCGTATTGCACAGTTGGCCGTTCACCATCCACAGATTTAATAAATGTACTCTTGCCAAACATGGCTCAACAGATTTCAATGACTAAAAACTTCTGGTAGAAAAAAATATGGGACAATATCTAGTTTGATCTGTTGGAGTCATTTTTCGATGGCATGCCCGGCAGATTGCAGGAGTGCTTGCAAAAACAGGGAGGGAAAAATCAAGCAATGAGTTTGTAGCACACATTATTGTCAAATGTTGACGGTACATAATGGTACCTTATTGTATGACTGTCACGTTTCCTTATATTAAAACACTTGTTTTGGTTCATGCCAATTCTTATGCTCTCGACTTTATAAGAGATTGTCTGACTTTATCATGGATATTAAGTTTGAGAACTAAAAAATTCGAAAGCAGCCACGATTTCGCTTTCACACCCACGCTACTTAGCAGATTTGGCTCTGCAGACACTGCCCTCTTTCCAAAAATGAAGATCCAGTTGAAAGGTCATTGTTTTGATACAATTGAGCAGATCCAGTGTGCATTGCAGAAGTGCTCGACTCATTTTACAAAAAAGACTTCCAAGCCAAATTCATTGTATGGCTTCGCAAGGGGCCTATTTTGAAGGAACCTTTTGAACACAGCTCGTAATAAAACAAAAACTAACCAAAACGAGAAAGTACGGTAAATATATGGCCAAATTATAAACAAAAGATGAAAAAACAATATGAAACCAGAAGATGCAGAATCAATTCAATAAATCAAACAAAACAGCCTATGGTCGGCCATTTGTCCATATTCAATAACTTTTAAGAAAGCCTTTTATAGATTTCCTTTACCCTCAAAGCTGTAATTGACAGACCTAACTTAAATTACCTAAACCAATACTACGACCAGTTTCCAAAACGTTTGATCATGCTCGATCTGTCCAATCTGCCATATCTTGCTCGAGCCCAATGCTTTTTCTACCTTTTTATACCGGGCTTTGCAAAAGTTCTGTTACACTCGTGAAGACATTTAAAAAATGGACACGACGATGTTCACGATGCAGTTAGACATGTTTTTATTGTGCCATTATGTAGAATAACATTGTAATTAGTCATTTAATCATCGTAGCAAACATCTGCATCAAGAACCCGCTCCAGACGAGGCTGAAAAGCCCTGCAAACTTTGCGAATGTAGTCCTTCCTCATTCTATTCCACACACGGTTGACAGATGTTTTCAGCTCGTCGACGTTGCTGTGACGGACCTTGCAGGCCTTCACCTCGACATGTGCCCACACGGTGTAATCAAGTGGATTGGGTCTGGCGATTGCGGAGGTTAAAAGGAAGATGTAGGCAGATTGATTTTTGCACAGTTTTGGCCGTGTGGGCAGGGGACTGTCCTGTTGAAAGATGTAGTCCGCATTTCTTCACCCAGGGAAGAACTTTTGTGGCCAGGATGTCATTGTAATCAGCCGCCGTTAGCCGGTATCCACTTGGAAACATCATGGGTGGTATTTTCTAGCCATTCGACGCCACGATTCCGAGCATCATCATAGAGGCCGGGTGCTTGGTTGTAGAGACGTAGCGGACCTTAGAGATGTCCTGGCCGAAACTTACCATGCAGTCGTTTTGCTTGTTGACGACAGGATCGACCGTGATAGTCTTTTCGTCAGAGAAAATGGCAATTCGCTCGCCATGACTTTTCAAGTCGTTTAGAAAACGGCGACAGCGCTCCCGACGTTGTTCCCGTATCCGATCCGTTAGCAGAAGCCTTACGCTCTTTCCACTTTCTTCTTTGACCGCTCTGGACACTGTGGACACAGAAATTTTCTTTTTCTATGCGAGCGCAGTCATTTTGAGCGTCGAGTCTTTTCGAAGGCTTTTCTCACAGCCAAACGGTTGACGAGCTGAGGTCTACTTGAACTAAGTTGATCTTTAAGGTCTCTCCCATTCTTGAGCCCGTCCGCAACTCTGTGGTTGGTCATCCGGCTAACTTTAAGGAGCTTGGCAATCTCGGACTTCGTGTGGCTTACGCTTAGGAGAGCAGCGATCTCTACTCGTTTCGGTTCCATCGCTTTTGTCGTGGATATTAGGATCACTCAGAGGTTAACACGTAATTTCCTATATATTAGTTGATCCTTTTGTCGAAATGGAATTATCCAAATCATGAGCAGTCTATTTTTTGGGGGATGTAAAGAGTGTAACAGAACTTTTGCAAAGCCCGGTAATAAGGTGTGATTGAAAATGATAGCACCACAGAGGAATACGCCAAATACTCAAAACATTAAACATATATAAGAATCTTTTATATATTTTTTAATTTGTAAGACACTACTGGTAACAAAAGTTTTTTAATATGGAAATTGCAAATCACATTATCAATTTAATCAACAAAACCTAAATTTGCCACTTGTAAACCGAGTCAAAATGATAGCACCAGTACTGAATTTGAAGGAACAAAATACTACTAGTACCCGATGTGACTTCCCTGTCTTGAGATCAGCTTAAACACTTTCGTAGGCATTGTTGCAACAAGTTTGTGAAGAGGTTGACTGTTAGTTTCATCCCAAGACAACAAACTTGTTTGCTTCAGTTCTGCAATGGATTGAAACTGCCTTCCATCATTGTAGACAGGATTCCCTACAGGTTTTCTATCGGGTTAATGTCTGGGGAAAGTGGTGGCTAATCCACGACACACACACACTCCATTCTGCAGGAACCATTCCCTAGTTGTTTTTGCTGTATGAATAGGTGCGCTGTCCTGTTGATATATGAAGAACGAAGAAAGATATATGAGAGCCCAGGCCACTCGTGGTTTCAGTGCAGGCACCACTTTCAGTTTTTTGTATGCAAGCTATGTACATGATTTCTCAGTTCGTACAATTGTGGATACCTGAATTGCAAGATGTGATACAACAGATCGTGTGCTAGATTGAGAGTGTGCTAGCTCTTTAATGACAAATCTTTTTTGCCGTGTTGAAAGAGCAGAATAGCGCCCAGTTGATTTTTTCGTCCCAAATGAATGAAATTGCTGACAACTTTACGGGAACGCTTGATTCGCCTGCCAATTTCGCTGCGAGAATGTCCAGCTTTGTATAATTCTCTTTCAAACTGCGTCAGTTGTTTACCACGACCCATTGGAAGATGTAGCGGAAATGAATTGTTTCACACGGAAATGAAAAAATTATTTGGTTTTCATGTTTCTCATTATCATTTTCTATCTTGTATGCAAAATAGGTGCCACTGGTTGGTATCATTAGGTAGAGGGGGATTGGTGGTGCTACAGTTTACAAGTGGCAAATTTATGTTTTTGTTGATTAATTTGATAATGTGATTTGCAATTTCCATATTAGAAAACTTGTGTTTACCAGTAGTGTCATACAAAAGAAAAAAAAATAAAAGATTATTATATGTTTTTTGTTTTTAATACTTGGCGTATTCCTCCGTGTTGCTATCATTTTGAATCACACAATATTCCTAGAGCTGTGCACAACAGTATTTCCTCACAAAAAAGAGTGAAAAGCTCAGATTGCCAACTTTTCCAGAGGCACGATAGCATCTTTAGGATTTCCTACGAGTGCTTTCAAAGCATTCCTACTATTGAATGCAATCCTTAAGTTGCAAGCACTCAAAACCTTTTTCACGGCCTCAGTGAATTGCAGATCATAAGCAATTTAGGGTTCGCAGTCTAGGTCTACAGAGTAAGTTGTCGACAATGTAATCTGAAAAGGCGTTCAACCTTGCTATAGGTTTAACAGCACTCAATTCAGTTTGATACCTTTGGTCAGACCGAGAAACATTAAGGCGGTGGTGAATCATAGCGTGGAAGGCAGTGTTTTTGGCTAGGACAGTGAACGGAATCGTTCATAATATAGTGATGATGATTGCTGATGGGTTTTTGATAAATGTTGATTTAACCCAAATAATGCTTAAATCTCGGAAAGGAAAGAGTTTATAACTCCATTTTTATGAGTGAATTTGATTGTAGGAAGCTTATAGACATGCTCTGCCTCTATCCATCAGAAGGAACATGATTGGTTCGGTTTGTTTGGTATTAACGTCCTTTTCAACTGCTATGGTCATTTCAGGACGGCATTATAGGGAATAGAAAATTTTGCCTCGCAAGAGTCCTTTAACGTGCTGTCGGCAAACGACTACATGGGACCAACGGCTTTACTTCCCTTCCGAAGGAAGTGCGTGATCTCAGGATTTTCTCCCTGAAAAAATCCTCGTTATACTCGGCCGGGGTCGAACCCGCGTCCTCGGGCATCAGAGGCGATCGCGCAACCCATGCGCCATCGAGGCCGATAGAAGGAACATGAAAAAATGCATTAAGTGAACAGAATACAAAGTATTACTTACGAGAGGGTGGTCAAAAGACCAGCACAAGTGGAGAAGCTCAAGACCGAAGCTATTGCCGACCAGTCGCAAGATTTTGATTTTGTTGAAAAGCAGATGATCTGTGAAGAGTTGTGCTTCCCTCTAACTCTCCCTAGTGGTCTGGCATCACATTTAGGCATGGTCATTCAAAGGGTAAAAATTTTTAGTTTCAGTACACAAACTAATTCAGTATACATTGCCACTTCAATGTGTATCATGTCACTACGAAGCTAGTTCACTTGTATTGATGATTACTTCCAAAAGGTCTGCATATTCACTCAAACCTTGGCAGAGA
Organism: Rhysida immarginata; assembly: GCA_023313115.1. Taxonomy (NCBI): domain Eukaryota; kingdom Metazoa; phylum Arthropoda; class Chilopoda; order Scolopendromorpha; family Scolopendridae; genus Rhysida; species Rhysida immarginata. Next base: position 112,092 of record JAHWFO010049370.1, read on the forward strand.
TCCTATTCCAAATAAGATAGATTAAAAAATTTAGATTATTAAATCTACACTGAGTGACCAGCTAATTAGGAACATCCCCCTAAAACTGTGTGGCGCCATCCCTACAAGTATAACAGTACGAATTCGTCGTGGCATGGATTCAATTAGCTGCTGGAAGCATTGTTCGTAATGTTTGTCCACGCAGATGCAAGCTACTCCCAGTTTATGCTTATTGAATCTTGGTGGATCGATGACTCGAATAACCCGCTCCAGCTCATCTCAAAGATGTTCGTTTGGGTTGAAATCCAATTAGGACTGTGGTGTCCAGCCGTGTAAAGTTGAATTCATTATCGGAACATTCTATGACGATACTAGCCTTGTGACACAGAGCATTGTCCTGCTGGAAGTATCCTTCTGATGGAAGAAACACAGTAGCTATGAAGGGATAGATGTGGTCGGAAACAATGTCCAGGTAGCCCTAACCATTAAGCGTTGTTCTAGAGGTATCAGTAGACCAAGATTGTGCCAGGAAAACATTCCCCAGATCATTACAGAGCCTGCACCAGCCTGAACAGTGGAAACCAGAAATGAGGTCCATCACTTCGTGGATTCTCTCTAAATACTCTTGCCAAACATGACCCAACAGATTTCAATGACTGGAAACGTCTGCTAGAAATGTTCGGCCATCTGCATGATGCAATAGGAAACGGGATTCATCCGACTAGCTCAACTTCTTCTACTCATCGACAGTCCATTGTTGGTGATCACGGGCAATTTGGAGAAGATTGCCACTTTGTGTAGATATTAAAGGTACCTGGATAGGCTGTTGGGTGTTGTAGTCCATCTTTGCAATGTACGGCATGTAGAGTGTTTTTGAGATGTTATTCTGCGATCCAGTGTTGATCCACGGTTAGTTGACAAATTGCGACGCTTCTATTCGTACCAACAAGCATTCCTATCCTAGGCTCACCCCTTGGATCGACGAGTCGTTAGTGATCACACGTTGGTCTCAGGCTAGTTGTTTTTTTGGTTGTTTAAGTCCAAAGTCCTGGTAAACCCTTGAAATGGTTGTTCGGGAAAAGCCTAAAAGCAGTCACCAACTATCATCCCGTGCTCGAAGTCGCTCAGATCCTTCATTTTCTCCCAGTTGACATGCATGTTCTTGCTGTATATTGGTACCAGTTGTTACGTGACAACTGATACATCATAATTGCTATGCCAATAAATTGCATAGTCATGGGTGTTGCTAATAAACTGGTCACTCAGTGAATAAATAAATACAGTGCAACCCCTCTAATGATTCCGTATGTCGCGAAATCGGAAAAGTCACTATCAATAGCTGACCCCAGAGCGATAAAACTGCTCTTAAACTTGAAATTTGCAAGTCATCCAACCAAGTTAGTCATTGGCTCTGGGAAGGATGAGCTATGTAAAATGTTCTCATCGGCTATTTGGACACGCGCCTCTTGAGGCGACCGATTTACAACGATCTTTCAGTTGCCTTCTACTTTCGTGTGATACAGTAAGACTATTTCGTTCCAGCTTTTTTTTCCTTTCCAATAATACGTACAAGGTTCTGTTTCTTTGCCTTTATTCCTGGCCTTAGTGCAAACTGTTTCACGGAACAACAAACTCAAGATATCACAACTCGCTATGTCAAGGACGGTGAAATCTTGGCTCCCAGTCCTGCGACAGAGGGGCAGCACTTTACATATAGAAATAAACAAAAGTTAACAAAAATTCCCTGCAACAGCCGGGGTTTCAGTAACACGTGATTATCACAATCTTAAATCTTAATAAATGGGAACAACGTCCAGTCTTCGGAATTCTAATTTCCTCACACTTAACAATTCTCTTGATCTCCTTTCCGATTCCACTAATGCATTTTCTTCTCGTTTCAAGTACTGTTGCCAATCATGCTTATCAAAGCAGTTTCTACTTTCAATCAGGTCTAACTTTTCTGATCTCCCTTCTCGGACAGACTTCAGCTCTTCCTGTGTTCTTCTTCGTATTAGTCGAAAGCCAACATGCGAGACCCAATTCTACTGGGTAAAATTCAGACAGAGGGGGGGGGGGAGAAATAACACTTTCGTGCATTAATACGGTTAGTCATCCATGTTATGGGCTTTATCTTCACGCTCTTACGAGCTTCAGACATGTTGGTCCAAAGGAAATTTCTGCGCAGAAGTTTGGGTTATGATGACATTCGTTCGTTTTCTATCACAACACCAGGAAAAGCATCATGTGCTTCTTTTCCCAGGTGGGACACAGTAATCTGTCATGCTGCTTCATTTGGGATTCAGATAAGCAAGATAGTTTCCTGTGCAACAATTGGATGCTTAGCCATCGAAATACATCTCTACATACATATTCCGTCGTGGAATCCTACAGTTAAGAAAAAAACTCAACGAGAAAAGTAAACCTTAGCAACGAGATAGCTACAAAAGTTACACCTTATCGGACGTAAGATATCAAGTGAATCAAAAAAATACTTGAAGCTATCCTAGACGTAGGGATTCTGTCTTTTCAGTTTATACAACGGGTGGGCAAGAAATAACTGGAAATGTTCAAAGCTCGCTAGCGGGAATTTTATAAGGCCAAATGCAGTACATTTTGATGTATATACCTAGTGGAACAAGCAGTTTTGTGATTTCTGCACAAAAAGTAGTACCAAAAATCGCCATAGGGGGCGCTTATTTCAAGAAAACACTTAATACATTTGCATAAGCACGTGCCGTGTTGAGCAATCATGACAATAAAAGGCAAGGCTGAGGATTTCCCATCATTCTCAAACGAATGGCCTGACGATGACGCTTACTCTGCCTGACCGGGCGTTAATAATCAAGTTGTTTTATCAGAAGAGCGACAATGCAAGTGCTGCTCTTCATGAATTTCGGCGATTGAAAACATTACGAAGAGAACCGATGAGCATGACTAACTTACTGTAAATGATTGAACGATTTGAATCTACCGGAGCTCTGGGAGTGCAACCAGGCCGGGGACGCAAACTTATCAGGCAGCAACACGTTGAAGAAGTTGCTACTGCTGTTGTGGAACAGGAGATGACTACTGTGCAGGGTACCAGCAGTGCACACGCAATAGCATGACAAACACATATCCCATATTCGACGGTGAGGAAAACATTGCATAAGATATTGATATTTATCTCAATAAACTCACTCACACCTGCTCAAAAATTGCTTCCTGGAGATGAGCGTACCCGAACTGACTTTTCGTTGAGATTTTTAGCACGTATCGAAGTGGATGATGCATGGCCATGGCAAATTTTATAGAGTGATAGGGCACATTTTTATTTGAATGGTGATATTAATACCAACAAGCAACTGCCGTATTTGGGATGCATCAAAAGCACAAGTGTGTCTGCCAACTCCTATGCATTCACCGAAACTACCAGTATGTGCGGCTTTACTGCTTCTTTCATCATCGGCCCGTACTTTTTTGAAGAAATCCGTCCTCGTGGACCGGTGACTTTTTCCGTCTATTCTGCCAGGTATGCCGATATGCTTGAGAATTTTGTGATACCACGATTGCAGGAAAAGGGTTGTCTGGAATTCTACCATTCTTATGCATGATGGGGCGCTACCGCACATCGGATGTCAGGTGAAGCAGATCTTGTGAAAACGTTTTTCAGACAACAGAATAATTAGTCGTGCATTTCCCACGGTATGGCCACCCAGTTCGCCTGATCTCAACACTTGTGATTTTTGGTTATGGGGATATTTGAAAAGCCTTGTGTATCAAGCACATGTTCCTGACCTCTCAACCTTAAAAGATCAAATAACGTTACATATCGGACTAATTAATGCAGATATGCTGCGAGCTGCCATAGAAAATGTCGTGTACCGCATGCACACTAATGGTCTTATTGAAACACATTTGGAAAAAGAAATAAAACATTGTTTATTGTTGTTACTAAAGTTGTTATTATTGTACAGTATTTGTTCATTTGACACTTAGGTATTCATTGTTTTCTTGAAATAAGCGCCCCCTATGGCGACTTTTGGTACCTTTTTTTTTGCAGAAATCGAAACTGCATTTTCCAATAAGTATATACCCTAAAATGTACTAGCGAATTCCCGCTAGCGATTTCTGAACACCCTGTATGTCAGCTCGAACAACGGTTCGATATTTCCAATCTCACTATTTGCATTGTTAAGATCAAGCAGCATAAAGATCTCGAGACTACGGACTTTTTTCCTGCATTCCAAAAACCAGGTTGCGACGCTTGTGGTTGCCTAGCCTGTCTTCCCCTACGCTAAATAAACCTTTTTTGAAATTCCAAAATTTACACAACACACTAGCACGGACAGGGCATTGTTGAAGTTCGTTGTAACAATCGTAAAAAAACTATAATCTTAACAAAAGTTCATCACATTCATTCACTTCCAGGATTTCGCCCAACAAGAAGATCACATGGGCTCTGCATCTGTTATTAGAAATTATTTCTAAAACAAATCTCAAAATTTCGTTAGCCTGTCGATTTCAAGAGTAGACAAATCAAAGCAACGTTCGACTTCAGAACAACTGAAATCAAAACTAATTTTCTCATAAGAAGTTTAGTTTTCACATCAACAGAAAAACACGTTAGAAAATATAAACCTACGTTCCACATACAAGGGACGTTCAAATTTGACCTGGACTTTACTTTCGGTAAATTTCATTGTTGTAAAAATCTAAACTTTCATTGTTGGGATGGCAACTTCTGCCCGTAATGCAAACGCAGCACTACTCATCCAGTTGCTATGACAACCGATTGTTTGTTTAAATAAAATCCCAGACAGCGACGTGTCGACCAAAGTGGAACAACGAATAATCGTCAAGTTTCTCCACAACAAAGGTGTGAAATATCACATATCTGGGCTTCGTCGAGCACCTTGACTATATAGAAATAATAATTATCAGGTATGGAAAGATGCGGTAGAAAACAATGGAGGCTGTTATGCTACAGATTATGGGGCTGGCCAAGCCATTATTATATACAAATGGTAAAGGTTAAGTGGCCAATTACAATTAAAAATAACAATAAAGATTATGAATAAGAAGGTGATTGGTCCAGTCTTTAATGCACGGATCTCAAAACGGATTAATGATATAAATTGTATGTAAAATTACATGATAAAAAATATGTAAATGCTTACTATGTAAATTACAGGATTCATATTTAAAATATATAATGTCACATATATAATGTCACATTTTACCCCTGAGTGGATGCCCCCTTACCGTGGGTCAGGGGTTTGGGTGCTTCAGGGATTCTGTGAGCTATGCTGTTTGTAGCACGGCTACCTTAGGGTCACCCTTACCAGAAAGGTCATGGTTGAGAAGTGAGACAAAGAGTATCCAAACAAACATATATCTCATGATGTTGACAAATAAAAGAATTCATACTGCATGGGGTGTGGCGCAGGTTAAAGTCACCCGCGTTCGGGAGTTAGGCAGAGGCTCTCGTTCGAAAAATAGTCGACAGTCTCCCGGCTGTTATCTCGGAGCAATGCCTCCGAGAAGCCCCACCAGTGAACTCGCTATGCGCTTGGGGAAACGGTCGGGGGCAGCGCATGCCTTTACCCAGGAGGAGAAACTGGTAAAGCGACAACGGGATCGGGTGCTGTCAATCGGCACTTGGAACGTATTCTCCATGACAGGAAAGGAATCAGAGTTAGTGGAGGAAGCCAAACGGTATCGACTGGATATCATAGGTATTACCTCTACGAAACGTCCAGGTTCTGGAACTGTGGACTTAGAAGGAGGGTGGAAGCTTTTCTACTCTGGTGTCAACCCTAACATGACTGCCCAGGCGGAAGTGGGGATACTCACAAGTCCCCGGCTGGCAGATTATGTTGCAGATTGGACCCCCTTAGGTGGAAGACTGTGTCTCCTGAGGCTTCAGATAGGGAAACGGTCTCTCTCTCTATTCGTTGCATATGCTCCGAATGTAGTCACAGAGTAACCACTTTTTCTAGATGAAGTTGATGCTGCTCTTAGCAGGAGAGGGAGTGCAGATTCTGTCATCCTGATGGGCGACTTCAATGCACATGTAGGGGCTGATGACCAACCGTGGAGGGGCGTGATTGGGAGGAATGGTGACCCCGATTTAAATGCGAATGGGAGGTGCTCTGTTGGATCTCTGTTGCAACAATGGACTTTCCATCACAAACACCTTCTTCCAGCACAGGGATGTCCATAAGTATACCTGGTACAGGGATGCAATGGACCAGAAGTCACTGATTGATTTTGTAATCGTTTCAGCTGACTTATTCCGATCAGTGTTGGATACTCGTGTGAGAAGAGGGGCAGAACTATCAACTGATCACCACCTTGTTGTCTGCACTTTGCGGTTCTCTGAATCCATGGCAACCAAGCAAAATACTAGGTTCAGACAAACTTGGCGCATCAAATGGGAGGCACTGGAGGATAGAGCTGTGAGGAAGACCTTTGCAGATAGCATATCTTCAAGTTTCAAAGAACTACCCAGTGATCGTGGTACTGTTGAAGAGGAGTGGCAGTTGTTTAAAACTGCTGTGATTACTTCGGCTGCTTTGTGCTGTGGTCGTAAGCGGCTGAGTGTGGCGCAGGGCGGTGAGAAAAGGACTGCATGGTGGAACGGTGAAGTCCAAGAAGCTGTCAAGGCAAAGAAGGAAGCCTATTTGCTATGGCTTGCAAATAAGTCAACTTCGAGTCGAGTGCGGTACACTGAGGCGCGAAAAGTAGCAGCAAAGACAGTATCAACAGCTAAAGCCAAGGCCTGGGAGAAGTTCGGGGAGAAATTGGAGGCAGACTATGGTTCGGCAAACAAGGTGTTCTGGCAGACCGTGCGCCGCCTCCGTGGAAGGAAGTCTCTTCCATCACAAACTATGAAGAGTTCAGATGGGAGGCTTCTGAAAACGGAGGAGAGCGTATTGCATAGGTGGAAGGAATACTTTGCATCTCTTCTTAATCCGGTGACAACAACAACTGAGGCATACGAGGTGCATCTTCGAGCGGAGAATAGTCACGGTAGTATCACTGAAACAGAAGTCAGATGGGCAATTAAGTCCCTGAAGACTGGCAAAGCTGCAGGTGATGATGAAATCCGGTCCGAGATGTTAAAGGCCTTAAATCAGGATGGTATCCTGTGGCTGACTCGAGTGTGTCAAGTTGCTTGGATATCTGGACAGGCCCCTAAGCAATGGCAGACAGGAATTGTGATCCCTATATTCAAAAAGGGAGATCAGAGAGATTGCAACAACTATCGAGGCATCTCTTTGCTCAGCATTCCTGGGAAAGTGTACGCTAAGTGTCTGGAGAAGAGAAGTCGGGAAATAGTCGACTCCAAACTGTCGGGGGAGCAGTGTGGTTTCCGACCTGGCCGAAGCACGACGGATCACATCTTTGCTCTAAGGCAAATCTTTGAGAAATCCTGGGAGTATGCAAAAGAGGTCTACGCTTGCTTTGTGGACCTCGAAAAAGCATATGACAGAGTTCCTCGGGAGAAGCTCTGGCAAGTGTTGCAAGAGTATGGAGTGGATGGGCAATTACTGGTTGCTATCATGTCTCTGTACGAAAGCCCTGAGATGTGTGTCCGGATAAATGGCATTAAGTCAAGACCGTTCACCGTGGGTGTTGGACTCCGCCAAGGGTGCGTACTGTCGCCCATCTTGTTCATTATCTTTATGGACTAGATAAACAGGGGCAGCCGAGGCGATGAGCGTGTTTGTGTGGGCGACTGCCTGGTGGAGAGGTTGCTCTTTGCGGACGACCTTGTCCTGCTTGGGTCTTCTCGCACGAACCTTCAGCATGCACTAGACCGGTTTGCAGCCAAATGTGAAGAAGCTGGGATGAAGATCAGTGTGGCTAAAACCGAAGTTCTGGTTCTTTCAAGACAGCCTGCTCAGTGTGCTCTCCATGTTAGGGGAGCCTCATTGAGACAGGTGGAGAAGTTCAAGTATCTCGGGATTGCATTCACGAGTGATGGACGGCAGGAGAAAGAATTGGATGCTCGGATCGGTGCAGCAAGCTGTGTCAGACGTGAACTGTGGCGATCCGTGGTAACGAAACGCGAGCTGGGTAACAAAGCCAAGCTCTCCGTCTTCAAATCTATCTTTGTCCCCATTCTCACCTATGGTCATGAGGCTTGGGTAATGACCGAAAGAGTGCGATCGCGGGTACAAGCGGCCGAAATGAGATTCCTGAGAGGTGTGGCAGGTGTTACCCTACTAGATAGAGTGTACAGCAGCACAATAAGGGAATCTTTAGGTGTTGAGCCGCTACTTCTCCGCATTGAGAGATCTCAGTTGCGCTGGTATGGCCGCGTTATACGGATGCCGCAATCTAGTCTTCCTAGGCAGTTGTTATTTTCCAAGCCGGTGGGTAAGAGACCAAGGGGTCGGCCTAGAACCAGGTGGCTAGACTACATGGAGAATCTGGGTTCGAGTCGCTTGGATATTACCAGGGAGGACATGCGCCTGATGGCGGAAGATCGCGATCGCTGGAGATCCTCCATAGGGCTGCTGCCCCCGCGACCCTAACGGATAAGCGGGTTTCAAAGTAACGGAAAAGTAAGTAAGTATGTCACATTTTAATAAATTTGAACGTATATTTTTAATTCTCTCGACAACCTTCTGGGTGTTTAATATATTCATAAAAATCCATGCAGGTCATGTTATAATTTATTAACCTAACCTTCAAAGTGACTTTCGAGTCCCACAGTTATGGCTGCAAAACTGGAGATTGGCTCTTTGAAACCGGAGACTGGAGAAATAAGGCAAAAATCGGAGAGGTGGCAACCCTATAATCAATGTTAAGCCTATTGTTAAAATAGCTAATTAAAGTTAGGCTTATATTTCAAAATGATGTGAATGTGGAGAGAAGTAAAAGTGAAATATTCAAATTTAAAATTACAGCTTGGAATGCTTAAAAGATTTTTCTCTCCTGACATTTATGGTAATTTTGATGAAGGCCCAGTAGTGCGAGCATTTCATTTAGAAAGATTCGTGTGAGTGCTGCAAATGAATACGTAAATTTAGATGCATTTTTTTGCCGGTGCTTTTTATAAAAATATTAAACACACGAGTGACCACTTTTTGTATGTCATCATCATCGCCGTTCTATTCTGTTAATTTTGTAAGCATTTTTTGCAACCTGTTTAACAATCGGTTAATTGCTTTAACTGGAAAACGTAGCACCATCTCTACTTAGCTAACGAGGACTAGAATTGGTTCGTTTTGTTCCAACAACTTCCGCTCAACATGGCTGATCGTTTTCCATTACCTCTTTGATATTTAGCTTCTCCGCAAATGGCTGGACCGTTCGGTTGATCTGTTTAGCTGATTCAATATTCCTGATCCACATGGTTAATGGTCCATTCAGCTTATCAAAATGGCTGAAACAGCTTGTCTGATTCGAACTGCTGAACCATTTGGCTTATCGTAATGGCTGATCCAAATGGTTGATTCATTTAGCTTATCGTAATGGCTGATCCAGTTTTCTTGATTCAAACTGCTGGTCTATTTGGCTGATCTACTTACCTGATCCACTTATTTGATTCAAACCTCTGACCCATATAGTTTATCAAAATGGCTGAAACAGCTTGTCTGATTCAAACGGCTGATCCATTTGGCTTATCGTAATGGCTGATCCAGTAGGCCGATTCAATTTGTTGATCCAAATGGTTGATTCATTTAGCTTATCGTAATAGCTGATCCAGTTGTCTTGATTCAAACTGCTGGTCTATTTGGCTGATCTACTAACCTGATCCAGTTGTCTGTTTCAAACCTCTGATCCATTTAGTTTAATAAAATGGCTGAAACAGCTGTCTGATTCAAACTGCTGATCCATCGAGTTTATCAAAATGGGTGATCCAATTGGTTAAAAATCTATTTGTGTTTTAAAATGCCATTTAGTTTGGCTAACCATAGACGTCTGCTTAAGTCCTAACTTCGCTTGGTGCAACGCAATAAACTTTAAGCGGCACTTTAAGAGCAAGTAGGTCTGACGTGGAACCAGCATATGTACGTTTGGGGAGAAAAATTTTCAAGCTCGAGAAAGGCTAAACGTAACCATTAAGTGTAGGAGCACATTCAGCTCTATTCTTCATTCGCTAACGGCAAGATTTGATGCCCGCAGAAGCCAGTTGCTACGAAACTGTGATGAAGGCGTAGTGCCAATATAACATGACTGAAGGTGCTTCTAAAAATTCACTCCAATTGCAATCGAGCGTGAGCCTTGTCATTGGCATCTAAAATTTTCCTGCTCTCGTAGTCGTGTGCTAAACTTCGAATCTGATTACTTTGAAGTCGAGCCTGGTCGCTTTCGCTGTGCGATGATGGCATTGAAATCGTATGCAACGTCGACGTATATTCCCAATGCGGTTTATAGTTCTGTAATGAATTTGCGAGTGATGATTCCGCTCAATCGTCAATTGATGGATCATGACTGACATTCGACAGGAATTCCGCCGTTTCTAAAATGAAAAATCAGGATTAAGACTCCAAAGTCTCTTTTTCGAACGTAATTCGAGGCCAACGACTTCGTTGAGCGGATCACTGCTGAAGGAATCTGTGTCGAGGCAATAGTGAAAAATCTGGTTCGAGGCTATAGTGAACGTAATTCGAAGCGAACAACGGTTCAGGAACGTCGTTGAGTTGATCATCATTCGCGCCAACAAATCGGAATCTGACGAACGACGTTCCGTTCACATTACACTTCTCGATCACGATTGACGTCTGGATCATGATCCAGATACGCAGTGTAAACAAGGTATTATACCTCGTCCACACTGCAATTCGTGATTCGTGGGTGATGATTCGGCTCAATCGTGATTCGACAGATCATGATTGACGGTCGAGAAGGTGATTGGTCAGCACCAACTAGCGAGCAACAGTCGAGGGATTCCGTTTCAAAAATGATAAGTCAGGGTCGAGACTCCAGAGCCTCGTTTTCGAACGTAATTCGAGGCCGACGACGTTTCAGGAACGTCGTTGAGCGAATCACTGCTGAAGGAATCTGTGTCGAGGCTATAGTGAAAAATCTGGGTCAGGCTGTAGTGAACATAATTCGAGGCGAACGACGTTTCAGCAGATCATCATTCGTGCCAACAAATCGCAATCTGACGAATGACGTTCCGTTCACACTTCTCGATCAAGATTGAAGTCTGGATCATAATCCAGATACGCAGTGTGAACAAGGTATTATACCTCGTCCACACTGCGATGCAAGATTCGTGGATGATGATTCGGCTCAATCGTGATTCGACGGATCATGATTGACAGTTTAGAAGTGTGATTGGTCAGCATCACCTAGCGAGCGATAGTCGAGGGATTCAGTTTCCATATTGAAAAGTCTGGGTCGAGACTCCCGAGCCTCGTTTTTGAACATATTTGTTGAGCGGATCATCATTCGCGCAAACGAATCACAATCAAACGAATGACGTTCCTTTCACATTTCAATTCTCGATCACGATAGACGCCTGGATCATGATCCTGATGCGCAGTGTGAACGATGTATTAGCTGATTCTTAAGCGAGGCATAAATTCCGTTGATGCGAAGTAGGTAATGAGAAGATCGAGGATCATCGAAAACAAAAACTTACCAATCATGGTTCTAAACGACCCGAAATGGTGATCAGCCGAATGATTACGTGGATCACGAGATCTTTCAAAGCCGTGACATCATTCGCCAAAGTAAAAGATTCTAAAGACTTTTTCTTGGAAGTCTGAGTTTGTGAGAAAATTTACCGTTTTAAGTTGAAATTTATCGTTTTTAACGACGACTTACAATCCTTTCAGCCAACAATTCCCCGAATGAGTGCAACATGGACGACAAAATACATGCATTCCCCTGGTCAAATTTAAGTCGGGTTACCTCATCGACGACCTACATGCCTTCCCACGACCATAAGTTGCTTTTAATTATCATATATATACTGCTTTGCAATGACATTGATGCATGCTCACGGGACATGACCATTTGGGTTGATACAGGATGTCCAGGTATAAGCTCATCAGTTGGCACATGTGTGAGACGTCGAACGAGGTCAGATACTGTGAACAGCGCTAGCGAACAGAACCAACCCCCTGTGGCAACTGTGTGACAACATCACTATCCCCGGTACTGCTCCGATGTCAATAGCGACATAAGCACGCTGGTTACACACCGCGACAGTGTCTGCAGGTGTCCATTGTCGATCCTTCTTTTGCCACCTGAGCACTGCGCGATACGACTGCAAGGGTGTCGTGAACGTGTGAGCTGACGAATCCCGCTTTTGTTTGGACACCGACGACAGATGCGGACATGTCAATGAACGATGCATCCGGTATCGCCATCGTGGACCAACACCTGGGATCATGGTCTCTGGTGTCAGCGATTGCGATGCTAGAGCACCTTCAGTCACCATCAACAGCACACATGAGCATGGCAAGTTTGCATGACATCAACTGCCTGCAAGGTCCCAAGACGTATCGCCAATGGAGTGTGTGTTGGACATAGTGTAACTTCGTTTACGATCACTGCGCAATCTCCATGACCTGACACAGCAGTTCACCAGCCTCCTTCTGCTGATGTTCGCCACCTACACCTACGTCTGCAGCAATGCATCGCCGCTAGAGCTGGTGCCACGACCTAGTGATGCCGCTTTCCGTTACAACACCCTGTAAAAACGAGTGTACGTCTTGGCCCCATGACGTAACGGGTGGGGCAGGTTCATTGCAGAGCAGTGTATGTGCGATGTTTCTTCATGTATCTTATTGTGTTGTTGTTGTTTTAGGGAAGTGCACGTGATCCATTTGTGTTCAGACGACAAAGGCAAAGGAAACGGCACCATAAAGGAATCCTCAGTTCCTCGTCTGGAAGTTTCGTTGGAGATACGAGCATGATCTAATGTAATCGAGGAAAACAACATGATTCTCGTCATTAAACTCGACCAGCCTGTCGTCTGGAGGATCCAGTCGTCCAACCTACGTGGGGCTCTTAAGATTGTTGTGAGTATACTTTTTCTTGCGGTCCTTCAGGGGTGTAGCTCAGGCAACCATGGCCAATTACAATTTTGCTACATCTCTGGTTGGCGGGATTTGTGGTGGCGAGTCTAAGCTAAGCAACGCACCAGGCAGCAGTCGCGTCGGAGCTTTGATGCAGTGAGTATCGTTTTGTCACGGCAGTAAAACGTCAAAGATGGAGCGTGCGCTGGAGCAGCGCAAAGCGATTAAATTTTGCTTTGACCTGGGCAAAACCGCTTCTGCGACACTCGTCCCTGTACATGGATGATGACGCCCTGTCGAGAGCTTGGGTTTTCTGATGGTTCAGTGAATTCAAGAATGGTCTCGCATTCGTTCTCGAAGTTACTGAACCACCAGAAAGTCCGAGCTCTTGACAGAGCGTCGTCATCTTTCAACTTTCCCTCCAGCGATCGTTTGCTACAGCGATCGCTCAGTTTTCAACGTTTTCTGTCGTGACATAAATTCAAAAACAAGTTTTGGGTCACGCATCATCGTCGCTGCGTCAGAGCTCGAAATCGACTGCCGCCCGATGCATTGCTTAGCTTAGACCCTCCTACCACAAATCTCGTTGCCAATGAGCACGCTGCTCGCCACTGAAATTGATTTCAACATAGAAACTCCTGGGTCGTTGACGGATCCTGCACTTTCTTGTCGCAGGTGAAATTCTGACCTTTCGGAGATTTTTTTAAGAGGCTCAATGCGTAAAGAGGATGTTGCAAGACCTCCCATCAAAATTTTTCAAGGAGCTCAAGGGTCATTGTCCTGGAGCGCAAAGCTCATTGTCCTAGAAACGCACTATCCCGTTTGAGAGCTCGTCTTCACGGTCTGTTTGAGCCTCAGCAACGTGTTGCGACACTGCTCTGTATTAACTATCGTAGCCAGTCGATGAGTAGAGGTCCTTCTTCGTCGAAAAAGAAACTGAGCATCACTTTTCTGAAATGAATTTATGTAAATGCGTTAAGTAAGCACGTGCGACTGGGAATACCACAACGCCATCTATGGGCAAAAAAAAGAAAAGCGCACAGGGATTTGATTCTATTCTGCGACGCTGAGTGCTTTTCTCATGTCATTAATTGTTGTCGTTTCCTGTTTTTAGACTGAGGGTCCTGTCGAAGGGGATTACGTTCCGACGAATCATCTCGTTCAAATGAAAACGGAAGAACTCCCCGAGAATTCGGACGATCTCATTTTCTATGCTGATAACAATTTAGGACCGTTGCTTTCCTACTTGGAGGTCAAGGGCGCCAAGAAATTTGAAGTTTTGGGCGGAGATGGCCCAGTAAGTTGATGTTACAAGTTGATGTTTTTTTTCTATGAGATACAAGGGGGTGCTCCCAGAAGAGTGTTGGGGTTTGAAGCTAAAAACGCTCGACTGTCGAAGCTTATTGCTAACAGCCTGTCAATTAAGGGTGTGTCTAAAAAGTCCGACCGGTGTTTGGATTCCGATCGCGCTTACCGCGACCGGTCACATTATGAAAACGCTCATCTCAACCGGTCACATTATAAAAACGCTCATCGTGACCAGTCCTTACTTTATGAATCTGCACTAGACTCCAGTCGTGCTAATTATGACCGGCATTGGATTTTGGTCGCTATTAGCGTGGCCAGTCGCGTTATGAAAATGCTCATCGCAACCAGTCGTTACTTTATAAATCTGCGTTGGACTCCTGTCGTGCTAATTACAACTGGCGTTGGATTTTGGTCGCATTATGAAAACACGCATCTCGACCAGTCGCGTTATGAAAATACTCATTGTGGCCAGTTGCATTATGAAAACGCTCATCGCGACCGGCCGTTGCTTTATGAATCTAGCTATGCTGATTACGAGCAGCGTTGGATTTCGGTTGCGATTATGCCAACCAGTCGCCTTATGAAAACGCTCATCGCGACCAGTCATCTTTTATGATACGAGGGTCGTCAGAATTGGGAGAAAATTTAAAATGAATAATCGTCGATCGGACCTAGTCAAAATTTCGAGTCAGTCACTGGTGGCTCCAAAATGAGCTTTGTGGCAGACTTTGACCGAACTTTTTAGACACACTTAAAGTGTTCACTAAGGATTGTTGGGGTTTGAAGATATCACTTAACTGTGCAGACTATGACTAGTCCTCGACCTGAGGTCCGTTTGTGACGCAGTAGACATCAGACCACATGCTCCTGTTAACAGGTCGTGATAGGCTCATGAATCTAGGGCCTATCTAATATCCCGGGATATGCTGGGTGACTCCTCAACGGCAAGAGTTGATTCCTGAATGGTCATTTCCGGGAGTCCCCAGCAACGAGCTGACAGACGCAATCGCAGTCCGTTTGCATCTCCGGACCACACTGATGATCACAGGCCATGCAGATCCGGGACCTGTTTCCCGAGTCGCCTCCTCAAAGCCTGTGGGCAACCTGCAGTTCAAACTGCTCATTCTAAGCTCAACGCAGCACTTCAAGTGCTCATGCTAAACTCAAGAAAGCGCTTCAACTACTTGGCTCAGCACGAGCGCTTTGAACGGAGAGCTCACATCGATTACACGTAGTTACACAGAGTTTCTGATTGTCTGCTGCAGTTTTCAAATCCCCGTCTTTCCTGCGTGATCTTTTCGATTGCTAATCATCAGAATCTGTCACGGGAATCACTCACACCTCGACGACTTCGCCGACCCATCAATTGCCTACGGAGAAGAAACTTCGACGCCAGACAGGTTGGATGCAGCAACAGAGTCGCTCGGCTTTGCCCAACATGCCAAGTTTGAAGGACTTTTTCAAACCGTAATTGGGATCGATCCATTCGTCAAAGCTTACCGGCGTCCAAGTGCTGTGCAAAACTAACAGTTTTGCATTTTCTATTAGAAAATACAGCAAGAGGCGCCTGAGGCGCAATGGTTTGATTGATTGGCGGGAAATATGACCTTTGGAATGCTTTAACTCAGGGTCACGAAGATAGTGGACGACGGACAGTAGGAGTTTCTCACATGTGGTTGTTGGTTGCGGTAGTTAAGAACATTTTCATGCGGTTGTTGGTTGTTGTAGTTAATATCATTTTCAAAACTTCAGGCATAATGGTTTTTTTTCACGTATGACCAGAGAGTAGGAAAATGATCTTTCTTTTCTTTTCTTTCCTTTTGTTGTTTATTGTTTTTGTTTTCTTTTGTTTGTTGTTTTTTAAATAAAATAAAAATTTTAAAGTGAAATAAAAGTTTTTGTATCTGTTTTCATGTTTTTTATTAAATCTTATAAGGAAACAAATCAAATAAAAGTTTTTGTTGTTTTTTTATGTTTTTATTAAATCTTATAAAGAAAAAATACAGTTCTGATATGTGTTTTGCTTGCATTTAAAGCAGCTTTTGGATGTTCAATTACAATCGTTCATATTGATCATAAATATCAGGTTTTATACAAAATTGAATGTCCATTTCCGTGATGAGACGAACTCTGTATTTGAATTTCATTGTCCCGGTTTCGTCAGGTATGATGGGCTGTCCGATCATGAGAGCCGGGTAGTTGGAGAGATGTATGTTGTGGTTATTTATCGTGAAGCACTTGTTTTTGTCCACTTTTTGCACTATTAAAGATTGTAAAGTCGAATTGTTACTTGTATTCGATTGTTCTCCGGATGTGCCTTGTCGCATGGTGTAGTTGGTTGGTCCAGGTATGTATCGTGTGTAGGCCTTGTCGTCAGTCGGGTAGGGTTGATATGCGGTGGGATGTTCATTCGGAAAGTCTAGTCACAACTCATGGGAAGATCGTCCGTGAAAAGTTAAGTCCACAGGTAAGATCAGCGCTGTTGGTCACAGGAGAACGATCCTCCAAGTAGCGTGACTCTGATCATGTAGAGGTGCGGCTCCTGGAATGACCGCAGAGGACCAGTTGAGTGGGCGGCTCGATGGTTGCCAGATTTGAATCCAATGGGCTTTTTGTTCTTGGCGTATCTGAAGAGTCGCGACGTGGCCCACCTACGCACTAAGACCGACGACATACTGAACTAAAGCTGCGGGGTTTTTCAGACACTACGTACGTTACTCTTTACTCACGACTCCTGTCCCCTTCGTCATTAACGTATTCGTTTTACGCGGGACGGTCATAAAGTCAGTACGCCGTTTGGCTGTTGAGGAACTGGTCCGCCTTGACTAATGAAACGCAGTATTTCGAATCGCAGCTCCACCACAACGTGCATAATCACGTGAGCAGAAGTCTGAACACGGTGAGCCAGCAGTCTGAGAGGACTATCATCTCCACTTGCTTGCAGTTTGGGGCTCGTCATAGATGGAGGAGCGTCCGCTGTAAGGTTTGTCTTCCATGCTGCTGCACCGAAAACTTGCTGGATGTTCGAACCACAGCTCCAACACAACACGCCTGGTCTCGCGCTAGCGCGTTGTCACTCAGAAGTCTGACCGTTCGGGCACCTTGATCTGTTCCGTGGTGATACGACACACTATCGTTTCTGCTTGCTTCGTAATTTGTGGCTCGTCACAGCACATGATCCTTACAATGGCTAACAGCACCGTGATGGGCGCTCTAGTGGGTTTAGCAGTACTGCATCAAACACCGCTTTGTATCTTCTGCCACTTGAGAGACGTTGCTTGGATGTTGAGGAAGTGGTCCACCTTGAAGATGACTTGAAGCGGAAGAAGTATTTCGAATCGCAGTGCCACCGCAACACTCATGGTCTCGTGTGCGGATTATGCTGGTCCCAGCTAGCATGCTTACATAATTCCAACGTAAATTCCAATACGTAATTCTAACGTTAGGTCCATACGTTAGATTAACGCAGAAATGGTACGTTGTCTGATGGTTGGTTAACCGTTTGATCTGGGTTATTTTTAACATAATCCCAACATTAATATAACGTATTTCCAACAATTTTCTAGCATAATCCTAACTTTAAAATAACGTATTTCTAACATAATCCCAACATTAATATAACGTATTTCTAACAATTTTCTAACATAATCCCAATTTTAATATAACATAATCCCAACATTAATATAATGTATTTCTAACATAATGCCAACATTAATATAACGTATTTCCAACAATTTTCTAACATAATCCCAACTTTAATATAACGTATTTCTAACATAATCCCAACATTAATATAGCGTATTTCCAACAATTTTCTAACATGATCCCAACTTTAATATAACGTATTTCTAACATAATCCCAACATTAATATAACGTATTTCTAACATAATCCCAACACTAATATAACGTATTTCCATCAATTTTCTAACATAACCCCAACATTAATATATTCTATGTATATTATATAGAATTCTATATATAGAATATATTCCCAATGATTTCCTAACGTGATCCCAACATTAATATAATGCTTTCACATGATTTTCTCAATGTAACTATGTTCAAATTTGAAGCACATTTATTTTGTTAATTTTGATTACTTTTACAGTAAAATATTGTCTAATATTTGTTAACTGTAAAATACAATTGTACCAGAATGTAATTAACAAAAATAGGCTTGGATTACTAACTGCTACAAAATTGATAATGGCTTAAGCATTATAAAATGTTAAATTCTAAACACAAACAATTTGCTACTGAAGGATTTGATGACTATTAAATCTATATATATAAAGAAGGATGTTTGTGGGACTGTGCGTCTGTGGG
>JAHWFO010049370.1:145676-159174 GCA_023313115.1 Rhysida immarginata
AAAAAGCAGGAAGCGAGCCTAGATGTCAATCTTCAATAGTCAATTGTCAACCATAAATAAAGGCGCGCTTTCAGTCAAATTAGATCATAGACGTTTGTAAAAGGTGCGCTTTCAGTCAAATTAGATCAGAGGCGCTTACTTTAACCCTTTCGGACCTGACTTATTTTTTAGATATTGAAAAAATTTCAAACTACGCATACTTATTTTATTAGATATTTTATTCTAAGCAATTTTTGTAAAAAAATTTTTTTTTATATTATTGATAGTTTAAAAATAATAATATTTAAACTAAAATATAGTTTATAACTCTTATTGTAACTATTATTAAAAAAAAAATGTTTGTTTTTAATATTATTAAAGTACAGAGCTCAGAAAACAATCCGAAATGTATTGTATTTTAAAAAATACATCAGGTCCGAAAGGGCTAACGGTCTCTGAATTAGATGCTGCATTGCTCTTCTGCGCATTATTGATGCGCACATAGGTCAATTAGTGAACATCCAATAATGGATCGCCATTTTATACGAGCCATGAATGAAATTATATTACGATTTCCCAACGAGTATCAAACGTAGGAATTACTTAACATCTAACCGTTATCTAACCGAACAATTTTATAACAAGATCTGAACATTTCCATTCTCAGCTCTTACGGTTTAC
Organism: Rhysida immarginata; assembly: GCA_023313115.1. Taxonomy (NCBI): domain Eukaryota; kingdom Metazoa; phylum Arthropoda; class Chilopoda; order Scolopendromorpha; family Scolopendridae; genus Rhysida; species Rhysida immarginata. The sequence goes on from JAHWFO010049370.1 coordinate 146,337, forward strand.
CAACCTAAATACCAGTTTCCAACGGAAATATAACATATGAGTGCTAGCTGGGGTGCGTTGTCATGGCGACGTCTTTAGGACAGCTTGATCTATTCCACAGGAATGTCGCTTCACAATGGCACCAGTGACTCCCTGTGACGGGTCAGTATTCCAAATCGCAGCACCACCGCAACGCGCATCATATCCTGTGCAGAATGTGCTGGTGCTTCAATGTGCAGACGCATGATCCCTTTGGAGACGTCACAAAGCAGGATACTTACTAGGGCTCTTCCCAGCGGCACCAATGACTTTATGATTGCCTCTCGTGCTTATAAATTTCGTTTTTTTTAAGATCTCATTCGTATGTCTTCACACATTCTTCTCATGGATGCGATGCAAGTCGACTGCCTTCCAAAGTTCATCCACGTCTCGTTTCCGAAGCGCTTCATAGATGGCCTCGGCTATCACGGCAACGGCATGACGCTCAACGATCCTCTCTGCCGCTTGCTTCAGAACAACACGCACTACCATTTCATGTCGCCTGTCAAAAGCTGCGGCATGGAAATCGTGCACGTGGTCGACAAAGTCATTTATAAGAATGCGGTAAGGCTCTCGTCGTACGTCAACGACGTTTGTCGTTTATGAGTTTGTTGACAACATTTTGTTTTGTTTTCATGCAGATTAACTTTCACAGTCCCGGGAGGAAAGTCGAGCGAGGCCATGTCGTCGATCATTCGGGAAGCTGATCTCTTGATCGACGACGAGGATCACACGGCCGAGAAAAGTTCTGGGTACGGTTCGACGCACATCGACGAAGATACAATTAGGCCTAAGCTTCTCGAGTTCCAGTACAAGTACTCGACGTCGGGATTAACGTTACTCAAGCCGGTAAGTCTTGGAATCTCTTCGCTAGTTTGTTAGTCAGGTGTGCAACTTAGTTCTGTTGGCTACGCGCATTGACGCGATGAGTGCTTAGAAGGTAGCAAGAGGAATCTGTGTCCATGCGCCGTCGATGAACATGAATGGTCTCGCTGGGTGGACTGACTCGCTGCTGTGATGTGTCGAACCAGATGTTTGCAAAGATTCTTGCAACAATGGATAAATATGCACAGTCATGTAGCCGCGAAAACAACGGTTTCAGATGGTTTGTTTTCAGATGCCTGCCCGTCGATACGATGCAACGCACCTTTTTCCGTTGGTCTAGGGTCCAATGTTTGTTGCTTCGCAAACACATGTCGTTTATTGCGATGCACGCTTGTCGACGTGGGTGCTGGTTTTCTGGTGCTCTCAATGCATCGACGGTAGCGTGTCATCACTCATGACTAGCCATCGTGAGCGCCCTACAGTTTGCGCACCTGGATGCACATATTGTCTATTGTTCTAGTCATTGTACGCCATCACTATGGCATGATGTGAAGAGTTCGCGAAAGCTGCGGTTTCAGAACGAGGCTCGGGGCACTCACAGAGAATTGCACGAACATGAAAGCAATCGGATTTGCAGCTTGAGACTACATGATTAGGTCGTATAACCGCCGCATGCTTTGATGCACGCCTCGACTCATAAAGATGCTGAATGTCGTCTTGAGATCAAAACGACAAATCTTGAGATCGTGCTTCCCAGCGACGTTGTGCCGCAGCTGCGTTGCGTGGATGTTACTTATCCTGCTGGAAAGACGTGTTATCCTTCTGTTGCAAGAACGGAAAAAGACTGGACATACCACTGAATGGTGTTCAGTGTTCCATCCACAAAAACGAAGGGTAATTGCGAGTGGATGATGCCGTATGTTTGCTCAAAACGTCCGTACGATTCGACAGTTGTGCATGAGTGCATTCCTTCCATAAACCACTGCCGACGACATGGAGCAACGCTGAAACATGACGAGCGATCTGCACAGCGATATGCTGATGAGACCATAGTCCCACCAATTCGATCTTTGTCAAGCTCTGCAAGTCGTTGCAACGGCTTACGGTGCGTGTGCGAGGCATTGTAGTTGTTGTCACGACAGCTACATTCAGCTGTTCCTGTACTGTGCAAATGCAAATAGGTTGTTTCACTTGAGTAATACCATTGAAGACTTGTGTTTGATGGTGCGAGATTGCGAGCACTGAAGATCTACCAGAGCGCTCCTGCTACCACGATCTTAACGCATAAGTAAAACGCAAACAGAATTAAATTGTCGCTTCTCAATGACGTGGCACCTCAACAGTCGTTCCTTAATCATTTCACGTGTTCGTGACGTTCCTTTGATGCGTTTGTCATTGTAGGGAGACAAAGGCGTGAATTTCAACATCAATAGTCCGCACAGTCACGTCGATCAAATCCATCGACTTCCTCCTCAACTTCGTCGAAAACGATCGCCTCTTTGTCAAAAGCAGAATCGACGCAGATGAGCGTCGCATTGAACCATTGTCATCTCTTGTCAATGTCTCGTGATTTTGTTTTAATCTTATTTTCTTTGAACAGGCCCTCATCTACGCATCGTGACGGACGAATGCTGGTTATCCGGTTCGATCAACGCGACGGACGAATCTTGCAACGGACGGTTTGCAACATTTGTCCGAGAGACGTGAGCATTCAAATGGAGAGAATTGCATCGCATAATCCCAAAGTCGGCCCGATGATTGACGATTTGACTCTCTCTAACGTGCGCCAGTGGAACCACTTCAGCTTCCAAGTCAACTCAGAATACCTGAAGTTCGGCGTGCTTTACCTTCACTGCATGCTCGGCGTTTGCACGATCAATCCCGAGCACACGCCCTGGAGCCTCAAACAGGTAAGACTGAAAGTTCACTTATCCCGTTTGTACGATGACTACAGCGAAAGAGCTCCGCGAGTCGAGTATGTGTTTTATTCGTTGTTGTTTTGTTGCAGTGCGAGAACGTGGAAAATTACTGTGCGAATCCTAATTTGAGACCGTTTTTTGATCGCAACCTTGGAACGAACCGCGAAGTCTTGACATGTGGACCTATTCCCGTTCTACCCGAGTCCAGTTTAAGAATCTACAAAGCTAATCGTTGTGTATCATAAGTTTCCTACCTATACCCCTGCGTACGCATCAGTCGAATGTAGGTGGACGCCTGGCGCAGTGGAACAACGTACGCAAATTCGAGCAAGATCACGCGATGTCGTTTGGTGTCTTGGCACGTGCGCGGTAAACGCCATCATCAGTGTCCAGAGTGTGCAACCATAAGAGTGACGTCATAGTGGAAACACAACGTCGTAGAGCCGGCAAATTAGTGAAAAGACGGCGTCATAGAGGCGACGTCATAGTGGAAACATGACGTCATAGAGGCAAGGTCATATTGAAAACACGATGTCGTAGAGGCGACGTCGTAAGGGCAACATCATAATGGAAGCACGACGTCATAGAGGCGACGCCATAATGGAAACACAACATCGTAGAGGTGACATCATAGTGGACCACAACGTTGTAGAGGCGACGTCATAGTGGAAACACAACATATTAGAGACGACGTCATAGTGGAAACACGATGTCGTAGAAGCGATATGATAGTGGAAACATGACATCGTAGAGGCGACATCAGAGTGGAACACAACATCATAGAGGCGACTTTACAGTGGAAACACGACGTTGTAGAGGAGACGTCATATTGGAAACACGACGTTGTAGAGGCGACATGATAATGGAACATGACGTCATAAAGGCGATGTCGTAGTGGAAAAACAATGTCATAGAGGCAACTTCATAGTGGAAACAAGATGTCATAGAGGCGACGTCATAGTGGAAGCATGACCGTTGTAGAGGTGGCTGAATCCGCATGCTGACCAGTACAGACTGGAGGAGCCTGAAGCGGTTGTACCACAGGAACAGTCGTCAGTACCATGGCGATTCGTCAGGAGCTCTATGCCTCCATCGTCACCTCTATAGAGGCTCAGTGTCGTGTGCTCTTATGTAAAAAGCAACTGTCTCAGTCGATGGTGGTTTGATGGCGTTGACAGTGTGGCCGTGTGTCTCCTGGTTTGGACTCGATCCGCTGGTTGTGATCGCGGAGAATATGGCATCCATGCAGTATCTGGACGTTACAGACAACTGCATGCTTCCGACGTTGTAATGCTGTCTGCACCTTGTTTCCGGAGAATGACGTTCTGGGATCTTAGTGGCTCGCCCACAGTCCAGACCTCAACCCAGAACATCTTTGGGACGAATTGAAGCATCTGATTTGTGTGCATCAGAGACGCTCATCCGACTTGTGCAGGCTTTGAATTAGGAGCGTGCAAAAGTGCCTGGTTGCTTGTTATCAGCGCTTGCATCTGTGTGTGGACGCAGCTCTAATACCAGAGATGCTGTGAAGAAAGTGTCTGTTCCATACAATATGTGTCCGCTTTCAATCGAGCAGTCGGCATACTTCGTTGGAGCCGGTGTGGTAATTCAAAGTGATTCAAAGGTACCAATTAACGTTACTTTTCGTTACTTTTAGATTTCTATTCTTCGGAGGGCCCGTTCTTAGCGCGTGAGCAGAAACCGGACATAGAGAACACGGTGAGCAACTTTGCTACAGAGGGGAAGAGAAGATCGTCATTCAAGAACAACCGCAGCTCATACTTATTGGCTTGTCGACCAAAGCCGTCGTGGGGATCCTTTTGCTTCCTTCGTCGTAGGGGCTGGATTGACGAGCATTCTCTGTTTCATCCACCTTCGAACAAGTAAGAGTCAGTGCATGTTTAATTTCGTAATGATATTGGATATCACAAGGGTTGGACAAAATAATTGCAACGCACTATGGAGCGGCGCGCGGTGCACTGTCATGTGACTAAGATAATAAACAAATGAATATGAGATTCTACATTGAAACAGCAGTGTTGGATGCTGTTAAGATTGATGTTGTGAAGGTAGCAGGGCACTTCATCGATGACTTCTCTGTGATGAAGCGACTGTCAATGAATCGTCATATTGGTGAAGTGAATATCAATGAAACGTCGCTGTTCATTAAATGTTGTGTCGATGAAACGTCGTATCGATGTATTGACTCTCAATGAAACGTCTCTTTGAGGAAACATCTCTTTTGAGGAAGCAACTGCTGTTGAAACATCTCTCTTGATAAAACGTTATATCAATGAAACGTTATATCGTCACTGTTGATGAAAGCCTGTGTCAATAAAGTGACTATCAATGATACGTCATGTCGATGAAACATCTTAGTGATAAAACGTCATATCAATGAAACGTTTCTGTCGAAGTGACTATCAATGAAACGTGATGTGATAAAATGTCATATTGATGAACGTCTGTCAATAAACTGACTATAACTGAAATGTCGTTTCGATGAAGTAACTGTTGATGAAACGTCTTCGTCATTAAAACGTCTCTGTCGATGAAACGTCATGTTAGTGAAATGTCTGTCAATGAAATGTCATATTGATGAAGTGACTATCAATTAAACGTCTCTGTGATGAAATGTTGCATCGATGAAACGCCATATCATTGAAAAGTCATTGATGAAGCGACTACCGATGAAACGTCTCTCTTGATAAAACTTTATATTAGTGAAACGTCACTGTCAATGGACGCATCTGTCAATAAAGTGACTATCAATGAGACATCTCTGTTGCTGAAACGTCGTATCGATGAAATGTCCTGTCGATGAAACGTCAAATGGATGTAACGTAATGTCGACGAAACGTCTCTGTTGATGAAACATTGTATCGATGAAACATCTTATTGATGAAACTTCATGTCGATGAAACGTCTCTGTCGATGAAGCGACTATCAATGAATTGTCTGTGTCGATGAAGTGACTATCAATGAATTGTCTGTATCGATGAAGTGACTATCAATGAATTGTCTGTGTCGATGAAGTGACTGTTGAGAAACGTCATATCAATGAAATCTCATGTCAGTGAAACGTCATATCAATGAAACGTTTTATTGATGAAACATCATATCGATGAAATGTCTCCATCCATGAACCATCTCTGTTGATGAAGCGACTGCCGATAAAACGTCTCTGGCGATAAAGCGTTTTATCGATGAAACATGATATCAGTGAAACGATGCTACAGTATTGTAGTGCAGGGATTTCAATATGCACCAGGACTACACGCATTAAGTACGTAGCTTTATTTTTTGACATGATATATAAAACTTTAGGACTACCCCTCGTAATTTATTATAGACTCATTTAACCTTGAGCTACGCTTAGAATAAGATTAAGGGTGTGTCAAAAAAGCCCGACCGCTCGCAAAGAGGTTACATGTTACGATTTTGATTCAAAATGGCGTCTGCGATTTTGCTCACCGAGGCGGGCGAACTCGACCGACATTGGACTCCAGTCGTGCTAATTACGACTGGCATTGGATTGCAGTCGCGATTAGCATGACTGGTCGCGTTATGAAAGCGCTCATCACGACTGGTTTGACTTATGTTGTGATAATTATGACTGCTATTTGATTTGAGTCGCATGACGACCGGTCGCGTTATAAAAACGCACTTCGCGACCAGTCGTTACTTCATGAATATGCGTTGGAATCCAGTCATGCTAATTACGACTGACATTAGATTTCAGTGGCGATTAGTGCGACCAGCCATGTTATAAAAAAGCTCATCACGACTGGTCGTGTTATGAAAATACTCATCATGACTGGTCGCGTTAGGAAAACGCTCATCGCGACCGGTCGTTTTCTAATGAATCTGCGTTGGACTTCAGTCATTGTAATTATGACCAGCGTTGGATATCAGTCGCGATTAGCGCAACCAGTCTCGTTATAAAAACGCTGATCGCGAGTGGTCGTTACTTTATGAACCGGCGTTGGACTCCATTCTTGCTAATTACGACAGATGTTAAATTTTGGTCGCGATTAGCATGGCCAGTCACGTTATGAAAGCGCTCATCACGACCGGTCGTTACTTTATAAATCGAGGGTCGCCCTATTCGGGCGAAAATTTAAAATGAATAATGCCAGTTATTATTTAGGCCTCCATCGTTCCCACGTCGATCGGGCATAGTCGAAATTTTGAGTCAGTCACTGGTGGCTCCAAAACGAGCTTTACGACGGGATTTGACCGGTCAGACTTTTTAGACACACATATTGTAAACGTATTGTAAATCACTTTTCACCGATTCTCTCTTTTTCCTTTTCAGATCCCATGAGGAACGCTCGAAATTGCGGCAGTGCTTCGCTCCACTTCGGCTACGATTTGTCGGCCCACAGCAGAAGTTCTACTCCGTGTTCTCAAGTACCGATGACAACCTAAACGGTTCTTCCAACGTTTTTGTTTTTGTTTGTTTTCTGTTGGACTTTCAATTCGAACCATCCCGTCAACGATGGTTTTTTTTTTATTTATAACCGAGACCTCGTCGGTTTTACTTTGAAGCAGCATATCACGACAAAGTACGTTCTGGTCAATAACACTACAATAGGGTTCTTTTTTACAATGATTCGCATACCAAAATCTTTCGTTGCTAGTCCACGTGACAACATAACAAAGAAACTGAAAAGAATCGACCAAAGAGGGATTACTGTCATCGTCGTCGGACGTTCAGAAACTTTTCCCTCGATGATCATCGAATTTGTGCCATTTTATTATCCAAAGACCGACGACGTGACGTGATGGATTGCGAGGACGATGACGAGTGTCAGTTCTCTTTTGTTTCGTGTCTTCCAGGTTGCGCAAGAGGTCGTTCCACGAAGAGCCCTTTTCTATTATCTAAGGTATTTCTTTACGTTAAGTTGATCTCCGTCTTTCGATGTTGTTCTATGTTGGATTTCTTCATTGACGTCGTCATCAGACAACCACACATTCATTGTTTAACATTCGATTTGGATCCTTCAGTACCTGCAAATTTCTTCTCCAAAAGGGTTCAAAGTGCTGAGCATTCGTCGTTGTTATTGGAGTCGTCAGCACTCGTGAAGGAAAAAGATTTTGGTAAAGGATAAAGACGACTGAGGTTTTGTTTTGTAGTGTGACATCGACGAAAGGTTTCCAAGCGAAGACGGGAGAGAGAAGCTTGCGGATGGAGACGTATAACGCTGCGGAGTCGCATGCAGTAAAGACGATTGTTATTGTAAGAGTGCGCCGAGCATCGTGAGTTTTTGTCGTCGTAGAGCAGCAGCATAATCTTCCATCACTCTCTCTCTCTCCAATTTGTCATAATTTGTTCACCTCATACAAATGTACATTATTACGAAAGGTTTATATCTACATACAACAACAGTTTTGTACGAAAATGTATAACAACGCAGTTGTGTAGCTTTTAAAAGACAAACGAGAAATATTTATTTTAATTGGGGGGGGGGGGGCTGGTGGGCTTTTACTGAACACAACTTCTGTGAAGTTAAGTTACATCAGGCACTGCTCGTCACTGGATGGGTGACCATCCGTGATGGCAGATCTTTACCTCCCCCACCCGGCTGCTGCGCCTATCATACTGCAGTCGTGAATCCAGGTCCATCCAGGGACCCAACTCGTCGGTCTGTGCCCATGCAGGCCCTGGGTGGACGTATTGGATCAAATTATTTAATAAAATAAAAAAAAATTACAACGGCCATTTTAAGAAGAAACCGTATTTTTGCGAACATACCCCGTGGGGATTCGTCGGTGCATCTTTTGACAATGACTGCGTGATTGGTGTCGAGTTCAAAACTTTCCCGACCGATCACGTCATCACGACGCTGATCACTAGAGGGAGCCGATGGAATGTTGTTGTATTCAAAATTCATTCTTAAATGTAAAAAGCACAAATTAAAAATTACCGATCCACTTCCTCGCGTGGGGTCGAATTGACGGAAAAATTTGGCTTTTCGCATCCAAAACGTGCGAGTAAGCTCGTGGATTAGCGTTTCTCTGTGTTCCTCGTTTTTGCGCTTCCTTTGATGCACGATGTGAAATACAATAATTGTATTGTGTCTAAATTGTATAAAAGATTACGCAGATTAGGTTTAAGTTTGGTTAGGAGTTTCAAAACTCTCCCGAACAATCGCGCTGTAATGACGCTGACCAACAGAGGAGTGATGGGATGTTATTGTATTCACAAATTCAATCTTACACGTATAAAGTATAAAATCACGTAAATTAAAAACAATCCATCCGCTTCCTTGCGTGGAGTCGATTTGACGGGGAAATTGAGCTTGCGGATCAACGTTTCTGTGCGTTCCTCGTTTTTTTTGTGTTTTTTGTGTTACGAGATTGTGAAGCATATAAAATTAGTCGGTGTGGGTTTTTTTTTTCTTTTCTTGAGAATGGTCTTGAGTCTCGGACTTCGAACTTTCCCTACTAATCATGCCATCACGACGCTGAACACCAGATGGAGCCGATGGAATGTTATTGTATTCAAAATTCATTCTTTATCGCTAAAAGTACAAAATCATGTTACGTAAATTAAAAGTTATCCATCCGCTTCCTCGTGCAGAGTCGATTTGACGGGAAAAAGTTGGCTCTTCGCACCAACCCGCACGAGTATGCTTGTGGATCAGCATTCTTCGTACGACATTGTGATGCGGGCTATACAAGAGCGCGGTGTATATTCGCAAAAATATGGCAGTCGTATGAGATTCGCAAACCCGTACTTCGCTAAAACATCAAAGAATTCCCATTTCCAATGTATACGTAAATCATGGTAGGAACCTGCTCATGTTAGCTGCTATCTAGTTCCATCGTACTTCATGTTTCGATATTCAATACCTAATCCGAAATATTTCTAAACGTACCACCCACCTTAATTTATCGATCAAGGATAAAGATTATTTTGTATATTACAACAACAACAACAGCAACAACAACAACAAGACTTTGTCATAGCTAGGTGTTCTTGTTGTGTGTGTGCGTGCGTGCTTGGATCTCTGTGTGCGTGTGCGTGCTTTTGTTTGTGGGGTTATGTTCCATAGTTCATATAAAGTTTTCTTCTTTATGACCCTTCACAACATTGGTCAAGTTCTTGTTTAAAATCAAAATCTTCTAGACTAGATTCTTACTTTTCTGCCCGCTTTGTACATGTCCTTGTTTTGTAGAGTTATTTGCTTTGAAAATCTTTCTCTTTCTCCCTTGTGCGTAAGAGATAGCATAGATGTTTGTTTTATTATATTTTCTCCTATCTTGTTTGATGTTTTTTTGGCGTTTTCGTCATAACGTTACGAGGGTGAAACTTTTTTTATATTATTAAGCAACTATTTATTTAAATAGAGTTTTCATATTCTTTCTCTGTTTTCAAGGAGCTAAGGAGAAGAGCAACGACGAGCACCTGGTAACTGAATTAGCGCTACTTAGCATCGGTAAAATCTTTAGACGGAGGAAAGGAACTTATAAGCATTCTGCAGGTACGTGTTTCCCAATTGCATGTTTTGTTCATTTGTCACAAGGGTTACCAAATGTCTTATGTAGGTCAAACTTTACCTTCGGTTCCTTTTCTCCGCCTATTTTTGTAGAGTACTGCACAAAGAATTGACACGCACAAAAAGAAAACAGCACTCCGTTCTCTCTTTTTTTTTTTACAAGTGACTCCATCTGTTGTTAAAAACAATACAAATTATTATTTAAAAAAATACTCTCGTGGCTAAAAAACAAAATAAAGGGCAAGCAAAGCCTCACACTGTTGTAATTAAGAGTTTTTAAAAGTCTTAAGCCTTCAGTTCCAAACATACCGCCCCCCCATGAACTCCTTAAGGAGTTCATTTAGTCACCTAGAGGGAGAACACACACTTTTGTTATGGGTCGTTTTAACAGTCCCGTAGTGGTGCGCACGGTTACAACTCTCACAAGACCATCATGTCCATAATGAATATTTTCGATACGTCCTAAAGGCCACTGCATTACCTGGTGATTACCTCCCTTGATAAGAACTAGGTCTCCAATCTTCACATTTTCTTGTTTTTTAGTTCATTTAGGTCGCTGCTGCAATCGCGTCAAGTATTCTGATTGCCAGCGTTTCCAGAAATGTTGTACAACTTGTTGTGTCAGTTTCCAGCGTGACAGATGATTGTAGCTTTGAGAAGTTAGGTCAGGTTCTGGAATACATGTCAAAGATTCTCCTATTAGAAAATGACCAGGTGTTAAAACGTTAAAATCACTTGGATCTGACGACATTTGGGTCAACGGACGTGAATTGAGGCAAGCTTCAATTTGAACTAACACTGTCAACAATTCTTCATAAGTCAAAATATTATTTCCAATGATGCGCTTCAAATGAGTTTTTGTTGATTTTACTCCTGCCTCCCATAGTCCTCCAAAATGAGGTGCCGATGGCGGATGAAAATGCCACTGTATTCCTTCGTTTGCGAGACGGTTTTGCAGGTTTTTCGTAACAAATTTTAAGTCTGCCTGAATCCCAACGAAATTAGTTCCACAGTCACTATACATATGCGCTGGGCGCCCACGACGACTGATGAAACGCTTGAATGCGGCCATGAAGCATTCTGATGATTGATTTGTTGCTAATTCCAAGTGAATAGCTTTAGTACTGAAGCACACAAACACTACTATGTATGACTTGAACTGTGGCACTCTACCAGGACCTGTTCTGCTTCGTATGATAATGGGTCCTGCGTAATCTACTCCGTATTGCAGAAACGGTTTTGCAGGTTCGACTCTTGCTCGGGGAAGGTTTCCCATTAACTGATTCGCATGTTTTGCTTTTGATTTAAAACAGACGACACAATGAAAAATAATTTGACGAGTCAACTTTCTAGCTCCTATTATCCAATAGTTCTGATGTAAAATGCTTAACAACGCTGTCAAGCCTATGTGCAAGTGGTTAACATGCAAGTGTTTTATGATTAGTTTACTCAGTGGGTTGGATGATGAAAGAATGATAGGAAACTTTTGATCATATGGCACTGAGGCATTAGACAATCTGCCTCTAACACGTAGTATATTCTTGGAATCGATGGATGGAGAGAAATTAATTTCTTGTGTAATGGACTATTTTGCCCATTTTGTAAACGGGATAAATCCTCTTCAAAGTCTTGTAATTGAGCCATTTGAATGCATGTAAGTCGAGCTTGACGAAGCTCACCTGTTGATAACGAACTGGTTCTTCTGTTTTCCTCGTTGCTTTTACAGTTGTAAATGAATCGCTGAATGGTGGCTACAACTCTTAGGAGCTTTGTGAACGAGGAGTATCTATCCAACAATTTCAGCTCTTCAGTATGCAGATGACACAGCTTTGGTTGTCGAACTTCAAGAAGTTCACTTGCTGATCTCGGTATAGATTCGGGAACATCAAAGTTTAGTTGATGTAACCAATTTGGGCCAAACCACCATAATTTATGAGAGACTAACTCACGAGGTGTGCAACCGCGAGAACACAAATCGGCGGGATTGTCCTTTGACGAGACATGATGCCAGTTGCACGGTGGAAGCAAGTCTTGAATTTCTGCCACTCGATTTCCAACGAAGGTTTTCAGTTTACGTGGAGCAATGTGTATCCAAGCAAGTACAATTGTTGAATCTGTCCATACAAAAGTGTCAAAGATTATTAGGTTGAGTTGAGTAATAGTCCACTTTAACAGGTTAGCAAGCAAGACTGCTCCGCACAATTCGAGCTTTGGAAGAGTTATTTGTTTCAAAGGGGCAACTCTTGTTTTTGAGCACAATAAATGAACGTGTACAGATTTGTCTTTCTGAACAGCACGTAAGTAAATTGCAGCACCATAAGCGGCTTCTGACGCATCGGATAAACCATGGAGTTCTATTCGGGCGTCTTGTTTGGTGTCAACAAATCGAGGTACTCGAACTTCAAGTAAACAATGTAATGAGTCTTTCAATTCTTCCCATTCTTGCGATAAGAAAGGTGGCAAAGGCTCGTCCCATTGTAGACCTTGAGCCCACAATTTTTGAATGAGGATTTTTCCTACAATGATCACTGGTGCTAACCAACCCAGAGGATCGAAAAACTTAGAGAGTTC
>JAHWFO010049370.1:174181-193570 GCA_023313115.1 Rhysida immarginata
TATTATTTCTTTTATTATCAGATTATCGTTTGTTGATTATTACATGCAAAAGCTGTATTTAAATACACATTTTAACAGTATCGCCATTTGTTGATTTTCGTTATTAATTGTTCTTTAAAAGTTTTTTTTCGACCATTTATTTATTATATTGTTATGAATGTGTGCATATGCCAGTCTGCGAACAGGTGACGTGAAATTTTGTGCTAAACCGAGGAAATCGACCACTGGATATTAAATGATACGGTAAGCTTATTATTTATGTTATTATTTAATTTTTACTTAATAAAAAGATAATTTCCTTACGTGCTCAATTTGTCCGATAATTAATTTTATACAGTTATTAAATTCATTCTGAAAATGAAAGATACTGAGGCGGTATAAATAGTTTAGGGCAAAAAGATTAGTTGTATTGTGGCTACAATATCACATTGCTTACAAAAGCTGTATATTGATACGGAGTTTTAACAGTAACGGTATTTATTGTTTACCTTTCAAGTAAATAAATTAGTAACAAAAATTTTTTTCGTTAATAAATTTTATGACAGATTTTTCGACCCTTTATTTATTATCTCGACCAACTGTAACACCCGACGAATTTGTCTCTGACAAATTGACTGCCCGACCAACTGATACGGTCGACGAATTGACATTCGACTAATTGATCTCCGACAAATTGATCGCCCGACCAACTGACACTCTCAACGAAATGACGCTCGACGAATTAACCTCCGACGAACTAACCGCGCGACCAACTGACTCTCTCAAGGTAATGACGCTCGACGAATTGACGCCGACGAACTGACGCTCGACGAATTGACCTGATACCCACCAGTTCAATCCGATGTGTGGCTGGCTTATCACCACCCTTCCCAATCACTGTTAGAATCTACCAGGGATCGGCCCTGTTGTCTCACCTCTGGTAAATCCTATATGCCGATGATGTACTCCTGGCAAATTATGACAGAGAAAAGGTCCAAGTGAACATCCATCTCTGGAAAACCCTTCTAGAGGGATATGGCTTGCGGCTTAACACAAAGAAGACATAATACCTGGAGGGGGGCCCTCAAACTGATGTCATCATCAGTGTTGGTGGTGAAGAGTTGAAAAATATGGAAGAATTCCGATACCTTGGCTCGGTCATGAGCTATGACGTGACTATCACCTTTGACGTCCGAACGCGAATAAAAGCAGCCTGGCTGAAGTGGCGCCAGTTTACTAGGGTCCTCTGTGACAAAAGAATGCCAGATCACCTCAAGGGGAAGATATACAGGATTATGGTCCGTCCAGTGGCCCTGTATGGCTCCGAATGTTGGCCGGTCTCAGCACAATGGAGATGCGTATGCTCTCATGGATCCTAGGAATCACGAGATAGGACCATGTTGAGAATGAGAACGTACGAAAGCGACTAGCAGTGGCCCCAATCAAGGACGAACTGCCTGAATCCCGCCTACGATGGTATGGGCATGTGATCAGGAGTGCAGAGGACTCGGTGGCCAAGACAGCTATGAACATCGACCGTAATGGATGCCGACCCCGAGTCGGCCAAGGAAACGGTGGCTGGACAGAATTACAGAACACTTAAAGATTGCCAGCGCATAACCGGAGTACGGCTTGGATGAAGAAAAAGAGTTTAGATTAAATGAAAATTGAAAATGCTTATAAATTTATTATAAGCTTTCATCGACAAGAGAATTCTCGAATAGTCAAATTTAAAAGAAAATATAAAAATTAGATGCGTAAAAAATGAATTCATTGTTTAGGGTCTTTAGGAAAAGAGAAGAACGAAATGCCTTCCACCTCTACTTCATTCTGGCAACACGCTATTCAACAGTTGCAAACCATTTTAACAATAAAATCTCAAGTTTAATTACTCTATATTCACTTCATCACGATGTAAGCAGTACGAACTACAATTTTATTCCGAAATGGCCCTCATGAGTTCCACGAAAGTACCTAATAATGCTAAAATAAAACCGAAATTCGTGTGATTCATTTGCTAATCGCAACAAATCACCTCTGGATGACGTCACAGCACGCCGAGATCTTTTTGAGATTGTGTGAGAAGTGGCAAGATCTGCTCTGAGCGAGCAACCTTATTATTCTAATAACCTTGGTCCGGCCCAGGTGATTTATAAGGATCAAAGGATTTAATTGCCCAAATGACCCTACGACGAGTAATTACTTCACCCGCAGCAGCCCACCCAGTCAGCGATATCCTGACCATGGAGTCAAGATACACCAAATGCAACGGACCAATGAGCTCAGAGCCTGGGAAGTGAGTTGCAATAAGAGTCTCAAGGACTTCTCTACTGTTACTGGTGAATTCACCATTAGATTTCTTGAGAGTGCCAACCATAATACGTTAATCGCATCTCAAGAGTTTATAGAGTCTGGCTTCTTCCTCAGTCTTTTGGACTAATTCACAAAACTTCCTCCATGAAGTAAGTTTAGCTGATCTAACAGCTTTATTATAATCAGCGAGGGCATTTTTATAAACCTGTTACTCATTAGTCTTTTTAGTATTATTAAAAAGCCTCCTTATTCGTTGTCTCTAAGAAGAGAGATCATGGTTCCACCAAGGACAGTGGGATCTACATCTCTTCCTCAGCAGAGGACAGTTGTTATGACACGATTGTAGCAGGGCCTGCTGCAACCCATTTACACAAAGCTCCAGGTCAACAGTATCATTGATTCTGGTTGGAAGACTGAAAATCGTGGAACGAACGTCTTCGCGATATTGAACCCAATTAGTCCGCTGAGGATTCCTAAACGTTGTGACTTTACAGTGTAGGAGTCCGGTGTGTCCGATGGCAGGACTATATATATATATATATTTGTATAGTAGAAAATTAGAATTTGTTATTATATTTTTACCTTTGATAATTATTTGTGCGTTGTCTTATAGTAAGTGTGTTCGTTGTATGATTGGTATTGTTTACAGTGCGTTAAGTTGTTTTGTTTATCTTGTCGTTTGGATATATATATGCCGTAAACGATCGTTAATAGTCCTCTGTTGGAGCTGCATTGTTAATGTATCTTCCGAGAATATAGTTCAGCTTCCAGCGGAGGATTGTTGCGATCGTTTTCGGCGAATTTGAAGAGCGTGTTTTTTTTGCCGTTTTGTGTGAATGAGAGACATTCTAAGGAGTGATATTGTTAAAAATAGAACTAACAAGTAATGGGAGATGCCCTTTGCTTTGATGTTGAAGACGTTCGAATTGAAATGACAAAAATGTAACGGACGTTGTTGTTGGTGAAGTAATAGTCTATCCTTCGGAACGATTATGGAAATAAGACCGTACTAATTACAGAATTCGTTGTCCAATAACGCCTACTAGTCTGTCAACAGCAGGGACTTAATAAACAGGAAAGCAACAAGTAAAATATCGTTGAAAGTATAAACTGTTTTATTGTTAATAAATATTATTATACTTGTCTCTTAATATGGTTATTCGTCCGGCCACTGATCGTACAAGCGAGGCAAGAAGCGGACCATAATTCATCATGGAACCGGAGCGGTACGATCTGTAGTGAAAAAACTTAGCGTTCGAATCCAATGACGAAATTGAGAGCGACAGGCGTAGGATATGGTAAAGCAGCGTGATGATAGAGTAATATGAAGTTCCCGGGTGAGTGCGTTATGATGTTTTTGTGTAAAGGCAACGGATGCACGCCCAAACTTTACAATTATCTATGATTGACCAATTTTTTTTTCGTAGTTACGGCTACATTGTATTGGATATATGGAGACACTCGCGGACCTGATTTTTGTTATCAAAGCTCTTCAATTAATATTTATTAACAACTGTTTAAGATATAAGTTAATTGATAATTTTATTTATTCTTATTAAGCACCTAGCCATATCATTTTACTTATTCTTATTGGGACTCAGCAAGAATTGAGTTATGGATATTGCGATTGATACGACTATCAAGCGTGACTGATGCTACAGTAATGCACGGAGCGCATATGACTATAATTTTAAAACTAGTAGCGAACTCTGTGATTGAGTTCATTTAACGGGCATCTACACTTACCAGGAGGGGTCACTGTTCCTTCCCCCTTTCTAGGTAAATAAAGGAGGGGCATTGCGCTGGTAGGAGCAAACGAACGGAATATTTGATTCTGAAGTGTAGATCTCCTTAAAAAAGTGATCAAGCAAGCATAGCCACCATAACTGTAATTACCTGCAACTGCAGAGTCCCTATTATTAAGGCTAGAGTGCCGGTTGTATAAATTAATTACATTATAAGGCCTTGGCCTTGAGTTTAATTTTGAACCAGAAACATGATAGATGGGGCCCCTTAGTGATAAAATAGCATGTGTTAGTACAATGTATATTTGTTATAGAATGGTTACATGATTAGGTTAATAAATTATTGTGTGCATATATAATTACTGCGATATAAGGTGTCATTTCTAGTTTTCGGTCTCAAACTCTTAGCTCTCACCCACCTCAAATGCTGTTCATTAAATACTAGGGCATTATCGGACATTTAGCGAGGGTGGGGGGGGGAGACGCTACAACATTCTATCCCCGTGTGTACCAGTAATGAAAGAAAAGTGGATAAGTTGATGGTCCGCAATGGAAGGTTTCTCATCTACTTGCCATTTTCTAATTCATTTCCGCAAAGTGAAACAACCAAAAGTAACACCAATCACCTCCCTTCTTACTGCAGTAATGAAGGTTGGCTTATTACCTTGATTAAATATATCTAAGTTATTCTCTAGGATAAGATTAAAAAGATCTTTACCTCTGAGATTTGTTTCGTTACTGCCCCACAAGGTGTGGTGAGCATTAACATCACATCCAACAACGATCGCCACCTTGTGGGAAGTCGATGTGTCCCCTTTATTCTCTTGATATCATCATTGATCAGAGAAGTTTCCTCGTATGAAAGGTAGGCCGAGACAAACATTATGTCACTAATGGGTAATTTTTGCCACCGCTAAGTCTCTAGAACACAATTGATACATAGGCAGTGCGTTAATACTGTTTTTAATCAACAGACAAGCACGGGGAGATGAACATTTAAAATCATAAATTAGTTTACCTCCACAGTTAGACAAACCTCTGATTCCGCCCTTGAAAATCCAGGGCTTCTGAATCAGAGCGATTTGTATGTCCTCAGCTAGGTAAATGTTGCTCAGGTTGGCGACGGCCAATTTCTTATGCTGAAGATTTGCTTGCCAGCACATTTTCATTAGATGATCTCTCATCAGGTGGTTTCCCTATAACCTTAGCTTTGATTTGGGACAGCCCAATGTACTAAAGCCATTTCCTGTCTCTCAGAATCCTTGCATCCGTTTCAGGGATGGATAATACAATGGTTACTCCTTGATCCTCAAGTTTGAGGTTAAGGATGCCCCATTGTGTAGGCGATATGTCCTTATTCTGGATATCAATCCTTTTCAGCATATCCATACCAAAATATTTCTTGAACACGACTGGGAGTTTCAAGATAATGTTGGTGGTTTTGACGATCGTCTTCGCCTTACCAACCAAGAGAACCTGTCCTTCCCAGGGAGTGATTTGCTTGACTATAGTAGTCAGCCAATCAGCTGTGTCTTGGTCGGTACAGAGTAAAATCATAGCTCCAGAGTTCAGCCGACAGTATTTATATTAGAGTCCTGTGCCAGAAGGCATTTCTCCCATATAATTCATCAGTAGCTCTTGGAAGGCTTCTAACTGCTGCTCATTGAGCTGCTTGTCTGGATAGCCTTCCAAAACTACTGCCATATTGGTTGATGTTAGAGCTTCGGGAAAATTCCCAGTTTTGGGTCTTTTGCGAAGCTTCTTACCATCTGATGAAGGTATGTTACCCACTGGCCGTGGTCATTTGTTCAGGGTATGCACCTCCCTATCAGATGGCTGAAGGTCGACTTTAGGCGTTGTGGCCTTAGTGCTCTTCAACCTTTTCGTTCTGGATTTACGGCTTTAGCCACCCCAAAAAGTGATTTGGATAGAAGATTGTCGCTGTCCTAACCCGAGGTCTCCTGCGCTGCAGTAGGTGCAGCCTGAGGTTTAGGAGTGGCAAACGTATCAGTCATTAAAACCTCAGTGGTGGCACCTGTAATGCCCTGATTCCCTGACTGGTCCTCAGGTAAGGTAAAATTCTTACTTTCCATAAACGGTAGTAAGAACGCAGGATTTACGGTCCATCGCGGGAGTGCCTGCATGCCGGGATAAGGCAGAATACTCCTAAATTTTGCCAGGTAGCAGGAGGCTCCGTTAGAGACACCTTAACCGAAAAGCCATCCACCTCCCGGCACGGGTCGCATGACTTTACGGGTTCGAGAGTTCGTCTTTGTCCCCTTATTGGTTATTCGGGGAGTTTAACAATCTAGGATTACCGGCTCTCTGCCACCTGCCGACCACCCAATAGCAAATCAAGCCTTGCACAAGGCACGTGCTACTAAACGATAACCATTATTATTTATTCGTTATATTTACTCATGGCACGTTGTTACGATTGTTTGATATATTACATGCCATATCTTAGTAATGAAAGTTCCAGTGGTACCATTAAAACACGTACTACTAAATATTGCACACCAACATTATGTATATTCATTTATGAGACCTGCTTGCACGTACACTTGCTATTAGAACATTGTTGCTATCACTAGTTACTTCTATTTATTCGTTCATGATATGCTATTACTGGTTACAGGAAGCTTTTAAGGGGGTATCTTAATGGTGCCATTAAAGCACGTGTCATTACAGTACGTACTTATTCCGGCTATTTCACGTTCGTACTTGTTCGTGCTCTGTTCCATATTAATGGATTAGTGAAAGCAGATTTTGAAAAAGTTAATTCGTTTTTAAGTTCTCGTAATAAATACTAAGATTCCCAGGAATAAAAAAATTCTCTTGATGTAGAGACCGAACTGCCCTTTCAATAATCGTCAAACACGTGCATCCTTCACGCGCACCATCTCATTAACGTTTAGAGTACGCGCAGAGCCGAACCTATGTATGTTTTCAACACGCGTTTTCCCGATTGCGAGGATAATTCGTGTCTTCCAGCAATTCAATACATGCAGTCTTTCTATTGCAATGCAATGAATTGTGGGATTGTATACAACGGACGGATGGACAGCTGGACAAACCGATCACATGAGCACATTTCTTTATATAGAAAATGTGCTAAAAACACAATTTTATTTCTTGGAAATATCCCCAAGACGTTTCCCTCCGAGTTTCGTTTCTTTATCTTTATTACCTGCTAAGTTAGATCAAACTATCAAAAAAAAATTTTGAAACACCTGCGAAAATCGATTTTTTTCTCAGTTTTGGCACCCTTAAAACTCGAACATCGAAAATCGAGGAAACCTTCCTGCCAAATTTCGAAGAGCTACGTTCCTTGGGGGCAGAGCTAGGCGACCGAATGTACAACTCCTTTCTGCCCCCCTAGGAGGGCAGGAACGTAAAGCATTTTCTGTTTTGAAGATGCTTTGTCTAGAGTCGATTTACTAAAGGGCCCCTTTGTTTGTAAGCTTCCCAAAAATCGATTTCTTAAAGAAGAATTCTTTTTAGTTTTTTCTTTTTCATCTCAATTCGTGAGACCCCGTCTTAGCTCGTTCTTGACCCCACCGACTTTCGATTCGGTGGCCTGAGTAGATTTTGCTGTGAGATGATGAGTCAGTGATTCAGTCAGTGGATGTCCTGGTTTCTATACAGGGTGATTCAAATCGTGTGTAAAACAATTAAAGGGATATTATAGAGGTCAAGGTAAACACAAAAGGTCCTATTAACATGGGTCCAACTTTTATTTCTTCTAGAGTTACAAGAAATGTTCAAATTGGCCGGTTTGAGCCTGAATGCAGATACTGCATCGTCGAATAAGTGACTCGTATACCTTTGTCATTACGTCATGATAACTTCTAATTTCGTCAGCCGATGCTATTATCTTGGCCAGTAATTGTGCCCGTGTGTCTGTCTGGAGACTGTGCCCTATTTGTTTCAAATGTCCCCACAGAGAGTACTCCATGCTATGGATTAAGGTTTATTGCGTCTAATCTATTTGTTCGGGAAGTGCATATTACAGTTTTTGCAGATTGCTAAAATGCGATTTCGAATTGGTAAAATGCAATTTCAGAAATAAAATATGAGTTCATTTTTAAAAATGTACTTTCAGAACTAAAAAATGTATGTTCAAATTCAAATATTATGCGGCAAAATGATAGATTGCAATAGCTCCGTACTTGTAAGAAGAGTTCGATAAATGTGGACAAGTTTGTTTCTGGCATATCTCTGGTTTTTGTGTAAATTAAAAACAATGTAATTAACAAGAACATTTTTAACAAAAAATGAACCGACTTCATGAGCCAGAAATCTTCCCAGACAAATATTCAGTCGAATAGCGAAAACCTCATCCAAATAGAATCAGTAGTTTTGAGAAAATCGCGAACGTAAATACATAAGGAATTATGCGGGTCAAACAGAGAGACTCCTTTTTTGAGGTCGATAAAAAAAATCTACCCAGAAAAATATTCATAGGTCAAATAGAGAACCACCTTTTTTTATTATTATTATGAAAAGCTTTTATTTCACTTGAAATGTTAGAGTGTTCGGTCAAATATTATATATAATCAATATTAAACCAACCTCTCTGGAAGCTAGAGAGCTAAAACTTGATACACATGCGCAAGACTGATAAAAGTACATGTTAATTTTTTTTTTCAAATCGGTTCACTGTTTCGTGTTCTAATGGTACTAATTCATTACTAAGTTTTATCTAATTGCCACAACAAAGGATTCGTTATGACGAGGATTGAATGTCTCCGTTGTTTATTGTTACAAAATTATGCGATATTGTTGACGAGATATTATAATAATAAAACATGATAAAAGCATGGTTTTAAATAAAAACCCTTTTTTACATGACTTATTTGAAAAGTTAAAATTCTTCCCAGAAAAAAATTCAATCGAAGAGCGAAAACCCCATCTAAATCGGATCAGTAGTTTTTGAGAAAGTCGCGAACGTACATATATACTGTAACGGGCAAAAATATGTGAGGTTCTCTTTCTTGATCGATTGAACACTCTCCCGTACGGAGCTCTTCCTAAACAGGGAACAAAAACAACAGAATCATTAATAAGAAGATTTCGAGTTCTTAGTTAAAAATGATTATACTATTCAAAATATTAATATACCCCAATATTTAACTTCTTCTTAAGCTTTCAAAGGTGGAAAGAAAAGGACTAGACTAACATATACGATTGGTTCATCTGGTCTGGAAATAAATTAAGATTAGTTTATAGACAACTATGTCTGACAAAAAAAACCGGGGCTTTATTGCAAAAATTTCGACTACTATAGAAGTTTACAATTGGGTAGAGAAATATTCCTTAATAAGCCTTAGAAGTAAACTACTAATATTTTAGTGTCTCTACATCGGCGAATCGTTCGTCTTTCGCCTCCGAGCGTTCAGAAAAAAAAAATTATTTATTAAATTCACTTCTAAACAATTCATTCAATTTAACCAATAGCCGTTCAAAGTTTAACAAATTCGCGAGATCTTCTCAGGTAAATACCGAATCATAATCATTTTATTGTTTTATCTTAAACATTCTCGGCAGAAGTAAGCAACAGTAAGGAAAGGAAGGGAAACTAACGCTAGGCTAATAATAACGGGCCAGGGAAAGGGAAAACTCAAATCCGCAAAGAACAAACGGATTTGAGTGTGTTAGTGGGATTCTTACTGCGCTAAAGCCTTAAGGCTAAATCTTACGGAGCCAACACATTCTTAGTCATCATCACACTCTTCTTGCGATGCGTGATTTCTCTGCGGGAATAGCACATCCTCAGCTTGAAGAAACTATGCGCGGAGAAACTCTGCGTTGTATTCCATGGAAAAGCGATTTGTCCACTGCTACAATTCTCGATCAATAGTTCTTTAATCTCTGTGGAAATAGGAATAGCAAAAAAAATCAAACAAAAAAAAAGATTTTAGACCGTATGGCCTAATTACTATACATAATACCAGAACGTCTTGTTTTCTATCACATCCTTGCGGTTCGAAGTTAAGTAAATCATTCTCATCTTCATAACTTTTTCACTTTTTAAACATCAATACCAACGTCGGATTTTGAAATACTACGTCGATCGCCGTGTACTAGGAAGGTAAGTTTTCTTTAAAACCTCTGAGTAGAAAAGGATTACCAGGAAGACCGACCCCGGGTTCCGAATCGCTTCCATCGTAGTCGCCTCCAGTTTTCTGCCGTCTCGTCTGATGGCGGCCGTCGTTTTACCCTTCACTTTTCCTTATAATCTTCATTTCCTTTTTTTTAACGACCAGCAGCTCGTACAACAAAACTCATTGTTTGCGAAACATTGTTGATTTCGACCATTGTTTACACGTCTTCTCAACAGAAGGACCATCTATAATTCACGTCGATAATCAATTTACACCAACAATTTCGTCATGTCTATCTTAACTCTCGGTCCAGATAATAGCACGAAACCAAAAGGAGGGGGGGGGGGTGGAGAGAGAAGAAAAACAAAATTGTAACGCCAAAACTGGCCGTTACAGTCTTCCCCCACTCGACGAAAGAACCTTTGTGAAACGTTCGGGTAACGACGACTTCTTTTATTCCAATACGACAGCAAGCCTAAACTTTAAAAGGGCGCTAAGGAGAGCGCGAGTTTCCCTTTTTTTTTGATCAGGGGAGGAAAACAGTAACCCCTTGGCCGCTGAAGTAAATTAAAAGAGTACCATTCGTCGTCTACCAATACAAATCGCTTTCTGTTAATTCTATCGATCAGACACATCTTATGCTGGGACCTTTCTTTGTCTTTTGTTCGATTTTTCTTCCTTAAAATAAAATTTCTCCTAGAAACCACCTCCAGGAGTAAGAAACATTTCTTTAAAAACTTTATTATAAACTTCTTAAAAAAAAGGTGTAACAGATCTCCATTTTTAAAAATTTCATTAACGAAAACCATGCTGTTTTCCACAAATTTCATCTTTAGGATAGCAAATCGTTCTCAAGATATCTTTGTTTCTCCTTGGTATTTTTTCATGTCACTCACGGATACTCTCCACGTGCGATCGTTCTTTTCCTTCCCAACTTCCCGAACGCGGTAAGTGTTTTTGTCCAGTTTTTCTTCAATGCGGAATGGTCCGCTTTACAAGGGTCGTAATTTCTCGTAGGCTATGTTTCTTACTGGGAAGACACCACTTCTTATCCAAATCCAATCACCTTCGTCATACGCCTCGGTTTCTTGGGTATTTCTTTTCTTTCGATGTTTAGCCCAACGACGACAATACGCTCGTCGTACGGCGTTTTCGTGCCATTAGGGATCATAGGCTCCATATCCTCCTAGCAAATTGTCCATCCCAGACATTATCTCGGACGGAGTAAATCCCGTTTCTTCATTGATTGTCTCTCGCATTGTAAATATTAATTTCGGTAGTTGATGTTCCCACTTATCGACAGATTTTTTCCACAGGCTAATTCTAAGTTTTTCTCGCAACGTCCGGATATATCGTTCAACAAGATTTGTCCTAGGGCAATAGGGGACACTATGATGTTCAGAAATTCCTTTCTGTGTGAGGAAGTCACGCACCGACGGATTACAAAAATATGTGGCGTTGTCGTGCAAAACTCGATCTGGTCTTCTCCAAAGCTTGATGTTGTTGTCGAGTAGTTTTATGACTTCTTTCCCAATCAGACGACGCGTGGGCCGGACGTCTACCTAACCGCTAAACACATCTACCAATACCAAGACGTAACGGTTTCTTTGTTCAGAGGTGGGAAGTGGGTCTACCCCGTCTAATGACCATAAGACTATTGGTCCATGTAAACTTCTTCTTATGAGACGTACGGTCGCATTCTTGTTCCGTGGTTTACAACATTGGCAAATTTGGCATTCCTTTACGAAACGGTTTACCTCTTCTGTCAGTGTCTCCCAATAGTATCGTTTGCGTAAAAGCGCTAATAGTTTACGTGTACCTGGATGGATCAGTGGTCCAGACGAATGCTAATAGTCAAGTAGTTTTCTTCGGGCATTACAGGGAACGAAGATCTTCCATCGACCTTTAATGTTTTTTCCCAAGACACCTTCGTGTTCTTTCTAACCGCCCGTGTGAGCGCGACGACGTTCTACGCAAACGGGATCTTCGCGTTGTTCTCGCGCCCATTTGCGCGGAGAAACTCTGCGTTGTATTCCATGGAATAGCGATTTGTACACTGCTACAATTCTCGATCAATCTCTGTAGAAATAAGAATAGCAAAAAAAATCAAACAAAAAAAGATTTTAGACCGTATGGCCCAATTACTATGCATAATACCAGAACGTCTTGTTTTCTATCACATCCTTGCGGTTCGAAGTTAAGTAAGTCATTCTTATCTTCATAACTTTTTCATTTCCTAAACATCAATACCAATATCGGATTTTGAAATACTACGTCGATCGCCGTGTACTAGGAAGTTTTCTTTAAAACCTCTGAGTAGAAAAAGATTACCAGGAAGACCGACCCCGGGTTCCGAATCGCTTCCATCGTAGTCGCCTCCAGTTTTTTTGCCGTCTCGTCTGATGGCGGCCGTCGTTCTACCCTTCACTTTTCCTTATAATCTTCATTTCCTTTTTTTAACGACCAGCAGCTCGTACAACAAAACTCATTTGTTTGCGAAACATTGTTGATTTCGACCATTGTTTACACGTCTTCTCAACAGAAGGACCATCTATAATTCACGTCGATAATCAATTTATACCAACAATTTCGTCATTTCTATCTTAACTCTCGGTCCAGATAATAGCACGAGACCAAAAGGAGGGGGGGGGTGGAGAGAAGAGAAAAACAAAATTGTAACGCCAAAACTGGCCGTTACAATACGGATATATAGGGGTCAAACAGAGAAACTCCCTTTTTTGAAGTCGGTTAAAAATGCTACGTGTGTAATATAGAAAATGTTATTTTACTATAATAATAAAAATTATATAATGAATGAAATAGAACAAAATTAGATAGCATTAATATAAATAAAATAGAACAGGAAAGTGAAATTAAATTTTACAGTAAATTAATGTTTTTTAGTTGTCTTTAGTAGATGAAACATCGTTTACTATTCGTTAAACGCTATTAACATTTAGTAACACCAGGGATGGATGAAAGTATCACTATGTGGTGCTTTTTTGAATTTGAACTTATTCTTTTTATTTCTGAAAGCACATTTTTTATTTCTGAAAACACATTTTTTATTGCTGAACTATCTTCTAAGAGTTCATGCAGTCCATTTTCCACAATCTTGGCATTCAGTCGTTCCTGAAGAAACTTTAGCTCCAATAGTTGGCCATTGAAATGCCCGCCCACATATTTCCATTAAAACTTAGCTGGAAATGTCTGCATTCAGGCTCAAGGAAGCCGCTTTGAACATTTCTTGTAACTTGAAAAGAAATAAAAATTGGACCCATGTTAATAGGACTTTTTGCGTTTACCTTGACCTTTATAATGCCCACTTAAAGTTCTTTATACGCGATTTGAAGTTTTTTTTTTTATAAAGTGAACCTCTCTTGAATAAGAAATGACATAACGACTTTTTCCATTTTTACTTTGGTCCCAACCTAAATAAACATGCAAGTATTAACCATATTTCTGTATAACAAACTATTTTTTGGGGAGTGGCTAATGATGTCGTTAATGGAAGTTCAACTGTATCAAGTTATGGTTATTTGTCGTGGGTCGGAAATTTTTTTCTGTTGACTGGTGGTCAATAAACAGCCAATAAAATTTCAAAAAGTGGCAAAATATCTTTTTGGAATCCGCATATGATACTAAACAACTACCCACAGCATAGTTGAGAGATCACTGTCAGCCCTACTAAGTGGTAAAGCGAGATTATTGTTCAAAATTTCTCATGATTGCAACAATAGAACAGCGAGATAAGGCACGCCTACCTTATGTTTGTTGGCAGGAGACTCCTAAAAATTTAAGATAAATTTTTTTTTCTTGACCCTGTTTTGATGAAATAAATCCTAAATGTTGGACCAAACTACGCTTAAGTTACCTATGAAAACCCCATGAAAATTCGTCAAGTAGTTCTGAAGAATAGCGTGTTCAAACATAAATATACAGACAAAATTGTTAAAAATCGTCTTATTGTTATTGTTACACAACCTATATCATCCGCAATCCCTATTTTTTAAGGTACAGACATGAACGATTATACAATTTTATTATATGTATAGAAGATAGTTGAGTAACATGTTGGAAAAGGTTTCAAAACGAAGAAAAGTTTTCAAACCGGGATACCTAAAAGTACCATACAAGATTACGCGGTGCCATGAAGATAGCCATGTGGTCTTCGCGATATCCGGATCCTTCCATCAATCCGTGATAACAGAATCGTGATAACTGTATATTCACCCATTTGGGTGACTTTAAGGTAAATTCATGAATATTTGACAAAAGTGTGCACAAAACTGTAAATCCACCCATTTGGATAACAACCCGTTTCCAGTCTTCCAAGATCTACGTAACATGTCGATACATTTTGTCTGGCGTTCATGCAGTGTTAGCACTGCTACTCTGATGGGTCTTCTTTTACCATGAGCATCATCCAGCTGAAAGACCCCAAAATTGCGGTGCTGCAACATGAATTCCATGAAACTGTGTAAAATCATCCAGCACCTCAGCATACCAGAATCCAGTCAGAGTGTGTCTAGGAAACTCAAAATTTCAAAATTTTGCTATTTTGCTTTGTGAAGGAATTTCCAGAAAATCTGAAAGTGGCATCCGTTTCTCGATATCTCGTTTCGTTCTCGCGATCTTGCGAAATTTACATTACAAAATTGAGTAAGATGTTGACAAAGATTCTAAAAAGATTCAAAGCATATATGAGTACAGAGTGTCTTGATGACTATGGCGTCTGGGCTATACACGAACCCTTCTTTCAGCCTTTTATAATGGAATTCTGATCCAACAGAATAACAACCCGTTTCTAGTCATCTAAGATCCACATTGTTTCCAACATATGAATAAACACTGATTGTTAAAATCCAAAAATAGCAGCCGACGAAAAAGACTAAAAAAAAATCTTATATTTTTCATAGGCTACGGTTCAAAAATATATTGTCGTCATAGATTTAACTATACACATCTATTGAAATTTAAAAAACAGCACACTAAAAGAAATCAATAAATCAAATTAAATCCTTAGTAAGTAATTTAACTATTCTATATTACGAACTTCAGTACATGTATTCGATTCTTATTTTTTTAATTTTAATAAAAAAAAATAACATTCAAATAAAATTTTGAAATTGATTAACAATTCAAGTCACAAGTACGTAATATTAGTTTTTACATTTTACGATATTCACTATATAGGAATAATTTTTCAGTTGAATGAATTAATGAGAAGTAAAAATTCATAATTTAGAAAAATCAAAAAATCAAATCGAAAAAAATCAAAAGCACATAATATTTTTTCTCATTTATATATTAATTTTTTTCAGTGCATGTATAATTGTGTATAATTAATTTTTTTTTTAGTTTTAAAATATAGTAGTCGTGCCTCCAATCGATGAAATAGAGCAATGAGGGAGGTAAAAAAAAAAGAGCAATGTAAATGTGCTCTTGTGTTAGGTTTTATCTGTAAAATTGACTTTAGTGACTATGTCCCATTATAATAGGATACGTTGTGTTAATATCGCTCTCATATTGACAATAACTTTTTTTACTATTCGCAATACTGTTAATTATCGCAGTCCTGCCAATTATCATAATCCTGTCACAGATGGGATTTTTTAAAAATGGAATCGAACTTGCAGTTTCCTGTATTGCAGTAACCATTCTACGCCGGGCTTTCGAATAAAATCAAAAGCTATAACATTATTTATTGGATGCTCGGATCGGTGCAGCAATGTTTGTCTGACGCGAACTGTGATGATCCGTTATAAAAAACTTGAGGTAAGAAAGAAATCCAAGCTGTCTGTTTTCAAATCTTTGTTCCCATTCCCTTCCATGGTCATGAGTCTTGGGTAATAACGCCGAAAGTTAGGAGTTAGGACAAATGTTCTTACTAGATAGTGTAAAGCATCACAAGTCTTTAGCTGCTGAACTGCTACTTCTCAGCATTGAGTGGTCTCTGCTGCATTGGTTTATTTAGACGTACGGGGTTGCCGTAAAAATGGTTGGGGGGGATGGGGAGGATAAAAAAATGAACCTTGTTGCCATTTTCCAAGTCGGTGGTTGGGAGGGGAGGGGGAGGATAAAAAAATGAACTTAGTCGTAAGCCGATAATAAAAAAAAATCATAGGTCAGGTGACCGTGGAGGCTGGGGAAGAAGAGGAGAAGTATGTCTAATAAGAGACCAAAGGGTCGGCCTAGAACTATGTGGCTAGATTACATTGATCATAACGATTCGAGTCGCTTGGTTAGTACCATTGAAGACTTCGATCTGACGGCGGAAAATCTCGTGCGCTGCCCCGTGACCTTAACGAAAAAGCATGTTTGAAAGTTAAGTAAACATTTTCATTTATTATTGGCAGTCCTATCAATTATCACAGTCTTTCAAGGGCGAAATTTACAATTAAAATCGAATTTACATTTTCGCCTGTTGTGGCACCGTCGTATGACAAACTTTAAGACTAATAAGAAATAATTTGCTATTATTTATTTTTATAACTGTTTTCTTTTATGTAGAAAAGTCTATGTACATGAAAAGTAAAACTATTGCAAATTATCAATTTTCAAGTATTTTATCTTTATAAATGCTTTTCCTGAAATATCCATGTCTAACTTGACAGAAAAAGAAGGGTTTTTACATTTCTTTCTAAAAGATGTATTTTTTAGAAAATATTGAAAAGTTTTTGAGTTGTTCTGTTATTAATGAGATAAATTAGGTGATAGATGATAAATATTCATGAATTTCATTTTTTTACATTAAAAAAGTATTTTCCAAATGCGGTCTCAGAGACCGCGAGCCACCACCTGTGTGGCAAACAACCGCGCCACCTCTGGAGTGTTAATTGCACTCTTGAAAGTGATTGACACAACAACAAAAAAGCCTTGACTTTTCTTTCCTGTTCCTTTGTTTCCTGTTTCACCTCGTGCGTCTCTTAGGAATATTCTTTTTAATATTCGCTATACGAACCTTCACTCACGAAAATTTTAATGCGATGCCTCAAGTACCAATCGATATTCCCTGTAAACGTGAAATCTCATGTAACTCGAGAACGAAGCGAGATATCGAAAAATGGACGCCACCGTTAGAAATGGTATCAGAAAATTCCAAATAGACAGGTCACATGACTACCCTTTATAGTTGTGGATATTCAAGATGGCGGCTAAGCCAAAAGGTCTGTATAATGCAATGCTGTCAGCTACAATAAAGACTTGATCGAGCCTTCTATGAGCGCAGTAACACAGGCACTTGTCTAAAGAATTGCCTGAGAAAGTCCAAACTTTCATCGTGCACCCATGTATGATAGCCATTTTCCAAGCATAGAAAAGTAATTTTAAACATTATAAAAAGTTGCAAATGTTTTTTTTATCTCATGGAATTATACTGACTATTTTTGGCAGTGAAATTTCAACAGAAAGTTATTAAAAAAAAACAGCTGTGGCTTGGGATTTTTTTTTGACTTATTATAAAGCTTCTTTATAAACGATGTTTGAGAACGATTGGAGAATAATTCGTTCGTTCGAATGATTGGAGAACGAACAAAGAGATAGTTTGCTTTACTAACACGGGAGAGAGCCACATAGAGCTGGCCATGCGAAAAGTAACTGGCACTCGGGTCCAAACCCGCAACATGCAGCGTCTGCCTTTGTGCTTTGTTTATTCTCATGGCTTAAAAGAAGCTCACCGAAAATTAAACACGTTTAAAGCGAAATGAGAAATTGTTAGGAATGGACGGGATTCGGCGTATAAAAACTCGCTCGCCTGCGCCACTTCCCGTCAAAATTTCAGCTTCTATGATATTACGTTGGAGAGATGAAATTTTAGGCCTCGTACTCTTGCACAATTTTGATGTGCTTAAATTTGGCAACAGACTAATAAGGTCGCTTTTTTCAAATTAATTTTGTGTGATGGAAGGCCAGGAGCGTTGAGAGAGTGTAAAAATTAGCCTAGATAATTGGTAGAGTCATCTTGGTCCATAAATATGTTAATAGAGATGTACTGTACATTTTCTCCCTCAACATGAGTAAGTATGTCCGAGAGCCATATGGCATTAATTCTTGCAGCCTGATCGTTTCAAAGTGTCAATATCGTCCTTTCACAAAGCCGAGAGTTTTCATGAATTGTTGTTTGCATTTGATTACCATAAAAAGTGGTGTCTTCAAGTGAAAATACTGTACGGCACAAATTACCAGGCAAAACGATTTTGCCATGTGCTGTTGCCAATTTCTAACAATAAATCAGAAATTTGTGAATTTGTTTTGCCTCCTATTCGCGCCCGCATGTCCACTGTTAAGTGTATCCGCGTGATGTGTCGCCACACATTTGAACTCTTCAAGCATGCTCGTATCTTATAACAAACTGCCTGCTATTACCGACGAAGCTAGAGCTAGAGCTATTTCTCCTTGGGCTCGCAATAGTGCCAACACGATTTTAATGAGGAAAGTTTTCCTGTCCCACCAAGTGCGCCAAAAAACAGAATATCTCCCATACAAATGCGTTCGAATGTTGTGCGCTGTTCTTCCATTTGATTTCGGACGCCTTTTTGAAAGGTTTTCGCGATGTCTGCTGGATTATAACTTATATCCGCTGTGTTCACCTTCTACTAATAGCGCTGGCAAGCCGTACTGGGGGAGAGGATTTCCTCCAAACGAGACCAAATTTTGATTAGCCACCAAGCATTTATTAAGAGCACTATTACGCAATTATCGTTCAGTTTGCTTTCAATATTTTGTCCGATATTCCGATAAAAGTCTTCCGCAGGCTTATCCTGAAATTTTTGCTATAAAATTGCAACATCAAAACCGGCACAAAATATCAGCAAAGCGGCAAACAGATGACGCAAGCGGACTGGAATGTTACTAAGTCTCACGGCATCCCGGTGTGTACGTGAACGCAGAGTAAGAGAGAGGACGTTTGTTAAGCGAACAATCTTTTAATATCTCAACAAAAGTACAAAACACAGAATAGTTTAAGGCTGCATGTAAAGGTTAGGTTAATCATTTGATCATAGAAAAAATAAATACGCTGAAATCTTTGAAGTCGTCATACTATGTGCCACTAGGTCGCTTGAACGTACCTCAGAATTTCCTCCTTTATAAACCAGCAAAGTACCATATAGGAGGGTAGGGGCTCCTTCCTATTGTAAAGATACAAATGAGCACTATTAACATACGAAGAGGCGTAGTGAAGTAATGATTCTATTAGCGAGGTCTATGGATCGTCAGGATTCTTCCCAATCTTCTTATATACG
>JAHWFO010049370.1:193580-211675 GCA_023313115.1 Rhysida immarginata
CTCTCCATGTTAGGGGAGCCTCATTGAGACAGGTGGAGAAGTTCAAGTATCTCGGGATTGCATTCACGAGTGATGGACGGCAGGAGAAAGAATTGGATGCTCGGATCGGTGCAGCAAGCTGTGTCAGACGTGAACTGTGGCGATCCGTGGTAATGAAACGAGAGCTGGGTAGCAAAGCCAAGCTCTCCGTCTTCAAATCTATCTTTGTCCCTATTCTCACCTATGGTCATGAGGCTTGGGTAATGACCGAAAGAGTGCGATCGCGGGTACATGCGGCCGAAATGAGATTCCTGAAAGGTGTGGCAGGTGTTACCCTACTAGATAGAGTGTACAGCAGCACAATAAGGGAATCTTTAGGTGTTGAGCCGCTACTTCTCCGCATTGAGAGATCTCAGTTGCGCTGGTATGGCCACGTGATACGGATGCCGCAAACTAGTCTTCCTAGGCAGTTGTTATTTTCCAAGCCGGTGGGTAAGAGACCAAGGGGGTCGGCCTAGAACCAGGTGGCTAGACTACATGGAGAATCTGGGTTCTAGTCGCTTGGATATTACCAGGGAGGACATGCGCCTGATGGCGGAAGATCGCGATCGCTGGAGATCCTCCATAGGGCTGCTGCCCCCGCGACCCTAATGGATAAGCAGGTTTGAAAAGTAAGTAAGTAAGTAAGTTTTATGATGGCACCACGATGAGCAGGGTGAACCAAGGGAGGGGTGAACCACTCGCAATGTATTATGGGATGACATCATTAGTTTCCTACTGGTCCAGACGCTCCGCGTAAGCCACGGAAAAACGGAAAGTTGAACGCCGTTCAACTCTCCGCTCTGCAGGCTTTGTGCCGACCTTGAGCTTGATGAGAAGCGCTAGGTAGGGGTGTGACGTCACGATTTTACGCTCCGCTGTTACGTTCTGCAGAGTTTACACGTATGTGGGTTCTATGCTTTAGTGTTTGTGTATGGAGCATTGAACAGCATTGTGGAGCCTGTTCTTTTGCAACATGTTTTTCCAGCAGGATAATGCCCGTCCATACTTCCCCAGGTCAGCCCGATTTCCAGACTTGTCGTTAATTGCGCATGCTCCATGATGTTCAAGAAGACATCCAGTATCTTTATAACCGCATGCATGTTGGAGTCAAGGCCTGCATTGCAGCTTGCATCGGTCATACGACCTACTAATGTGGTCTATTGGAGAATGGGAGTCACCCTGTACAACGTTCTTCTGGACATAATGTCTGTTGGTATTATACGACATAATGGAATATATCATTAACTTGTCAACTACTTATTCACTTACATGAATATAAACACACAAAAAGAGAACCTTCGTTCCAAAGCTCATAACGAGCTCTTATTAGGTTAGTTGATGAAGTTGATTATGTGAGATGCGACGTTCTCAGGATTATTCAGATAAACATGATGAGTCCCTTCGACTTTCACATATTCAAATCTATGACAATGTTTCTTGTAGATGTCTAAAAATTCATCGAAGATTTTTTGCCGCTCATATAACAGCCCGCCTTTAGCTTTAATAATCTTAACATTTCCGGTTATTTTGGTCGACACTGCTTTCACATAATTTGTAGTTAACATCGGTATACATATCAATTGTAAACGTTTATCTCTCGTGTAGAAGAACCGTTAGGCATTATCAGGATCAGGCTGGCATCCTCTTTTCATTAGAACTGCAGCAGACTCATAGGTTAATGAACCGTTTGAACTGTCCATTAAACGTTGAGGGCAATCACGAAAAGGGTAACTGTTTGGACTTTTCTCTTCTTTGTCGAACGTCGCATACTGTTCTAACGAAGCACCTAGTGATGCAAGGAATTTTTCTTTACTGCTGATAGTGACGAGTTTAATAGCATCGAGGGTAACTAAATGTTTAACCATTAGCGGATACAGTGCGCAGTACACTAAGCCTATACCTCCTCCCATGCTGTGCCCTATGTAAGAAAACGTATTCCACTTCAAATGCCGAATAACTCTTCTCACCTGGTGATCGTAGCCGAAGCCGTCGTATTGTGCACCAAATGGTAAATGGGATGAGAATCCGTGGCCGGCTAAATCGATAGCAACAAAGCGCCAAGTCTCGGGAAGCAATGGGGCCAATGTGTCAAAAGTGCCCGAACTGTCTTGCCATCCGTGAACTCCAAGCATGGGACCCCATTCTTTAGCTACAAAAAAAAACGCATAGAAATTATCTGGATGTAGAGAAAGCTACACAATCTTAATGAAAGAAAGTCTGCATTGATGATATAATTAATCATATTTCCAAAACCAGAACGCCCCCAAAATACTAAAACGTTCCTTTGTCTCATGTACGAGGCCTGTGAGAAAAGTATCCGACCTTATATTTTTGCATGAGCCGACCTTGAACCTTTGGGCGTATGCGTGAAATTTTTCCCGCCTCTCAACAGCGTCAGTTGCTGGCAATCATCATTAAAAGGAGGTAGTGTGTTATGCTCTCGTCGGTTTTTGATTTGGAGGCTTTCGGTGACGATGCTATGGTCGTACCCGTACACCCAGGACTCGTCACCAGCGATTATAGTGTTCACGAAGTCGGGGTCACTGTTTGCAGACGCCAGCATGTCCTGTGAGACGTCGACACGAAGTTGCTTTTGCTCCGCCCGAATTTCGCCGCTACTCTCCTAATGGCCAAATCTTCGGTCAGAATAGAATGTGCCGAAAACGTACTGATGCCCACCTCTTCCGCAACTTCTCGGATAGTCACGCGACGGTCCCGCATCACCAGAGCGTATACTTTGGCAATGACCTGGTCGTTTCGACATGCTGAAGGCCGACCGGTTGTACCAGTCCTTAATCTGCGTGATGCCCATAGCATCGTCACTGACAGCCGTCTGAATCTTCCGGATGGTTTCCACCTGGCTGTCGCCTAGTTTCTGGCAAAATTTGATGCGTAATGCTGCTCTAGTCGTTCCGTCATTTTCCTTCAAATCAAAAACAGACGAGAGCACAACACACTACCTCCCTCTAATGCTGATTGCCAGCAACTGACGCTCTTAAGAGGAGAGAGAAAAATTCACGCATACGCACAAAGGTTCAAAATCGGCTCATGCAATCGCGCGCGATCCAAATCCTTCACGTTTTCGCAAAAAAAATATGGTCGGACACTTTTCTCACAGGCCTCGTATGCCTAGAAGTCATCGAATTACATTACAGGACGAGTGAAAACTATTTTACACTTTTAAACACGTACTAGGTAACCACAAAAGTTCTTGCCGTTTTTATGTCGCCATAAAAGGAAGTGGTAGAAGATATGCAAATGAGTGTACAGTGTAGTCCAAAATCTGTCAGGGGGGAGCCTGTATAAATACAGGGCTGTTGGGCATTCACATCAATCACATCTCTTACAGACAAATGGAGGTATCGAAGGCGATGGTTAGGTATCATTTGCTCTATGACTTGAAGGTAGACTTGTAGGCAGCCGCATCCAGTCGCTGACTGTGTCCTGAATTTTGTTCCAGTCATTTAGGTCGGGAGAATAAACCCCGTAGTCTAGTGGAGCTGCTATTGACTGGCCAAACACTGGGGACCTGTACTCGCAGCAGCTGGAGCTTGTGCAACAGGCATTGCAGCAGAAGGAGCCAGCATTGATGAATCGCAAAGGGGTACTCTTCCTTCATGACATTGCCCAGCCACATGTGCTATGGGTGGCCAGGGAAACCAAAGAGTGGCTTGGCTGGGAAACTTTGTGTCATCCACCGTACTCACCAGATCTTGCTCCAATTATCTCCTTGAAAAACTCTACACTAGATGTAGATGTAATTCAGGCGATTAAAATGATATAAGACAAGGACCGCAAATCGCACGCAACGCTGTAAATTGAACCTCAAAGTAAGCAGAATGGCGTGGCACTGCGTAGCACGAGCCAAATTTGGGCGACTGCGTTCCACCCACTCCCCATTTTTTCATCCCGAAGAGGTCTGCCTTCCAGCTCAATTTGAGAAAATTTCCTTTCAAGGGTTATTTTTACCTACGACACAGAATTAAACATCATTCAAAATTACGTTGCACTGAGGTTTACTGTAAAAAAATTTTTTAAATAAAATAAAATGACGATACGCCAAAAGCTAATTGAACTACCAGTATGTACATTAAGTTAGCTAAACTCATGGGATAGCAAGCACATTAATTGATGGGCATGGCTCACGAATTCACAGGGATAACGGATTCTTGAAACGGACCATTAGACGTTGTGGGAAGAGGTTGGATAATGATTAATCAGAAATGGCATGTTTTTTGAACGGATTATGATAGTAGGTGCCCGACGCATGGGATGTTTCTTTTGGCAGTGGTGCAGGAATTTGGCTTACCCCGCTAAACTGTCTCCAGAGTGCATGAAGGCATCACAGTCCACAACAGGCACCATACCGGGCGTCCAGCTGCCCTGAATGATCGTGACCGGCGACACCTGTGACGAATGATTCAGAGAGACAGGAGCGCAACAGTGCAGCAAATCACAGACCAGTTCAATACTGGCCAAATTAGAAACGTCTTTCGGTGGACAATCCGTCAGAATCTGCATGCCCTCGGGTTTGGAAGCCGTCACCCTACACGGATGTCAATGCTTACCCAGTGTCATCGGACACTCCGGCGTGCATTTGCCACCAACCATCTTGGCTGGACTCTGCAACAGTGGCGTAACGTCATATGGTCAGATGAGTCGCGATATCAACTGCACCTCGCTGATGGGAGGCGCCGTGTGTGGCGCAGACCTCTCGAAACGATGGATCCCGCATGGCAACAGGTGGTGGGGCGTCAGTGATGGTCTGGGGTGCATTTTCCTGGTTTGGAATGGGCCCTCTGGTTATCCTGGACCAAACGTTGAATGGTCCACGGTATCGTCAACTCATCGGAGACCATCTGCACCCGTTTTTGACATTTCAACACCCTGACGACGTAGCAGTCTTTCAAGATGACAATGCTCCACCACATCGCTCCAATGTCGTCCACGAAGGGTTCGAGGAGCATGCAGGAGAGGTCCAACGACTGAGCTGGCCAAGCCGGAAACCCTGATATGAATACTATCGATCATATCTGGGATGCTGTTGAAGTCAGGCTCCGAGCACTGGAACCTCCAACCACGAACGGGCAGCAACTATCTTCGGCTCTGCAGACTATCTGGTGTTAACTGCCTCCAGAAGTGTACCAGGGACTTGCAGACTCACTACCACCGCCGTATTGCTGCACTCCACAAGGCCAGACGTGTGAGATATCCATTGCTACAACGTATTTATTGTAACTTATAGTAACACTAATTCAGGATACGTCATTTATGTTAACATCAAACTTTTTATTGCTGAAATTAAATTCCAATAAATAGGCAAAGAACAAAAACATATAAAACTTGTTTGCTTTCGCAATAATTCCTTAAACATGACAACATTTATGCACTTCCACTATTTAAAACATGTGCACCACTTTAAGGTAGCCTAAATATCTATTACCCTCAAATTACTTGATAACAATGACAGAATTAAAAACACTGTTAATATTTGGTTGGGCTAACTGGTCCTGACCTTCCGTCGACATGATTATGCAAAGTAGGACATGTACAAAGTTTATCTCATAAACTGTGATGCATAAAGACCTATTTCCAATAATAAACTTGTTCTGCATTCAATTATAAAGCCAACTTTAAAGAATACACGGATCGTAATCGGATGAATAGATCATTCAAAGACTAAACAGAAACATTTCTATACGTTTGGTTGCCCATTCTGATAAAGCATTCTCATTAGCAGCACTGTAGCGCATGACCCTGATAGTTATTTCGTTAGTCTGACCTTGTTCTAGTTATAAAAGTCATTGTTTAAATTAAACCAATCATACGAGGGTGGGCTGAAAAGTAATGACTCCATGGCTGTAACTTTTTTATTTTGTATCCGATTTTCAAAATTCCTTTTGTATCTGATACTCCAATTTGTCCTCTATGTAATGCACTATTCATTTTTCGCATTGTACCGACACGTGACTAGTCGGGTTAATCCGCTGGAGAGGAATTCCGGGGTTGTCGTCAACATGAGGATCGAATGGCAGCTTTGGATCCTCTTCTGCAGCAAGATAACGCCACACATCAGAGGAGGTTGCAGCGCCTACAGTTCAAAAATGCAAGACTTTGCACCTTGCAACTTTCACCAATTCCCAAAGAGGAAAGAGTACCTTAAGGGGCATGAGTTGCGTTCTGACGACGAGGTGAAATCTGCCGTTCGGTCTTGGTGTCGACAACGACCCCGGAATTCCCCTCTGACGGGTTCACCCGACTAGTCACGCGTTGGTACAACGCGTGGAAAGGGAGATTACTATGTTGAAAAGTGAATAGTGCATTACATAGAGGACAAATGTGAGTATCAGTTATAAAAAGAATTTTGAAAACCGGTTAAAAAATGAAAAAGTTACAGCCGTAGAGGCTTTACTTTTCAGCCCACCCTCGTATATCAAGGACACTGGACTTCAGCTAAATATCAAGAAGACTGAATACTTAACAACGGATCCATCCGAACATGGCACAATACAGATTGATGGCAAGGATTTGCCTAAAACAGAAAACTTTAAATATCTTGGTTCAATCATCACAGCTGATGGCAACATGGCTCCAGAAGTCACTGCCAGAGTGAATGCAACTTGGATGAAATGGCGCACAGCAACTAGCCTCGTGTGTGACAAAAGGCTGAGCTACCACTTAAAATTCAAGATCTACCGCACCGTAATCCGCCCTGTAGCACTTTATGGCTCTGAATGTTGGCCAATAATAAAAGAAGCTGAAAACAAATTTAGTGTCATGGAAATGAAAATGCTACGCTAGACAGCTGGAGCCACACGAATCGACCATATCTGCAATAATGATATTAGGAAATTGTTCGGCATCTCCTCAATTGTTGACAAACTACGAGAATCCAGGCTACGTTGCTGTGGCCACACTCTCTGTGGTGACCAGCAATCAATTGCAAAAATTGGACTGAACCTAGTAGTGCCTGGAACACGACCAAAAGGCTGACCAAAACAATGTTGAGACTCACTACATTCAGACCTTAGGATTGCAGGCCTCCATCCGGACCAAGCCAATGGCAGAATCAAATGGCGCCAGTGCTTCAGAACAGCCGACCCCAAAGCTGAAGCTAACATAGGCTAAAGACAAAGAAGAAGAAGATATAATGTGCTAACCTTAACTTGCTGGTGTTTAAAACCTACCGGGACAATGCAGGGTGTATCAATACAAAATTACAGCACGAGTTCCTTGCAGCCAGATTAGCAATATATGTTCCAAGAACACAGGGTCACAAATGCTTCCTTCTGGAGATACAATCGTGCGACTTTGTCATATACGTCAATTGAAAACAGTTACGTTGTATGCCGATGATTGATGCATACGTCATAATCCTATCCAACCTTCACTGTTTCCAACAAAAGGAAAACTGATAAAGCATATAAAATTTGGGTTGTTGCTAGCACCCAGTTGGTCAGGTGACTTTTTCGCTTCCAGGCCTTGTTATCTCGTAGGCCTCGCCGATAATGCACTTTAGCACGTCTGGACTGTTCTTTTCCTCTACAAAGCTAGTTTGTAACGTTGAACGGATTTGAAATGACAATTGCGCTAGCTATTGTTGGACAATGTCGATTGGTTGTATCTCAAAAAACGGGACGTCTGGTCACCCTACATAAACCGCTAGCCTCCTAGTTTGAAAAGTAAACATTTTAATTTTAATAGGTTTATATTTCGAGAATTAAGTACAGGGTGTCTACAAAATCCGTGACAAATATCAGCGTTTGGATTGTAGATACAATGATAACGTACAGTCAGAAACCTCGATCTATCTATCCCGGATATAGTTTTCTCATTGTTGTTTGTCATTGGTCCGTGCGCAACTGCTACTGAAGCCATGATAGTAAAATTTGCATCCAACGTTTCTCAATCTGACCTGTTAAAATAGTAGGTACGACGAAGGAATAAGAAACGCATTCATGGGATCCTTTCGTGATCAAGTGTCATAGAACAAGTAGAAGAAAGAGAAATTCAAAACAATTTCTCCTTAAACTTGCGTACGTTACTTAACGTTATTTTACGCTTTATCAGCAAATTAAGTGTTTTCACAAAAACGATGAATCAAGGTTCGACTTATCGCTATTTGTTGGTTGTTTTATCGCTATTTTTTTGGTTGTTTTACCGCTATTTTTTATGAAATGAAATCATAGATGGCGCATACTGCCGGGCCAGTTGATGAACTGAAAGCCAAAATAACCAATACGATCGCTAATGTGAATGTCGGCATGTGACCCGATACGAAGTTTGATATAGCCCTACAAATCTGAACCAGAATTCTATATCCCTCCTATTGACGCAAATTGAAATTTCATCGTATATTTATAACAAGGCCAGTAATAATGTGTTAATGTTTTCTGAACCTAGCACTGCTTCGTTCCAATGTATCCTGCCGTGCCTCTATGAAGCATCATCGACTGCATCCCAATTGTGGTTTTCTTACTTACGAGGGAGATTCGAAGAACATCTTCACTTTCACCGTAACACACTTTCAAGATTGTCATACTGCCTTCTGAGCATTAAAAGTTGGCACAGTTCAAACCATCAACAAGTTGAATTTTGTTGAACAGAATGCCCTCACTACAGCCCAGATCTTGCTTCCTCACACTTTCATCTCTTTAGACCACTCAATGATACTTTGCGAGATCGTCGGTTTTCCATAGACTTAGACGTGCAGGAAGTAGTGAATAAGTGGCTTTGCGACTGACTGAACACCTTCTTGGAAGGAATACGCAAGATGAAATTCGCAATCACCTTTTGACCGCAGTCATACCAAGTCTAAGCACATATGTCTAGGCAGTAGGGCAACCCTGAAGTTAGTATGACAAAGTAGATTTTTGATTCACCCTCGTCTAATGAATATCACGCAGGAGTTAGCAACGTACTTTAAAGCTATCCAACGGTACCTTCATTTTGGCTGGACTTCCCCAACGTACTGTACAGGAAGATGACCGTTATGAAACCTTCAAAAATAGTCGAAACTGGACGAGCATGTGACATGATTTGCATGTAAAATGTTCTGATTTGATGAGTGAGCTATTCATCCGACAATTAAGATGCGATTTTTGATGTTACTGCATTCATAATTGAATGCGGAACTCTTTTATATGGCAGCTGCATCGTCTACATCCCTCCAAACGGGTGATAACCACGAGGGCGGGCAAAGAAATGATGGATGGATCATCTTGGAGAAGATGTGCACACCAAGAGAAGAAGAATGGCACCCTGCTGCCAATATAGGATAAACGCTAAGACGAAGAATCGAATGTGGTACAAGTTCGTCATTGGAAATTGGTCCCTATCAGTTACGGCTTATGAATAACTTGTATCTCCTAATTTGCATATAAGGATATATTTCAAATCATACGATAT
Source organism: Rhysida immarginata (assembly GCA_023313115.1). NCBI lineage: Eukaryota > Metazoa > Arthropoda > Chilopoda > Scolopendromorpha > Scolopendridae > Rhysida > Rhysida immarginata. Next base: position 203,010 of record JAHWFO010049370.1, read on the forward strand.
ATATCAAGTAATTTGACGGTATAGACCTTTCGACGACCTGTCTATAGCGTACTCGAAAACTATCATCCTAAAGTACGTTTAAAATCCGAACCCTTCTGAGGTTCATTGATAAAGTCAATTATGTGCGATGCTACGTTTTCAAAGTTATTCAAATGAACATAATGAGTTCCTTCAACTTCGACGAATTTGTAGGTACGACAATGTTGCCTGTAGATATCTAAAACCTCGTTGTAGACTTCTCTTGGATAGTACCAAGGTCCAGCTTTAGCTTTAATAATCATAACGTTTCCAGTCAGTCTGGTCGATATCGCCTTGACAAACCCCGTAGTCAGCATTAGCAGAGTTCTAAACTGAATACGCCTATATCTCGTGTACATGACTCGACTGGGATCATTAGGATCAGATCGAGATCCTCTTTTCATGATAATTGCAGCAGATTCGTAGGTTAGCGATCCACAGCTACCACCCGTTAAACGTTGAATGCACTCCTCGAGAAGGTAGCTTTTTTGAACTTTCTGGTCTTCGTCGTACGCGACGTTTAGTTCTAACGTAGTGATTATCGACGTAAAAAATTCATTGGTAGAATTGAGAGAGACGAGTTTATTCAAGTGGATGGAGACCGTAGGCCTCACCATTTGCGGATAGAGTGCCGTGAACACCAAGCCTAAACCTCCTCCCAAGCTCTGTCCGATGTAAGAAAATTTCTTCCACTTCAATTGTCGCACGGCTCTTCTCAATTGCAGAGCGTAGCCGAAGCTGTCGTATATCAAACCGGGAGGCAAATGGGACAATAATTCGTGACCGGCTAAATCAATAGCGACAAAGCGCCAACTTTCGGGAAGTAACGGGGCCAGTGTGTCAAAACTTCCTAAATTATCTTGCCATCCGTGAACCCCGAGCACAGGCATCCCATCTGGGTGGCCCCATTCTCTCGCTACAAAAAAGAAAAAGAAAGATGCAAAGGGCGTTTCTAGATTTCCTGAACAAAACTAAGACAACATACGAGGGTTGTTTTCAAATGATTTAGACTTGCTCTGGTATGCAAACCCTCGCAGTGGCATGTCGGCGACAATTCAGTGGTCTTAAAATATTGAATAATGACGTGGGAGCTGGCTATCGATAGTCAGCCTGTCTGTCGTCAATGACAGATCAAGGGAGGTCATTATCATGGGTACATTGACTGTATGATCCTGTGGAAGGAAAGCAACAAGCCAACAAACATTAATAGCACATTGCATGCAATGCGTGATGTCAGGTTTCCAGACAATAACTCCCTGGAAAAGACTGGGTGTGTGACATCCCAAGAGAATGGTACAGCGCAACCACACTAAAGCTACCGGAGCTGTGGCAATGATGCACATCTCTTAAGCGGGTTTGACAATTAAAAGCAGCGGCGTGCAGTGAACCTCATGGATCTGTTTCCAAAAGTGGCAGATAGATGGTGATAAAAGTGGCACAGCAAGTGTATGCATCTGCTGCTGCAATCTGAGTGGTTGCTGATTATGACGTCAACCTTAATTGTCTACCACTGATCGTCTGCTTGCCATGTTCATTCTACAGGGTGATTATAATTAAAGTTTCAAAACGCTATAAAAACACCACTTAGTAGAATGATGAACATTATAAAATTTGTTTTTTCTTTAAAATCGATATATGTTTATGAATTATTTAAACTTTTATAATAGATATTATTAGCATAATTAGTTGAAAATGTGTTACTTATTGCTCTTGTTAAAAACATTTTTTTCATTAACAGTAATTTAGGAATGAAATTAAAGACGACTGTACAGCCATGCTGTCACTAACGCCCATAGTCACCAACAGCAGCGTAACCCGTTCTGAAAAAGTTCAACTTTGTTTAAACTTGATTGGTACCGGGCATTGCAAAAGTTCTGTTACACTCTTAACATCTCCCAAAAAATGGACTGCTCATGATTTAGATAATTCCATTTCCACAAAAGGATCAAATAATATATTGGAAATTACGTGTTAACCTCTGAATGATCCTAATGTCCACGACAAAAGCGATGGAAACGAAACGAGTGGAGATCGCTGCTCTCCTGCGCGCGGGCCACACGAAGTCCGAGATTGTCAAGCTCTTCAAAGTCAGCCAAGCTCCACAGAGTTGCGGGCAGGCTCGAAAATGGGAGAGACCTTAAAGATCAACCTCGTTCAGGTAGACCTCAAGTCGTCAACCGTTTGTTTGTGAGAAAGGCCTTCCAACAAGATCCGACGCTCAAAATGACTGCGCTCGCAAAGAAAAAGAAAATTTCGGTGTCCACAATGTCCTGAGCGGTCAAAGAAGAAGGTGGAAAGAGCGTGAGGCCTCTGCTGACGGATCGGATACTGGAGCAACGTCTTGAGCGCTGTTGCCATCTTCCTGTCGATCCTGTCGTCAACAAGCAAAACGACTGTGTGGTAAGTTTCGGCCAGGACATCTCCAAGGTCCGCTACGTGTCTACAACCAAGCACCCGGCTTTTGTGATAATGCTCGGAATCGTGGCGTCGAATGGCGAGAAAATGCCACCCGTGTGGTTCGCAAGTGGATACCGGCTAACGGCGGCTGAATAAAAGGACATCCTGGCCACAAAAGTTTTCCCTGGGTGAAAAAATGCGGACTACATTTTCAACAGGACGGTGCCCCTGCCCACACGGCCAACTCTGTGCAAAACTGGTTGGGGTCCAACATTTCCTTCTGGTCGAAGGGCTTTTAGCCTCCGCAGTCGCCAGACCTCAATCCACTCGGCTACAGCGTGTGGGCGCATGTCGATGGGAAGGCCTGCAAGGTCCGTCACAGCAACGTCGATGAGCTGACAACATCTGTCAACCGTGTGTCGACCAGAATGTGGAAAGACTAAATTCGCAAAGTTTGCAAGGCTTTTCGGCATCGTCTGGAGCGGGTTCTTGATGCAGATGGTGGCTACATTGATTAAATGACTAATTACAATGTTATTCTACATGATGGCACAATAAAAACATGTCTAACTGCATCGTCAACATCGTCGTGTCCATTTCTTTGAGGGTCGTCACGAGTGTAACAGAACTCTTGCATAGCCCAGTATGCACCAACATTTCAAGGCAGCGACTTGGCCATAACCTCTAATGATAAATCTATTATGCCTGCATTCAGCACGTTTTAAACTCAGATTCAAGCGTGTCATATTCAAGTCGCTGAGTTAATTTGCCCACTCCGGCCGTTTAAGTTCATATGGAAGCACTGAAACGTCAGATTTCATTCCAAGCAAGGCCATTGCGACTAAAGAACAACGCTCTCGCCGACATCCTTCACCAGTTTCAACAACAATCAACCCATTTGGGAGAGTTTTAGTGAAAATTCTGAAAGTTTGGCAGAAAGTGTGCACGAAAGTGTAAATGCACACATTTGGGCTACTTTATGGATTTCATATCGCCCAAATGTGTGGATTTCATTTTTCGTGCTTTCGCGCGATAACCGGTAGCGCTTTCAAAATCAGCCTCATTTACAACCCTAGCGTCAATGAACTTCGGACAGCTACAGAATTTTGGATAAGTACAACGAAACTAATTGTAAACAAATGAAAATTATGTTATTGAGTGCATAGAGCTTTAGTACAACTGCGATATAGCATTGTAACATAATGTTTCGTTTTCAAAACGTTGCAATGAACTTCGTACATCGTACCGTTTATTGCACATTACCACTGAGTGGCGTCACCTTTCCGATGAAGGACGCTCCGAAGTCGTTGAGGCATGCTGGACACTAACTTCTGCGTTGTTTCTACTGGAATTTTGTCCGACTCTTCAGAAATACAAGCCCGCAACTGCTGCAGTGTTCTAGGCATCCGCTGTCTGACTTTTCGCTTTAAAATGCGCCATACATTTTCAACGGGTGACAGATCTGGGCTGCAGGCAGGCCAGTCAAGCACCCTGAAACGCTGCTGTTGTAGCCAAGCCTTGGTGTTCCGAGCAGCATGAGGCTTCGCGTTGTCCTGCTGAAAGGTGCTTGGTCTTCTATTGAACAACTTTTGGCGGGATTGACGTAGATGCTGTTAAAGAATGGTTATATAGGCAGCAGAGTTAATAGTGCCCTCGCAAAAGTGAAGTGATGAGGGCAGCAGAGTTAATAGTGCCCTCGCGATGCAGGCTTCTGAACTTTCCTCTGGTAACAGTCGGGATGATTACTTTCGTGCTTGGTCCTTAGCACCTTGTGTTCAGAGGGGGGGAAGCCAAATAATATAATATTTAAGGGATGATACTTTAGAGGAAACCCCGAAACTTAAGAATGAACGTGGCTTGTTAAAGACTTTTATTTTGTTTTAAAAACTGCAATATTTATTTATAAAATACCAAAATATTCCATACAAAAGAAGTTTTATACAATATGGTTTAATTGAGGAATAGGCAATGCGATCTCAATTATAAAAGAAAAAAAATTTTTCTTGGAATACAATAAGGAATACTTGAATGTACGTTAGATTCAGCAAAACACTATAACGAGAAATATTAATCGCTACATGAGTAAATTAACTTTAAATATAAAAAAAATTGAGACAGACCAATTCCTTATACTGATTAAGAAAAAGAAATTTCAAATTCCCATTAAATGTCTAAAGAAAGACTGAGGAATGATAAGCAATTATTAATGGGGAATAAAAAAATGAAATTGTGCAGCATGGCGTCCCTTATGCGCGTTATATTTGAAATAACATTAAAAAAAAATTCATTATTACCTTATGGGGTAACACGCAAAACAATGCTAATCGATAAAGAATCATGGCTGCCTCGAGAAAATAAGAAATTCAATAAGATACTAAATATCGAACGGCAGAGTAGAAGTAATTCGCAGAGCATTAGAATAAAAATGATAAATGGAATATGAACGCCATGCTGCAGGGCCAGGAATGACATGGAGGACCAGAAGGAGGGAGGACTGGTCAAGCCAGAAGCTGGAAGTGGTCTGTCTGAAATTAAAAAAAAATCAGAAACCACGGAAGGAACGTCAACAATAGTGGGACACACATCCTCGTGCTCACGAAAATTTTTCGCGAGGGACAACTAGCTGCAGACCAATGCCGTACAATAAAGATAGACTCCGAATCCTATTGTTAACAGCGGCAAAAAGTGAAGCAAATTGAGCCATGACAGTTCTGGGCAGGAGTGAGCCGTGGAGTAATTACTTGTCTGGCTGCTTTGTTTTTGAAGATTTTGGGCCCGAGGAATAATTAATTCAAAACCTGATTTTCAAAGTTGTTCTGCGTACAACTGTACAAACAGACAAGAAAAAGGATCAGGAATCATTTTCCACAAAAATAAATCAAAAAGACGTAACTAAAATCAAAATACGTAACTGAAAGACAATCGAAACGAAATTGAAATTGAAACCATGATCGAAAAATTGTTTATAAAATATAATAAAATACTTCAAATACAAAATAAACGAAAAGATAAACATATCACTCTGTGATCGGCGTGTGAAAGAATTATTAATCAGCTACTCTCGTGTTTAACCATGTGTTCTGCATCATCTTCACTCACTTTCAGCCATGACAGTTCTGGGCATGGAGCTTCCCAATTTGCTTCAAGTTACAACAATAGGATTCGGAGTCTATCTTTAATATACGTCATTACTGCAGACAGTGATAATCACGTGGAAATTTTTTAATTAACATTTATTAAAACAATATACGTATACCCGAAAATCACTGTCTGCAAAAAACTGTAAAACTGTAATAGAAAATACAGCAAGAGGTGCCCGAGGTGCAAAGGTTTGATTGATTGGCAGGGAATATGACCTTTGGACTGCTTTAACTCAGGGTCATGAAGATAGTGGACTACAGACAGTAGGAGTTTTTCACATGTGGTTGTTGGTTGTGGTAGTTAAGAACATTTTCATGCGGTTGTTGGTTGTGGTAGTTAAGAACATTTTCATGCGGTTGTTGGTTGTGGTAGTTAAGATCATTTTCATAACTTCAGGCATAATGTTTTTGATTCACCTATCACCAGAGAGAATGAAAATGATCTTTTTTTCTTTTCTTTCCTTTTGTTGTTTATTGTTTTTGTTTTCTTTAGTTTGTTGTTTTTTTAAGAAATATAAATTTTAAAATGAAATAAAAGTAAGTGATAAATATTAGGAATAAAAATTTTAATTTCAGGGGTACACGCCCATTTTTGCCTCAATAAACTGTTTCTTCAGATTATGATACATTTAAATTTTATTACTGTCAGTTTTTGTTTCTGTTTTCATGTTTTATTAAATCTTATAAGTGAAAAATACAGTTGTGACATTTGCTTTGCTTGTATTTAAAGCAGCTTTTGGATGTTCAATTACAAATTGTTCTAAGCCTATGTGTTCATATTGATCATAAATATCAGGTTCTATACAATAATGAATGTCCATTTCCGTGATGAGTCGAACTCTGTATTTGAATTTCATTGTCCCGGTTTCATCAAGTATGCTGGGCTGTCCGATCATGAGAGCCGGGTAGTTGGAGACATGTATGTTGTGGTTTTTTATCGTGAAGCACTTGTTTTTGACCAATTTTTGCACTATTGAAGATTGTAAATTCGAATTGTTACTTGTATTCGATTGTTCTCTGGCTGTGCCTTGTCGCATGGTGTAGTTGGTTGGTCCAGGTATGTATCGTGTGTATGCCTTGTCATCAGTCGGATAGGGTTGATATGCGTTGGGATGTTCATTCAGAAAGTCTATCGTATAGTCCCATCGATGTTTGTCGGGTATTTCGTATTTGGTTATGTGGTCTATTGTTGTTTTCTCCCACTCAGTCGCGTCGCGTCGCGTCGTTTGGTGAAAGGTCCCGTGTCTGCGTTTTTCCAACGATGACGACGTGTCCTTTTGTTGTTCCTCTTTTGACGACAAGGTTTTGACTGGTTTTGAAGTCCCATGTCTTTGTGTTGGTTTGCCCGGTTTGGATGAGTCGTTTTCGGAGGACTGCATGGTTTTCACGTGTTAGTCTCGCTTGTACAGGTCTTATGCCTCAGGATATTGTGTTGATTGCTTTGTAATTTTTGTGGTTTTCTGTTTCGTATGCGGTTTCGTCGTGTTCTCCCGTTCAGAAGGGCCAATGCACGTACGGTAGTATGTAGGGCGCTTGGTCGTCATTGAAATTGAGCGTACACCATTTTTGTGTTTTTATAGTGTATGTGAATGTCACGTGTCCGTGATTCCAAACATTGAAATGAGTGATTGGGTATATGGAGGGTCCATATCCATGTTGTTCTTCTGATGTGCTTGTCATCGGTAGAATATTTTTGATAGCAAATAGTCTAGGGCGCTTTATGACTGGTCCTGCTTCGTGTACTGTTGCCATGCCGTTTTAAGTGCATTTGCTTGTGTGCATATTTTTAACTGTTTGCGTTTGGTATCGTCATATCCGTTTATGTCTCTGGTGTGAGTTTCGAGAAGTTGTTTTTTTTTTGTTTGTTATTTGTTCGAAATGTAGGTAATGTAATAGAGCTAAGTCGTGTGGCGTGATAAAATGGGGAGGTTTTTGTACGTAATCTTGTGTGAATGTGAATGGCCGCGTGTAGTATTCTTGCCTATGTTGTATGTTTTTTTTAAATTTTATAATTTTGACTCTCTAATGTATTTGTTCCGTTTCTTTGTCGTCTATGTTGTTGGTTATGGGTCTTGCTGTTGTTATGAAAATGGGAATTCTTTCTATGGACTCTTTGTTGCTGTGTTTTATGTCTGTTTTGATGGGTTTTCCTTCTAGTATTAATTTCCATGTTCCTACGTTTATGGGAGTTAAAATTGGTTCTTCAAATAAAACTATTGCTGCATCTGGTAATTGATCTAGGTGGAACGAGCTATTGTCTCGTTCTCTAGGGACTAATTCAGGTTGTAAAGGTTCTATTATGGTTTCTATGAGTAGACTCTTGCCAGCGTTTTTATCTCCTTGTAAAATGAACGTATTAATTTTTTTTAATTGTTTTGTTTTAATGATTTCAAGCCATGCAAAGAATTCTGCTATATCTAAATTGTTTTCGTGAAAAAGATGTTCTAACCATTGCTGTGCTTGCTTGTCTTTTTTTGTAAATCTTTTGATTATTGGTTTTTTGATTAATCGTTTTTGTATCAATTTGTTGAAATGCGATTGCATGGTTGTTGTTTTGATTATGTTTGTGTGTTGTTGGTTCCTGAAGCGGAGTAATCGTGCAACATAGCTTTGTTCATTCAATCCAAATTCTTTTAATAATTGTTGTTTTGTTTGTAAATCGACTATGATGTTCCCTTGTGCTTTTGTTTTTTTATTGTGTTAGTCCTTCAGGAAATCAATGAGTTCAATTATTGTAGAACGTTTGTGTCTTCCAAATCTTTCGTCTTTTTGTTGTTTTTTTTGCTCAGTGTATGTTTTACAATTGCTGTGTTTGCGTATAGGTTGTGGGTTAGCTAATGTGTCCTTTATGAGTTCTGCGAGTCTGTTGAGTTCCTGTGTGATTTGAGTACCATATCTGTTGTATCCCCTGTAATGAGTATTGAGTAAATAGAGATAGAAGTTTCTGATATGTTTGATCGATTGTGTAGAGGCAATAGCCTCTCTAACGCCTCTGTCTATTGCACCAAAAAAGTTAATGGTTCGCTGTCGTGTTCTTAAGGCTGTGTTTCAGTGTTGCCAAGTCATTTTCACAAATTCCCCCAGACAAATCGAAAATTCCCCCAAATTTCC
>JAHWFO010049370.1:211775-234513 GCA_023313115.1 Rhysida immarginata
ATAAAATTATTTTGGCAATTTTACGCGTATAGAGATTCAGACAGAAGTTTTTGCAGTGATATTAATCCTTATATTAATCCTAATGATGACGTCACGAAGTGATTGGCCGCAACTTCCAGGTGGCAATATGCATTGTTTATGTCCCCAGTTGGATCAAGCGCGATCCAGTCTTAAAAGAAAGCACGTGTTCAGTATAGGTCTAATGAACGGACGTTCAGACAATGCTGAAAGTTATACGTAAAGAAAAAAATCACTTTTCAACTGTGGATTTGTTTCCCAAGATTTTACATATTTATGCTTGTATTTTGCGGTGGATAGCTGCTTCGGAGGCATGTTTAACACACACAAGTCGTAATACGACTACAACAACTAACTACTACTACTACTGCGTCCAGTCATAAGGAGAACGAACCGAACCTCAATCAAAAGTAAAAGATCAAAGATGATTGGTTAGAGATATATCATCCGTGACGAAATGCGAATCATGTGACTTCTTGTAACCAATCACGCTTAATTACTTCTGAGATTGTCGTGAAGAGAATGTTTCCAATGTCTCAGACGTAACTACACATTTTCTATTTTAAATAAATGGTAAATAAAATTTCCCCCAAATATCCCCCAGAAAATAAATTCCCCCTAATATCCCCCAATTGAAAAATAATCCCCCAAATTTGGGGGAAAATCCCCCAACTTGGCAACACTGCTGTGTTTCCTCCTCCGATTACTGAGATGTAGATGATATGTTGATGGTCTCCGTGGTCAAATGAGAGGAATGAGGGTCTGCTTTGTCTGTGATTGGGATTGCCGGTTGGGTATGTGAGATTTGTATTGTGGACGATGAAAGTTCTAAACGTTTTGTTTGTGGCTGTAACGGGATTGTTGGTGGTGATATTCTAGTCATCCAACGAGGTTGAGGTGCTTGGTCCCGGTCTATTGGGTGATGATGGAATATGGTTAATGTGCGTTTCATCCAAGGCAATGACATTTTGCGAGTCATTAGGCGTCCAATTGCTCAACGTCACTGCTTCCTGAATTTCCTGTATGTTTGTTGCTGAATATTTGTTGGCTGGTTGATGTTCGTTCAATTGTTGTATCCATAAAAGTTTGGGGGCATAGTGAGGTAGTAGAAGGGTTGTCATCTTCGTGAAGAATTGTTTTTTGATTACTTGGCTGCTTATGTTTGTGAGATAAAGATATATTGTTGTGTTCATTTTTGTCAATAATAATGCACTGTGGCTGTCTAATTGTTTCAGGGGTTCCAGTGCTAATGTGTATGAATGGTTCTGTGTCATTGTATTGTGTAGTTGTGCGTATAAAGATGTCTTTGGCATGGTCCGAGTGAAGGATCAATTTCGGGTCGTGGGGAACAAGTTCTAGAACGTACCTGGGAGGCACTATATGCAATTGATTGCCATGCTGCGTGGTTATTGATGGTGAATCCTCCTTGCGTTCTTGTTGGTCCATCCATGGCCATTGGTATTGAGTGAATGTTGTCATCGTTTGTGATTTTGTCTGCTGTGTCTATTGGGAATTCGTGTATCCTATACGGGCACTGTGTGTTGTTATCCCAGGAGTGGATGCACTGGCACGTAAATGTTTTGTGGATGCAAAGATTGTGTTTGTGACAAGTCACGAGTTGTGTGTGCAATTTACTTATGGGGAATAAGTTATGGAAATATTTTTTTAATCAGTAATAGCTTTAGTTTGCAATAATTCGTGTGATTAGTATAATTAAATAAATATTAGCTCGATATCGTGATTATGTTATATATTTTTGGTCGTTGTATGTGGAAAATGTTTGTTTTTAAATATTAATTTCGATCTGGCTGCGTCAACAGTGAAACGCAACAGGAGGCCCTTTTGTTGTTTTATAGCATTGTTGGGAGCTAGAAATTCTAGGAAGATGAGTTCTAGTCATCCCTTCATTGTTAACTACGTGTTGCTTGTTTAAAGATAGAAAGTTTCAAGTTTTTTTTTTTTTGGATAAAATAAAATTCGTCGAGGAAGGACGTAAAAATATGTTGAACAACAATTGTATGTTATGATGGCGCTGAGGAAAACGGGATACTATTCTTGAAGAGCGTTCACCAAAGATAAGTCTATAAATAATGTTAGCAACACAGAAAAAGTACTGAATCTTTTTACTTGTGGCCAATCCTATTTTTAGACAAATATTTTAAGAATTACAGATGCGGAATGGCATGATCGAATGAAGGTGTTCGATAGGTGACGAGCCGTGAGCAGGTCAATGGAAGGCAATAAAAGTACAAGTATGGATCTAAACCAAGTTTCTGAGTTGATGCAATTCCATAAGTGATGACTGCGTGGTGAGTGAAATTTTTATCTTACTTTTTACTCCTACGAAGAGAACATAGAGGCCACGGATACATGGTCCATTAATTATGCGTCGAGGCTGACATCCTGCATATGTAGTGTTGCACCGTAGACAACAGCAGTGTGTTGTATCTGTTTTTGATAGTACAAAATAAAAGAGGACATATGTAGGAAAATGTTATGTCATGTTAATATAACTAGTGAGGTAGCTATTTTAACGTTACCTGGATTATAGTTGTAATATTAGTACAAGATACGTTGTCAAGTAGAAGACCATCTGGCTGGGTAGTGAAAATAAACACGTGAAGTGTGGGTCGCTGCTTTGGATCCCTTGCTTACTCTTTCTTTAATATGAGACAAGGGTAATTCCTGATATAAGCGCCCATCTAGCATTTTACATAACGGCCGCTAACTACACGGGAATCGTTGGCGGAGTTTCCGACATTCTCCCCGAGTCGCTCATCGAAGAGACGAGTCTTAAAAGAATTACGTGAAGTTTACCGGCGTTACGCCATAGGCATTACGGAAATGATGGCCCGTGACAGACCCGAAGTATAGATGCTCAAACACACATCATTAATGATTTATTTACTTTAGACCGATGTGCCAAGTGGATGTAAACTCGTATTAAAAATATTGACTGTTGTTTTCTTATTTTTTTTGTAACTTGTTGTAAGGTACAGCATGGGTCCTGCACGCCAGATGGCGTTTAGGCAGCATAGCGCAATGGCTAAGGGGCCCCTTTAGTGGATCGCGATTGAAGTTGGTTATGCAGTTATTTAGATTATAATTTATGGGTGGTGCAAATTTTGATACCTAATATGCAATGTTTGTTCATCCTTATAAGGAGAGATGTCGAGCTGATAGTAGTTAGGAATAAACAATTACTGTGCCTTAAATTGATCAAGAAATCTGTGTAGCCTGAGTCATTATTTCCACTCCTCTAAATCAGTTCCGAACTCAGTTGACACGCGCCCCACCGAGACTATATTCAAGACTAGTGTAGGATCGTGCAAGTTAATGAAGTGGGGACGTGTCACATAAATTGCGCCCGAAGAGGGACTGATAATTCGACAATTCCGGATTAACGAGGGTGGAAAATAATTTGAGGGAAACAAACAAAAAAAAATTTTTGTTTTTTGGGATAAAAATTAAGTTATGTGGTAGTGATTGGAGACATATTAGGGGTGTGATAGGTAAAGGAATAAGATAATCATGCCTGACGAAGAGTTTGACAAGGAAGTAGAAAGGGGGGCAGCTGCCATGCCCGAGTTAGTGGGTTTTACCTCAGCGGTCCCCACATTCTCTGCGGAGGACGGTGGAGTGAGTATCAAAGCCTTCCTGACGAGTATAGAGGATATGGCAGATATTGGTAATTGGACGCCAAAAGTGAAAATGGCAGTGATCAGGTCCAATTTAAAGGGGGTAGCCGCGAGACGTTGCATTTTTGAGCTCACTGACTATGCTAAAATGCGAGCTCGCCTCGAACAGGTATTCGGTCGAGTTACTTCCGCTCGAGATGTTGAGAAGGAGCTTTATGACACTATTCTGCGCCCTTCAGAGTCAGTACTTGCGTACGTCGACCGACTAGAGATCGCTATGGCCAGGTTCGTGAGGGCAAATCCCCAGTGGGAAGCAGGTCGTGACCCCATGATCTTGCAGAGATTCTCGAGTGGGTGTCTTCAGGCCCATCAGCGGATTTTGCTGGCCACTAAGCCGACAACTTTTAAGGAGGCGGTGGAGGCGGACCTTAGGTCTGAAGAAAAAAGAAAAAAAAGGGAGAGGATCCTCTAATGTGGCAGAAGCAGGGAAAGGAGTATCAGGCTGCTCGCAGTGTAGAGGGGGAGCAAAGGTGAATAAATTACCTGAGGCCTCAAAAACCCAAACTATGAGCTGCGAGTGTGAGGTAACTGTGAAAAGATTGGAGGAGGCCGTGATAATGCTGACGCAAACGGTTGCACAATTAAGGGCTGATCTGGACAAGAAACAGATGCCAATTGGACCGAGCCCAAACGTGGATTCGGGCTGTTTTAAGTGTTCCCAGCCTGGGCATTACGCCCGTAATTGTCCTAGACAAGGCACTAAACCGTGCAACACTACAACGAGCGAATCATTAGACGAGCCATTAGTGATGCATTGCATCAACGGTGAACTATGTGTCACAAAAGTTGACATACAGGGACAACCTGTGTCTATGCTTATCGACACTGGGTCTCAAGTGTCATTACTGGATGCTGAGGTGTGCAGGCAAATTCTGATGTTCCTTGGCAACCAGCAAATATAATCATTCGAGGAGTGAATGGAAGCTATATGGCCGTAGAGCAAAGTGCCACCTTAGAAGTCAGCATCCAGGGACGTCATATGGGGGCAAGGACATTCATGTTACATGAGTTCGCTGACCGCCCATATGACGGAATTTTAGGGATGGACGTAATGAGAGGTTTAACCTTTCAGTGTGTAGCGGCCATCCTGGCGACCACTGTGGATTTGCTCCCACTGGAAGCGCCAAAAGGAGGAATAAGCTACGGTGGAGACGGTACAGAGGAGTTAATAGTGCAGCGACCCAGGAATCCAGAGTATCGCTAGGGGGGGGGGGGCAATTGATAGTAAGGAGAGATTAGTGATGGTCAAAGTGTCCACCCCCTCAAGAAATGAAACGCAACGTAATTGTATACGTTGGTTGGACCCATTTGTTGTAAATGGTATCGACGATAAGGGATGGATCCAGAGAGTGGAAGTTCGGTTTGGGGACACGCATTGGGTGCGGGAAAGTCAATCATGGTACAGATGGTCGAATGCGGGAAGGGACTGGGTGCGTAAACGGAAGGAGAGGGTAGGAGTAACTGAAAGACAGGTGAAGGATAATTGTAGCAGCACTCCGGTGGTGATGAAGAATGCTTGTGTAGAGACTGCAACAATGACCATTAGGGTAAATAAGAACGTAGCAATACAATGTGGGGCCGTAGAAGGCCACTCTAAAGCTGTTCATTTAAACAGAGGGAATATAAGACGCGTGGAGGTAAGGGATGTAGGCACGATGTCTCGGAACAGAGCACTGCCTAAAAACTCGAATGGTGGAATTTGTGAACCAGGTAGGGTGGAAGTGTTGGCGGAGGTTCCGGAATGTAGTTTGAAATGGATAAGGAATTATCGTCCCAAGGGATGGGATGATAGAAATTATAAAAAGAAAGGGAGGAAAATTCACATAAACCCGTTGGCTATGAATTTGGCCAACGCAACGCATGTGATGGATGAGATGGAGGAGGATAGGAGTATAGTAAATGATGAGAAAGGGGATGAATATTGTGATGGGGAAGGTATACAGTTCCTAGATAAAGGAAGACAATTGGGCTTTTGTGAATTATGAATTGTAAATCAAGTATCATTATTAGTTTGTTTTAATGTGTGTTTTGTTAAATAATTTTGGTTTGGAGTTGAGTTAATTGTCGGTGTTCTTTTTTTTTTTTTTAAATTATTAACAAATTTTTTTTGTTTGTTAGTGGGCGTATGTGACCAGTCACGTGTTGTGTGTGCAATTTAATTATGGGGAATAAATTATTGAAATATTTTTTTTAATCGGCAATAGCTTTAGTTTGCAATAATTCGTGTGATTAGTATAATTAATTAAATATCAGCTCGATATCGTGATTATGTTATATATTTTTGATAGTAAACATATATTATTGGAATATTATTGTCGTTGTATGTGGAAAATGTTTGTTTTTAAATATTAATTTCGATCTGGCTGCGTCAACAGTGAAACGTAACAGGAGGCCCTTTTGTTGTTTTATAGCATTGTTGGGAGCTAGAAATTCTAGGAAGATGAGTTCTAGTCATCCCTTCATTGTTAACAACGTGTTGCTTGTTTAAAGAGAGAAAATTTCAAGTTATATTTTTTTTTGGATAAAAAAAAATCGTCGGGGACGGACATAAAAAATATGCTGAACAACAATTGTATGTTATTATGATGGCGCTGAGGAAAACGAGATACTATTCTTGCAGAGCGTTCACCAAATGTAAGTCTATAAATAATGTTTAGCAACACAGAAAAAGTACTGAATCTTTTTGCTTGTGGCCAATCCTATTTTTAGACAAATATTTTAAGAATTACAGATGCGGAATAGCATGATGGAATGAAGGTGTTCAATAGGTGACGAGCCGTGAGCAGGTCAATGGAAAGCAATGAAAGTACATGTATGGATCTAAACCAAGTTTTTGAGTTGATGCAATTCCATAAGTGATGACTGCATGGTGAGTGAAATTTTTATCTTACTTTTTACTCCGACGAAGAGAACATAGAGGCCACGGATACATGGTCCATTAAATATGCGTCGAGGCTGACAAACTGCATATGTAGTGTTGCGCCGTAGACAACAGCATTGTGTTGTATCTGTTTTGGATAGTACAAAATAAAAGAGGACATATGTAGGAAAATGATAAATCATGTTAATATAACTAGTGAGGTAGCTATTTTAACGTTACCTGGGTTATAGTTGTAATATTAGTACAAGATACGTTGTCAAGTAGAAGACCATCTGGCTGGGTGGTTAAAATAAACACGTGAAGTGTGGGTCGCTGCTTTGGATCCCTTGCTTACTCTTTCTTTAATATGAGACAAGGGTAATTCCTGATATAAGCGCCCATCCAGCATTTTACATAACGGCCGCTAACTGCACGGGAATCGTTGGCGGGGTTTCCGAGATTCTCCCCGAGTCGCTCATCGAAGAGACGAGTCTTAAAAGAATTACGTGACGCTTACCGGCGTTACGCCATAGGCACTACGGAAATAATGGCCCGTGACAGACCCGAAGTGTAGATGCTCAAACACACATCATTAATGATCTATTTACTTTAGACCGATGTGCCAACTGGACGTAAACTTGTATTAAAAATATTGACTGTTGTTTTCTCATTTTTTTTGTAACTTGTTGTAAGGGACAGCAAGTGTTCTGCACGCCAGATGGCGTTTAGGTAGCAATAGCGCAATGGCTAAGGGGCCCCTTTAGTGGATCGCGATTGCTGTGGGTTATGCAGCTATTTAGATTATAATTTATGGGTGGTGCAAATTGTGGTACCTAACATGCAATGTTTGTTCATTCTTATAAGGTTAGATGTCGAGCTGATAGTAGTTATGAATAAACAATTACTGTGCCTTAAATTGATCTAGAAATCTGTGTAACCCGAGTCATGGGGGTGGCCGTGGCCTGGTTGTCTCGTCGGTTGGCTTGCCAATCGATGGAGTTCAGCAACTTCAGGCTCGGCCAGCTGCTGGTTGGGTGACGGCCAGGGCTTGAGGGCCACCGCTGGTGGGACAGCTATTTTGGGCGCGGCTGCTGGGGGACTTTAGTCTGACCCATTTGCTGATTGACCATAGCTGGTTTTCCAGCGGTTGCTGACAGCCTCTGGTTCGTTTATCTCCAGCAGCTCTTCCATCATGAAACCCTCAGTGCTTCAGAGGGCACGTTAAGCCGTCGGTCCCGGCTGCTACTGTCATCTCGTAGCAGTCGTTATTTTAACAGGATGGCGCAAAACTTCCTCGTAGGAGTAGGTGCCGCAGATTATCGCTTGCGAAAATCTACCCTCTGTACTAGATAAGATAACCCGAGTCATTATTTCCACTCCTCTAAATCAGTTCTGAACTCAGTTGACGCGCGCCCAACCGAGACTATATTGAAGACTGGTGTAGGATCGTGCATGCTGATGAAATGGGGGCGTGTCACATAAATAGCGCCCGAACAGGGACTGATAATCTGATAATTCCGGATTGACGAAGGTGGAAAATAATTTGAAGGAAACCAACAAAAAAAAATATTTTTTTTTGGGGATAAAAGTTAAGTTATGTGGTAGTGATTGGAGACATATTAGGGGTGTGATAGGTAAAGGAATAAGATAATCATGCCTGACGAAGAGGGTGACAGGGAAGTAGAAAGGGGGGCAGCTATCATGCCCGAGTTAGTGGGTTTTACCTAAGCGGTCCCCACATTCTCTGGGAAGTGAGTATCAAAGCCTTCCTGACGTGTGTGGAGGATATGGCAGATATTGGTAATTGGATACCAAAGGTGGAATTGGCAGTGATCAGGTCAAAATTAAAGGGGGTAGCCGCGAGACGGGCTTCCGACCATGGCATTTTCGAGCTCACTGACTATGCTAAAATGCGAGCTCGCCTCGAACAGGTATTCGGTCGAGTTACTTCCGCTCGAGATGTTGAGAAGGAGCTTTATGACACTATTCAGCGCCCTTCAGAGCCAGTACTTGCGTACGTCGATCGACTAGAGATCGCCATGGCCAGGTTCGTGAGGGCAAATCCCCAGTGGGAAGCAGGTCGTGACCCCATGATCTTGCAGAGATTCCCAAGTGGGTGTCTTCAGGCCCATCAGCGGATTTTGCTGGCCACTATGCCGACAACTTTTAAGGAGGCGGTGGAGGCGGCCCTTAGGTCTGAAGAAAAAGAAAAAAAAGGGAGAGGATCCTCTAATGTGGCAGAAGCAGGGAAAGGAGTATCAGGCTGCTCGCAGTGTAGAGGGAGAGCAAAGGTGAATAAATTACCTGAGGCCTCAAAAACCCAAACTATGAGCTGCGAGAAGATTGGAGGAGGCCGTGATAATGCTGACGCAAACGGTTGCACAATTAAGGGCTGATCTGGACAAGAAACAGATGCCAATTGGACCGAGCCCAAACGTGGATTCGGGCTGTTTTAGGTGTTCCCAGCCTAGGCATTACGCCCGTAATTGTCCTAGACAAGGCACTAAACCGTGCAACACTACAACTAGCGAATCATTAGACGAGCCATTAGTGATGCATTGCATCAACGGTGGACTATGTCACAAAAGTTGACATACAGGGACAACCTGTGTCTATGCTTATCGACACTGGGTCTCATGTGTCATTACTGGATGCTGAGGTGTGCAGGCAAATTCTGATGTTCCTTGGCAACCAGCAAATATAATCATTCGAGGAGTGAATGGAAGCTATATGGCCGTAGAGCAAAGTGCCAACTTAGAAGTCAGCATCCAGGGACGTCATATAGGGGCAAGAACATTCATGTTACATGATTTCGCTGACCGCCCATATGACGGAATTTTAGGGATGGACGTAATGAGAGGTTTAACCTTTCAGTGTGTAGCGGCCATCCTGGCGACCACTGTGGATGTGCTCCCACTGGAAGCGCCAAAAGGAGGAATAAGCTACGGCAGAGACGGTACAGAGGAGTTAATAGTGCAGCGACCCAGGAGTCCAGAGTATCGCTAGGGGGGGGGGGTGGCAATTGATAATAAGGAGAAATTAGTGATGGTCAAAGTGTCCACCCCCTCAAGAAATGAAAAGCAACGTAATTGTTTACATTGGTTGGACCCATTTGTTGTAAATGGTAGCGACGATAAGAGATGGATCCAGATAGTAGAAGTTCGGTTTGGGGACACGCATTGGGTGCGGGAAAGTCAATCGTGGTACAGATGGTCGAATGCGGGAAGGGACTGGGTGCGTAATCGGAAGGAGAGGGTAGGAGTAACTGAAAGACAGGTGAGGGATAATTGTAGCAGCACTCCGGTGGTGATGAAGAACGCTTGTGTAGAGACTGCAACAATGACCATTAGGGTAAATAAGAACGTAGCAACACAATGTGGGGCCGTAAAAGGCCACTCTAAAGCTGTTCAGGTAAACAGAGGGAATATAAGACACGTGGAGGTAAGGGATGTAGGCACGATGACTCGGAACAGAGCACTGCCTAAAAACTCGAATGGTGGAATTTGTGAACCAGGTAGGGTGGAAGTGTTGGCGGAGGTTCCGGAATGTAGTTTGAAATGGATGGGGAATTATCGTCCCAAGGGATGGGATGATAGAAATTATAAAAAGAAAGGGAGGAAAATTCGCATGAACCCGTTGGCTATGAATTTGGCCAACGCAACGCATGTGATGGATGAGATGGAGGAGGATAGGAGTATAGTAAATGATGAGGAAGGGGATGAATATTGTGACGGGGAAGGTATACAGTTCCTAGATAAAGGAAGACAATTGGGCTTTTGTGAATTATGAAATGTAAATCAAGTATCATTAGTTTGTTTTAATGTGTGTTTTGTTAAATACTTTTGGTTTGGAGTTGAGTTAATTGTCGGTGTTCTTTTTTTTAAAAAAAAAATTATTAACAAATTTTTTTTTTGGTTGTTAGTGGGCGTATGTGTGCAATTTAATAATGAGGAATAAATTATTGAAATATTTTTTTTAATCGGTAATAGCTTTAGTTTGCAATAATTCGTGTGATTAGTATAATAATTTAAATATAAGCTCGATATCGTGATTATGTTATATATTTTTGGTAGTAAATATATATATATTTTTTATTGGAAAATTATTGTCGTTGTATGTGGAAAATGTTTGTTTTTAAATATTAATTTCGATCTGGCTGCGTCAACAGTGAAACGCAACAGAAGGCCCTTTTGTTGTTTTATAGCATTGTTGAGAGCTAGAAATTCTAGGAAGATGAGTTCTAGTCATCCCTTCATTGTTAACTACGTGTTGCTTGTTTAAAGAGAGAAAATTTCAAGTTACATATTTTTTTTTGATAAAAAAAATCGTCGGAGACGGACGTAAAAAATATGTTGAACAACAATCGTATGTTATTATGATGGCGCTGAGGAAAACGAGATACTATTCTTGCAGAGCGTTCACCAAAGATAAGTCTATAAATAATGTTTAGCAACACAGAAAAAGTACTGAATCTTTTTGCTTGTGGCCAATCCTATTTTTAGACAAATATTTTAAGTATTACAGATGCGGAATGGCATGATCGAATGAAGGTGTTCGATAGGTGACGAGCCGTGAGCAGGTCAATGGAAGGCAATGAAAGTACAAGTATGGATCTAAACGAAGTTTCTGAGTTGATGCAATTCCATAAGTGATGACTGCGTGGTGAGTTTAATTTTTATCTTACTTGTTACTCCGACGAAGAGAACATACAGGCCACGGATACATGGTCCATTAATTATGCGTCGAGGCTGACAAACTGCATATGTAGTGTTGCGCCGTAGACAACAGCATTGTGTTGTATCTGTTTTGGATAGTTCAAAATAAAAGAGAACATATGTAGGAAAATGATAAATCATGTTAATATAACTAGTGAGGTAGCTATTTTAACGTTACCTGGGTTATAGTTGTAATATTAGTAAAAGATACGTTGTCAAGTAGAAGACAATCGTGCTGAATAGTGAAAATAAACACGTGATGTTTGGGTTGCTGCTTTGGATCCCTTGCTTACTCTTTCTTTAATATGAGACAAGGGTAATTCCTGATATAAGCGCCCATCTAGCATTTTACATAACGGCCGCTTACTGCACGGCAATCGTTGGCGGGGTTTACGAGATTCTCCCCGAGTCGCTCATCGAAGAGACGAGTCTTAAAAGAATTACGTGATGCTTACCGGCGTTATGCCATAGGCACTACGGAAATGATGGCCCGTGACAGACCCGAAGTGTAGATGCTCAAACACACATCATTAATGATCTATTTACTTTAGACCGATGTGCCAACTGGACGTAAACTTCTATTAAAAATACTGACTGTTGTTTTCTCAATTTTTTGTAACTTGTTGTAAGGGACAGCAAGTGTTCTGCACGCCAGTTGGCGTTTAGGCAGCAATAGCGCAATGGCTAAGGCGCCCCTTTAGTGGATCGCGATTGCTGTGGGTTATGCAGCTATTTAGATTATAATTTATGGGTGGTGCAAATTGTGGTACCTAACATGCAATGTTTGTTCATCCTTATAAGGTTAAATGTCGAGCTGATAGTAGTTATGAATAAACAATTATTGTGCTTTAAATTGATCTAGAAATCTATGTAGCCCGAGTCATTATTTCCACTCCTCTAAATCAGTTCCGAACTCAGTTGATGCGCGCCCCACCGAGACTATAAACAAGACTGGTGTAAGATCGTGCATGCTAATGAAGTGGGGGCGTGTCACATGTTCAACACACAGAAAGACTATGCTCATTGTGATGAAAAGAGAAATGGAAGTGGTGCTTATATAGGAAAGATCATGTGATTATTGAGGTCAAGGCAGTTATTAAGACAGCTTAAGAACCAATAGAAACAACCAGTAAGTAAGAATATAATCTAGAAACTGCTACTGTCCCTCTTCCACTTTACTAACAACCACAGCCAAAGTCCGTGACCTACTCCTGATCACCTCGGGTGACCTGCTGATTTCTAGTATAAACTTAAATTATATGTATTTTTACATAAAAATCCGAGTTTTCCGGAATAAGCCCCCTGTAATTTTCTTGAACACAAAAAAATATGACGGTCATTTGTACAGATGGAAGTTTAGGTACTGACGTTACATATACAGATTCAAAAATATTTGTGTAAGGTACAATAAAGAAATAAGCATTTATGCAATTATTTTTTCTTTTCATTTTTGTGTGTGCGCACGCAATATGTTTGCCTTTTTAGCAAAAGAAGACAAAAATATATTTTGCATTTTGGTATATCATATTTAAAATGTACATTATACGTACAATACGTCAAAATAAAATACACATCATGTGGTAAAAAAAATGAAGTTACAGCCTTCACGTAAGGTAAAAACAAGCCCAAAAAATATCCGTTTGTGATTTTATGCTA
Source organism: Rhysida immarginata (assembly GCA_023313115.1). Lineage (NCBI taxonomy): Eukaryota > Metazoa > Arthropoda > Chilopoda > Scolopendromorpha > Scolopendridae > Rhysida > Rhysida immarginata. The sequence continues at coordinate 224,723 of JAHWFO010049370.1, forward strand.
AAGTCATTTAAGAAAATATGTTTCGTTTAGAACCCCTCTCATCCCGCTAAGTAAATAACTTTGCAATTATGAAATTTAAAGGAACAAGATAAATTTTGTAAATACCTTTGTGTAGGCCAGCAAACTAATGATTTAGGTAATATAAATAATTACTTATCTTGCTCAGATAAGGAAAACAAATCCAAGAATCTGCGTGAAGCAGGGGCAGGTAGAGGTTTAGTTAGTGCGTCTGCCGGCATGTCGGGGGAAGAACACTAGGTAAGAATCACATTTTGAAGATTAATTTCTCGCGCGATGAAATTATGCAATCTCAAGATGTGTCTTGTTCTACTCTTTGATTCTAATGCTCCCAGAAATGCTATGGAAGACGTTGACCGTATAGATAGGGAAGTACTCTGGCAAAGACTGGAAATGATAGGGATAAAAGGGAACTTTCTGCAAATGATGCGCAATATTTACAGGGAAACTGCATGCAGAGAAGGGGGGGGGAATGAAATATCAGACAGATTTTGGACCAGAAAAGGAGTAAAGCAGGGCTGTGTAATGAGCCCCACTCTGTTTGCATTACTCATAAGCGAGTTGGAGGAGCATCTAAGTAGGAGTGGGGTTAGTGGAGCGAAAATGGGCAAAACGAAAATATACACGTTAATGTATGCAGACGATATTGTTATGGTAGCGACGGACCCCGGTGATCTCCAATGCATGATAAACAGGACGATAAGATTCTTAACAGAGAGGAGACTCACCATAAACATGAAGAAGTCACACATTATCATTTTTCGGAGAGTGGGAAAAGGGGCAGGAGAGAAAGTTGGTGGTGTAGAGGGAAAGGAATTAAGATAGTTAATGAATATAAATATCTCAGTGTGTGGTTCACGGCAAAAAACTCCTGGACAAAACAGAAAAAGGCAGTAAAAGAAAAAGCGACTATAGCTATGAGAATGACTTGGGGAATAGGAAAGAGAGCAAATATTACGGATGTGAAGGTTAAAATGAGACTTTTTGATTCGCTGGTGAAGAGCGTAATTTACTAAGGCGCGGAGGTGTGGGGGTGGGAATGCGACAAAACCATTGAAACGATACAAAATCAGTTTTTAAGATGGATTACAGGCTGGGAAAATAATACACCGTCATATATAATGCTAGGGGAAATGGGGAGAATGAGCCTAAAGATCGGAGCATGTAAAAGAACTTTAGATTACATAGAGAGAGTAGAGAAGATGCAGGATGGCAGAATCCCCAAAGGCTCCTGGGAAGCAGTGAGAAAAATATTTAAAGAAAAATAAAGTGGGAAAAATATACAGTGGTTGCAGAAAATGGCTGAAGAGACATCTGACGAGATTGTGAAAGAATGGTGCAGCGATCATGCAAACAGAAGAGAGGCAAATGAGAAGGTTATGCTGGAGTTAGTACAGAGGGAAATAAGCGAAAGGAACACAAAAATCAAAAGTCAAGCTATTGCAGCTATTATAGGGAAATTAAAGAACACTTGCAAAGAGAAAGATATATGGGTATGAGAATGAAGGACAAGGATAGGGCATTATGGGCAAAGGCAAGGGCGGGAAATGAATAGAGGCTTGGGAAAAAAGGGTTTTCAGAGGATGAAAAGAAATGCAGAGTGTGCAGAAAAGAGAGGAGACGGCGGAACACGTTTTCTTAAGGTGCGAAGAACTTGAAGTAGCAAGAAGAGCACATAATCTAAGTAAAGTGGAAAACTGAGATAAGATATTATTAGGAGGGAATTCGGTCAATTGGCAAATAGTTAAATTTTTAAAAGAAACAGAGCAGATAAGAAATGGGGAGGGAAGAGAAGCAGAAGAATAAAATAGCACGAACCAAAGTAATTTCTGTAGTGTACATGTTTAATCAATATATGACAAATGTAACGGTTTAATTGAAACATATTGTAAGTAAAGAGGCATATGTAGTGAATGTGTATGTAAACAACTGTGAAAGCGTATGTATTTTCCAGTTTTGTATATACAAAATAGGAAATAAAACTGATATATCTATCTATCTAATAATAACTAAAGGATTTACCATTTTCATCTGGAAAATAAAATGATTCAGAAAATTGCGCGGGAAAAATTACTAACATTACGTTCTTTGAGTTATCGAAATTCAATAGAGATATCATCCGAGAAAACAACGAAATGATATTCTGTACATTTACCTTTATATCTAATTATACGTGGGGCGATTGGTAAATAAGGTCTCCGTGGCTGTAACTTTTTTATTTGTTAACCGATTTTCAAAATTCTTTTTGTATCTTATATTCATATTTGTTCTCTGTGTAATGCACTATTCATTTTTTGACATAGTCCCTATTCCTTTCCAAGCATTGCGCCAACGCATGACTAGATGGGTGAACCCGCCGGAGAGGAATTCCGGAGTTGTTGTCGACAGCAGGATTGAATGGCAGCGTTTACCTCGCCGTCAGAACCAACTCATGTCCCTTAAGGGGCTCTTTCTTCTTTGGGAAGTGGTGAAAGTCGCAATGTGCAAAGTCGTTCATTTTTGAACGGCAATTTTTCACCTCTGAACTGTAGGTGCTGCAACGCCTCTGGTTTGTGGTGAGTCATGTGCGGGCGGACGTTCTCGTACTCCAGAAAAGGATCTAAAGTGAATCCTGGTGTCGACAACAACTCCGGAATTCTTCTCCGACGGGTTCACCCAACTAGCCACGCGTTGGCGAAATGCGTGGAAAGGGATGGGGACTATATCGAAAAGTGAATAGTGCATTTCATAGAGGACAAATGTGAGTATAAGATACGAAAAGAACTTTGAAACTTTCTTAAAAAGAAAAACAGTTACCGCCATGAAGATCTTATTTTTCAATCACCACTCGTATGTTCAGAATATTTCATAATTTTAGTAATTTATAATTAATTTTTAACCATAAAATAGTGACTGTAAAAACTCTTTCAATGCTGTTTAGTTTTGTGTTCAACTTTGGATTACCTGAAAGTAAATGTTTATACATTTTATATTACGATTTAAATAAGACGCATTTAGTGTAATGACAGATAGTTTTGATCAACGTTTCCCACAAACATTGAACTATAACTTTGTTTTTCTAAGAATTGTACATTTGTTAGTACGCACCATTGGGATAGTTTTATTTTGTTAACGGTCAATTCCTACAGTTTTCTTATTTTCTCAGAGTTATTTAAATAAATCATAAAGGATACACACAAGAGGACATAAGGATCACCTCCTCAATTGCCAAACCGTGTTTGATATTTTTTCAATTTTAAATTCTTTATCCGATATCTTGTAATTTTTCAAATTCGTATATTTACTTTCCTTTCCATTTTTTATTATTACCTTAGTTTACGTTAACTCCGGATGAGTCTTCTCCGCGTTTTCAATTTTGATTTTTTTTCCTTTATATTTCAATTAATTTTCCTCTCAAGGTTTCCTTATAATTTCATTGTTATTGGTTCCTTATCCAACCATTCTCCTTTCAATGTCGCCACTGTACAATTTATATTATTTACTTTTGTTATTTATTCATCCAATCATGTTCACATTCTGTACCATATTTTCTATATATAAAGGCTTATGTCCTCTTGTGTGTATCCTTGATAAAGCCGGGAATAAATGGCGAGACTAGTCGGTAACTCTGTTCTCCCTTTGCTGTGTTTTAAAGTTTCTACCAATTTTATCGATAGAAACAGCACTATGAACCCCTAACTGAACGATTAAATAAATCATCTACACTACAATATTATTCAATATTAAAATGTCTTTTATGATATCTTAAATAAAATAACCTGTAGAAATAAGTAGTTTCAAGTATTATAGAATCAAATAAAATAACTATACACCATTGGGACAGTTTTGTCAGACACCTTAATTTTTCTTCATTTAACGTAAATATTTAATGTTTAGAAATGTCTATTGACATTTTGCAAGTCGATTTAGAATTATGAAAATCAGCAGTTTTTATACATAAGAATGTATAATACCATGGTAATCAATTAATAGGCTGTTAATTTTATCTTCTAGATTAAGAGTAGCATCCCCCATAAAAAGGCAAAATTGAAAACTTGAAAGAAAATTTTCATCACCGTTTTAGTATATGATTACTATGAACCTAAAATTTAAATTAAATTGACAAAAATATTAATTTTAATTTTTCTATTAAAAAACAGCATTTTTGTGTTAAAAGAAGCCCCATTTAGCATAAATTTCTTGTCAAGTTTATGATGAAGTTATTAGTCTAATTGAGTTGAATTTTTTTTCCTGGTTTTTATTTCATGTGTAGTACATTCTGAAATAGAATTATTTAATTCAGTTATTTTATTCAGGTGGGGGAAAAAATGAATATATCTCTACCATTTTTAGTCACGTTATCTTACTTAATACATATTTCAAACTCAAACCAAAAAAGTATTATTTTCACATACCAATGATTCTCGTTCATTATGTTCCTTGATTATGTATGAAAAAACTGAAAATTTTTTTTTCATAATATGTTATTTCTTTAAAAAGATATTACGCCAAAACTGATGGTGATGATGTGAAAATAAGAATGCTCAGAAAATAAGGTTTAAAGTTGAAATATCAATTTATTTTTTTTTCATCATGTTTCAAAAACCACCTGCTACATAGTCCTTATCTTTGATTTTCACTGATATCATATCCACAATTAATAAAACACTGAGGACAGGGAAACTGATTAATAAATGTCGCAAACAGTTCACAGTCAATAAATCTGTATCCACTGATATTAGCTTCAAAATTCAACTCACTCTTGCAAAAATTGTTGTGAATACCTGATGCGGGTAATTACTTGTTGTGAAGAAGTAATTTTTTCAATAGCGTTTTCATCTGTATCGGCGGCACTTCTTCGTAAGATTAATTGTTCGTGAAGCGATTTCCATGAAATGGCCTCTTCTTTGGCAATCGCTTCTCTTACCTGGCTTTATTAATTATTTTATAGTTTATAAAATGATTAATAAACTAAAAGTGATGTTTAGAACTGAAATTGATCACAAGGTAACAAAGATGACTGAATTAAAGGAGAAAGACGCTAATGGAGGCAGCCACATTGCTAGTTCACGCACGTTTTGTAAACTGCTTTCCGATTGGCTGATACCACACATAGCTATAACATTCAATACTATCAACACCTAGTAAAATTACTTTTTTTCATTGACTTATAAACTTTGAAATAAAGTTATAAAGCTCCCTTTTCTTGACCTAGCACAGTTTAAATTTTTTAAAACAGATATTTAGGACTCAAGTTATAGCAATTTTATTTTTATGCATATACAGGGTGTAAATTTTAAGTTGACAAAGCAGAATAACTCGAAAAATAAGCTTCACACGAAAAAATGCGTAGAATCCAAAGTTGATTATTTTCGAGGGGGCATCTGCTGGTGCTAAAATTAGCCCACCCCCCCCCGGCCCCTGGGGGTGGGGCGGGGGGCAACTTTAAAATTTCAAATGGGAACCCCTATTTTTTATTGCAGATTCAGGTCCTACATAAAAAACTACGTACATTTTGTCTGAAACATTTTTTTTATTTTTGGTAGATGGCGCTGTAATTCAAGAAAATCCATTTTCTCATTTTTGCGTGGAAATAACTAATTTATTATTCATTTCGATTCCTACATTGTTTTAACTACAATGTAATTTGAAGACATTTCGTCAACAAACAAATAACGTAAACATTGGCATTTTTTTCAGAATGTTTACATTTTAAATTCTGATCTTTAGAAGAAAAGATTGTAATTTTTCAACTGTTTTTGTGAGTGTACAACGCCGTATTGCTTTTGAATTTACATTATGAATTATCTTTCTGTGGAAGAAAAAATTGAGATGGTGTACATTTATGGAGAAAGTGGGAGAAATTTTGATAATGCAGTCGCGCTTTATGCTCAGCGTTTTCCTGGCCAAACGCGATCACGGTCTTCTTTTGTTCGAGTTATTAAACAATTTACTGCGGAAGGTAGTGTGAACCAGAAAAAAAGAACCCGTGCAGCTACTGTTTGTGGAGAAAACAATCAAGTGTCAGTCCTAGCTGCTGTGGCTCATAATCCACATGCGAGCACAAGAGAAATATCAAGGCAATCAGGAATTTCACATATGAGTGTTTGGAAAATGCTGAAGCTCCACAAATTTCATCCATATCATGTATCTATGCATCAGGAACTACATGGCAATGACCACCAAAACCGTCTAACGTTTTGTCACTGGGCACTTCAGCAGATGCAAACAAACCAACATTTTTTTGCACGAGTTCTTTTCTCCGATGAGTCAACATTCACAAACCACGGGGAAGTTAATCGACATAACATGCATTACTGGAGTGAACAGAACCCACACTGGATTCGAGAAGTCAACCATCAGCGACCTTGGTCAATTAATGTTTGGTGTGGGATAATTGGCGATAAACTTATCGGTCCATATTTTATAGACGGTAATTTGAATGGCAACAAATATCGTAACCTACTTGAAAATGAACTACCAGATCTACTTGAAGACCTGAGTATTGAACTTCGACAACACATGTGGTTTCAACATGATGGTTGTCCAGCGCATTATTCATTAGTAGCGCGCGAAGTACTACATCGACTTTACCATGGTCGCTGGATCGGCAGGGAAGGTCCTGTGAATTGGCCAGCCAGATCGCCTGACCTTACATCGCCAGATTTTTTCTTATGGGGTTACCTCAAAGATATCGTTTATAAGGAAACGCCAACCACTCGCGAAAACATGATTCAAAGAATAAGAGATGCTTGCGCTGCAATTACACCAGACATGTTATCAAGATGTGTTCAGGAATTTACAAAACGAGTCAATAAATGCATCGAAGTTGGAGGTCATCAATTTGAACATTTAATTTCATAAAACGGCGAGATGCAAGGGATTTAAGGACAACAAGCAGGCCGAAAGTGAGAGGCGAGGGGACTCACTGGAAATACAAGCACCCCGAAATTCATTTACTTGCAAGTATTTGCAAATAAGAAAAAATAAAACGAAAACAATCGGTCCTTTTAAGGACCACCAAATCTTAAACGGGAATAACTTCATCTTTACACAGTCTTTTACTTTTTTACTCTGTTAGTTAATGAGTTCACTCGTTAGTACGTAGGATGTTCGGTTAGTTAGTTAGCTAATCAGTTGATTTGTTTGATAATTATAAAGTTGTGTGGCCTCATGACCACGAAACAAAACAAAATTATCCTAATCCGCGGCAAAAAATAATAAAATAATAACTTTGCGGCAAAATTTACGAAGTAAATAAGTATTTTTTATTTCTCCGTAACCATTTCCACGCAAAAATGAGAAAATGGATTTTCTTGAATTACAGCGCCATCTACCAAAAATAAAAAAAAATGTTTCAGACAAAATGTACGTAGTTTTTTATGTAGGACCTGAATCTGCAATAAAAAATAGGGGTTCCCATTTGAAATTTTAAAGTTGCCCCCCGCCCCACCCCCAGGGGCCGGGGGGGGGTGGGCTAATTTTAGCACCAGCAGATGCCCCCTCGAAAATAATCAACTTTGGATTATACGCATTTTTTCGTGTGAAGCTTATTTTTCGAGTTATTCTGCTTTGTCAACTTAAAATTTACACCCTGTATAATGGACCGTTAAACAGAAATATCGACGCATATAAATTAATTAACATCTCAATTTCTAGTTAACGTTCCTTTATAAAAATTTCAGATTGGATTCACAAAAACCTGAAAATGTTAAAAACGAAAAAAAAATTTTTTTTTCAATTTTTCGTCAACATTCTGATTTTTCGAGGGGGATGCTACCCTTAACAACATGCCAAATCGTTGCTGTGTTCCTGCGTGTCATTCTAATTATGACACAGAAGTACAATATCATTCAATATTTTGATTTTCAAAAGCTTCCAATGCTCGGATATTGTGGTTTAAAACCATCCTAAGAAAAGACTGGAATCCAGGACCACAGACAGTAGTTTGTGAAAAACACTTTTTACCAGAAGACTTCATTCAGTACGATGAATTGCCTGATGGAGCAGGAAATATTCTGAAAATTACAAGGAAAAATCCAAAGTTAAAACCTGGCGTTATCTGAAGCAATTTTCCTGGATGCCCTAGTTATATTACACAACAAGCTCCTGTAGAAAGAGAAAGTAGGGATGATAAGCTGAAAGTAGACGAAATTCAGTACACTGATTTCGTTGAAAATGACGTAATACCTTTCTTTGGTAGTTTTTTTCTAGCATGCTCATTCGAAAGTGCAAGATTCTAATATAATTTTTCATCTAAATGATAAGTGAGCATTTTTTCTATTTATGATTTTGAAAATGTTCCCCTAATAAAATAAAACATTAACATCAGCAGTAACATGAACACAAGTTTTTATTGCCAATGGGAATAAACATCCTACAGCATTCTTTATTCATATCTGTACAAATTATCACCTAACTTTCTGGAGGGAATTTAACAATAGTCTGATTTTTGCCCAAATTTTTACCTAGAGCAAGCGGTTATTTTTTATAAACTTCAGAATACAAAAATCTCTTCCTGAAAGTGAGGAGGACTTTGATAAACTAATGTTTTTACAAGAACAGTTGAAGCTATGTGGTTAAAATAATGGGAAAAAGGTATAGCTCAGAATTGACTACTTTCTCTTATTCTATATACGATAGGTTTTCTTCATGTTATAAGGTCATTTATGAAAGCAATTTAATTAATCTGCTTTCAATTAGCTTGCTAAGAAAATTGATTAGTATGCTAAATGTAAACGAACCATTAAATAAAACAGCGTCCCAGTATTTACGCAGCAAATGCACTGCATTAAAAGTTTACGAGAAACTTGTGAATTTGCAGATTGATGAAATACACGTAAAATCAAAACTTACCTATGCAGATAAGTGCTTGAAAGGTTTAGCAGAAAACAAAGTGAACACTGACGCTAAAAGTATGCAAGCTTTTATGATTTGTTCTATGTATTCAAAATATAAAGCATATATTCCAGTCGCTAACATGAATGCTCTTGACCTGCATAAATTAATTTGCCAAGCATTATCCTTGTTACATGAGGTAGGGTTTTCAGTTTTGTCCATAATTTCTGATAATAATAAAGTCAACAGAGTCATGTTTCAGATGTTGTTAAATACCCTGTAACTGAAGATTTCTTTTTATTATTTGACAATGTTCATTTGATTAAGACAATTCGTAATAATTGGAATAATCAAATGGATTTTGAAAAAGCATTTCTCTCCTGACTTTAATGATTTGTCCAAGATAATGCGTGTGAAATTTTCTTATTTGAGAGATATTTATAATCTTGAAAAAGCATTCGTTATAAAACTTGCCCATAAGCTTACTTATAAAGCTCTCTTGGAAAGACAAAATGTTAGTTTGGTGTTGAAAACATTTTAGGAAAAAAAATTATGCTATGCAAAACCTTGCAGAAATAAATACGATAAATAAATGGTAATATACTTGTTTTTTCATATTAACAGTCAATAGATAGTGGGATATCATGAATATCAATTACTTGAGTAAAGGAATACACTCCAAAAAAGACAATTGCAAATCGATTTCTTCTGTAAATGATATCAGGCTGACATTCCTTAACAATTTTGCAAAACGGTTGCAGCACTGGGAGAAATTGAAACAGAAAATTCGTTGTGGTTGCATGACAGAGAACATCTTATATGTCTTATTTCATACAAACAAAACAATTTTTGTTGTTATTAAAAAACTTATACAAACTAGAGGAAAATAAGTTTTGACAGCAAAATTTCAGACAGATAATTTGGAGAAACATTTTGGTCAGTAACGCCAAATGTCT
>JAHWFO010049370.1:259513-301983 GCA_023313115.1 Rhysida immarginata
CATAAATAATGGTTATTAAAAAAAGGAAAATAAAATAATAATGAACATTTAACAAAATAAATAATAAATAATTTTAAGTAAAATCAATATAAAACTAGAAATATAAAATCAAATAAAAAGCTGACGTTTCTGATAGAGACAGACTATCCTTTATCAAATCAAAGAGAATAAATCTCTAAAGGCAATTAGAATATTAGAGAATTATCCTGAAGTTTTGAAAAAAGTACTCGACAATCGACAATCGAACAGAGTAGTGTATCGGTATTCGTGTGGAACTTGAAGCATAGCTTCCATAATCTCACCTTTTATAATCATATTCCCAGGGAAATACATTGACTAGAAAAGAAGCCTGATGTACCCACAATGGTTATCTAAAGTATGAAAGAAAATTGCCTCCTCTTGGTGGAGGAAAATTTGATTGACGAATGTCTAGACTAGAAGCAGACCACTAGTATTAGATAAAACGCGACCTATGAAGTCCAGTAATCTGGAAATATGATATTATCAATGTCTTCAAAATTAATATCAAGTATATGCCTTGGATCACGATATCTCTTTCTATGCATAGGATGATTTAAAATGCCCGAGACTAGCTCGTTGCTATGATTTTCTATATTGGGCAGCATGGATTCCATGAGCCCTTGAACGTATTTGCCAATATGAGTCATGCTGAAGTCATCATAAATAGAGGAATGGCGAACAATTCTCCGATCTTTTTGCGCAATAGTCCTAAGGTTAACGTTTTGGAACGTTTGCAGTTCTTTCCACCTATTCTTACATAATGTGGCCCAGACGGGCATACCATACGTCAAGATGGTCCGAACAATGACCTTATAGAGTAGGAATTTATTATCAATGTTTAGAGCTCTATTTCGGCCCAGCAGAGCAATCAACCTAAACTTGGCTCTCCTGGCCTTATTCAACGCTTAAGTTGCGTGGGGAATCCAGGTAAGTTTAGAGTCAATGAAAACACCAAGATATTTATAAGTTTCAACCCAGTCCAGTTTTTTGCCATATAGTGTTAGAGAATCTAATGATCTCTTTCTCTTCTTGGAGACAAACATCGCCTTGCATTTCTCTACGTTCAATTTTAGCCTCCACTTGCTAAACCAGCTTTCACACTCCTTTAGAGCCTTCTGTAGCCGCGAGACTACTACGGCTGGTTGACGAGCACAGGTCAGTATAGTAGCGTCATCTGCGTAAAAAAAGAGGTTACATATGGAAGGACTTGGAAAGTCTCGCATAAAGTAATTGAATATACTAGCTCCAGGACTGAACCCTGTGGGACGCCAGCTTTTATTTCATACATAGGAGATAGGCTATCTCCAACTCTGGCCTGAAAGAAACAGTTGGAGAGAAACGAGTGTACCAGAGTAATTATATCTTGAGGAAATCCATTCATAATCATTTTAAAAATAAGACCATCGTGCCAGACTTGGTCGAAAGCTTTGTGTACATCTAGAAAAACGACCCCACAATACATAGAGAGATTAAGGGGCTCATTGATATCCTCTGCAAGCCTCCATATTTGGAGTTGTCAGGAATGGTTTGAGCGAAAGCCAAATTGTTCATCGCGGATGAGATCATTGGCATCACAGTACTCAATGAATCTCTTGAGAATTGTTTTTGCCAGGATTTTGGAGATTGATGGTAACAAGCTGATTGGCCTGTAGCTAACAGGATTTGAAGGATTTTGTCCTGGCTTAGGAATGCTTAAGACAACTGATTGCTTCCAAGCATCCGGGAAGTAAGTGTTCTTTCAGCAGTCGTTAATCACTTTTGCAATATCTTGCATTGTATTTTGAGGTAAATTTTTTAAAGCACTGTTCTTAATAGAGTCTTTACCTGGAGCTTTTCTCGTTTTTAAATTTTTAATGATGCTTTGGACTTCATTTATATCAATGCTGTGTTTTGGGAATTCATTGCCGTCAATATTATAGAAGCCAGTTTGGCAGGATTTTACTTTCTCAGACATATCAAGATCATGAGCATATCTATTGATCCTTTGGCTTTTCCAAGCCTAATCACTTTCTCAGGAATATAGTTAGCCGTTTTTAGGTCTTTCTTAAAATCGTTAAGGTCATAGGTCACGTCTACATTTCGTATAACGTATTTGAGGACTTTTTCCGATTTAAGTTGATGATGCTGAATCTTTAGCACGTTATCAGCCTTAATGCCAGACACCAATTTAGTATGCGTTTCCTCATCATGACACCTTATTTTGATCGTCTCTGCTCTGCCTGTGAGTACAGTAATTTGGTTAACCGCCACATGCTTTTGAATCTCGCCCAGGATTTGCTTGATTGGCTGACTGTGAGTACGTATTATGATTGGCGGAATATAGGAGCTGCTCTTGGTATTTGGCTTTTCAACATTTTTTTCGCTGTTCGGACTAGCTGTCTCGAAAAGCAACAGCGATTGTATCATTTATATCAACAACATCCTTAATGTTGTCAATTTTTAACCCTTTTTTAGCCTTTTAAGATTTTGCAGGTATCCATTTATCCGTTTCATTGAATAGCCGTTTGTGATTTGTACTAATCGAGTCTTTGCCATCGTTATCATTACTCCCTAAGCCGGAGGGGATAATTTCCATAGGCTGAGGATTCACACTCTCTGTTTCACAAGAGTCTCTTAGATAGTCAGAAGTTACACCAGTAGGCTGATTACCTTTCATTGACAGAGCAGAGAATTGATCTTTGAGGAACTGAGGATATTAGCAATTTTATCGTGGATTTCAGTTACGTTCCCTTTTAGTGACTCGACTTTTCCTTGTAAATTATCATATTTAGTGCACATTTCTTGGCGCATACCTTCTACCTTATCCTTAATTAATGCATCAAAAGCTTCGAATCTGTAATCTTTACAGGCATCTTTATATATCTCTCCATGCGTATATTTACCATCACTCTTTTTTTGGCTTGAAATGCCACTTAACGCTTGGCATTATGATAGAATTTAAAATAATAAGTAAAGAAGAGTCAGACTGCTAGCCCTGAAAAGGGCTTTTCCAGAATAAGATTTGTAGAAAAAAGAGCCTTAAAAAATAGGATATAAAAACCCGCTGACCTTAAGAGAATGCATAATCAATTATTGTTCCATCTCCAATCTATACCACCTAAGAGTAGGATACCATCTATGAGTAGGATGATGTTGAGTGGTCCTTTCTGGTGAGTAGAAGCAGTCGATTGAGTCGATTCCCCATTAATAAGTAATTACTTTTCCCCAGTCTTTCTTTAGACATTAAATGGGAATTTTGAAATTTCTTTTCCTTATTCTTTATAAGGAATTGGTCTGTCTCAATAAAAAAACAGTAACCACGGAAAGAACATCAACAATAGTGGGACACACATCCTCGTTATCATGAAAATTATTCGCGAGGGACAACTAGCTGCAGACAGTGATAATCACGTGGAGATTTTTTAATTAACATTTATTAAAACAATAAATACTCAACAATCCTCATCTGCAAAACAGTAAAAAAAACTTAGAGAATAGAAAAAATAAAATAATTATTACAAATAAAATTATATCAATTTTTTTATAAAAAAATCTGTTTTTTACCGAAAACTTGTACAAAAACTTGTACTTAAAACTGAATAAAATAACCTGAAAAGCTAAATGGAGAAAGGAGCATTTCTCAATAGCTTAGAACATATAAGAATCCTTTAATTTGTTAAATCAAAGTAAACAATAAGTAAAATCAAAATAAAACTAGAAATATAAAATCAAATAAAAAGCTGACATTTCGGATAGAGACAGACTATCCTTTATCAAAGCAAAAAGAATAATTCTCGAAAGTCAAATAGAATATTAGAGAATTATCCTGAAGTTATAAAAAAGTACAATCGACAATCGAACAGTGTAGGGAAAACGAGACAAGCGGTCCGAAAGCAACGCTTTCACCCCCATACTCATCCAGGAAGTAACTAGGGGAAGTACACTGAATTAGGCAAGAAGCCAAATGAAACCTAGTTAAGTCATCCAGAGAATAAGATGGGGTCCTTTGCTATAAGGACGATAGAGTTGATTGTTGATTGACGAGGAGCACGAGGAGCTATGAGATCCAGTATTCGGGATAGATGGCCTTTTGGATGTCGTCGAAATTGATGTCCAGAACGTGTCGAGGCCTGCGATGCCTGAGGAAACTTCTAAACGTGAGCGGGTGTTCCAGAATATCTGCAACCAGAGGATTTGGATGGTCCTTGATCTTCAGAAGCAACTTTTTCATCGGCTCCTGTACATAGAGTATTAAAGAATTATCCTGAAGTTATAAAAAAGTACTAAAGGACGCCTTTATATATAGTTGGCATAGGGAACAGTAAGACGGTATTGGCTGAAAAAGCAGAAGAGGAATTCGAAGACGAGTTGGGTTAGACAAGGAAGTAGGACAAATAGGAGATAATAAGATGGCGACGAAAAATAATGTCATAGGATAACACATACAAAACTAAAATTATAAAAAAGTTTAGGAAGGAATGATAGGGTGTCTAGCAAAACTGTTTCGTAAAATTCCCTGGGAAAAAAATTATCCCTGAAAAAATCCCTGACTCTTCCCGGTTACACAATTTTTGGAACAAAGCCCGGTCGCTAGTCACCCTGTAATATAGTATCGAATACTATAAAGGTCACTGAAAAAAGAGTACAGAGAGCTTATGAAAAAAAAAGTACAGTAACGGATAAAAAATGAACCTAGAAGTAGGAAGATATGACAGAAGATTAAAACTGAGACAACATAAACAAGTAAGAGGAAAAAGGTTTTATCAAACCAAGCTTTATTCATGTTTTATTTAGTGGCAAAAATACGGCTTAATTTTGCAACAATGAATAAAAGATACTTTTACTCTCGCCATAACGAAATGTCTAACTGTTACAACAATCAATTCGTATTAATGAGTTAGTACCATTAGAACACGAACCAATGAACCGATTTGAAAATTTTTTTCTTTGTCATAAGTTGTCATTGATTCTGCACAAGTGTGTCAAATTGCAGCTCCCTAGCTTGTCGGAAAGTTGGTTTAATATTGATTACAAGATTTGACCTAAACAACTAACACAGCAAAGTTAATAAAAGCTTATAAAAAAAAAGATAAGGAAAGAAAGAAGAAAAAAGGCCTTCTTATTACCTCGTATTTGTGCTCCTTCCTGGCCTAACCCAACTCGTCTTCAAATTCTTCTTTTGCCTTTTCAGCCAATACCGTCATACTGTTCCCTATGCCAACTAGGCGTCCTTTAGTACTTTTTTCATAACTTGAGGATAATTCTCTAAAATTCTAATTGCCTTTAGAGATTTATCTTCTTTGCTTTGATAAAGGATAGTCTGTCTCTATCTGAAACGTCAGCTTTTTATTTGATTTTTTATTGCTAGTTTTATTTTGATTTTACTTGTTATTTATTAATTATTTTGTTAATTGGTAATTATTATTTTATTTTTCATTTTTATTTAATAACTAATATTTATTGTATTCCAGAATTTTTGTGTCTCGACCTTTTCTCTTTGCAGCCTCATCTAATATCCGTTCTTTGCAACCTTATCTAATTTATAACAAAAGGCTTCTATAGAAATCAAATGCTTTCCTTTTCGTACTCGATTTTTTTAAAATCCTATCAATCCTGGGAATTTCGGTTGCCTGACTCTTTATTCATGAAACATCATTCAGAGTTCTTAGATATAATGCATGCCATATTTTAGGATTGAAATTTCCACTGAATAATAAGGATTCCAGTAAACCTAGGTTCCTTGAAATCAATTTCGACTATTATTTATTAGGACCGATTGGTATTTATATTTTCATAATGTGAGTCCGTTTCTCGTGTCCGTCTGTCTGTTGGTGCTCTAGCTTTCGAACGCTTCCGAATTTTCGACTTCCGTGTTCGCCATTCGACAACGTAAAGAAATCGGAGGACTGAGTTCGTTGGTGGAAAAAATCGGTGAACTACTTCCGGTTCAAAAGGTAAACAATAATATAGAGTACCACGTTTTTACTTTACAATTCCATGTATAAATGGCCTTTGCATTGCCAAATGCTATTCTCCCTTTAAGAGTCAATAGCTAAAGCAGAGAAAAGGTTTGTGAATTAAGTGAAAACACGTGGTCGTCTTCCTTGATGGTCAATATCAGTCAGAACTGGTTCAAGAGTATGTAGTTTAGTGGTAAAATTATGGTCCACTGGAAAATTTCAATGCTAACATATGACATGTATTATATCAAACAGCTTGAAGTAACATGTCATGATTGAATATTAACGTAAATTAATGGAATGTGGTTTAATGGAACCAGAATGGTTCAGGAAAAACTTTCAAAGCTCAGATTTGGCAAGTAATATAAAAAAATACTTGGAATGACGACTCATGCATTAATATAACGTAAAATGAATGATAGTCAAAAATGGTTCCAAGGTACTCACTTGTCACAGATCCATTATGGATCATTAGTACTTTCAACGATAAATAAAATATGGCATGTAATATATCAAACGAGTAGAAATGATGTGCCGTGCATGATCATCACTTAAATTAATAATAGCTGTAATTGGTTCAAAGGCACCTGCTTCTCGTTGACCCATTATGGTTCATTGAAAATTTCAACGCCAAAATCTGGCATGTAATATATCAAACGACTTGGAATGATGTGCCATGAAAGAATGTAACGTAAAATTATAAGTAGTCGAAATCGGTTCAAAGGTACCTGCTTTTCATGGACCCATTATGGTTCATTGGAACTTTCAATGCTAAAATATGGCATGTAATATATCAAAGGCCTTGGAATGATGTGGCATGAATAGAGAGTCAGGAAACCGAATTTCCAAGGATCGATAGGATTTTAAAAAAAACAAGTACGAAAAAGAAAGCATTTGATTATAATAGAAGCTTTTTGTTATAAATTAGATGAGGTTGCAAAGAACAGATATTTATAAGAAAATAGGATGAACATAACCTAAAATTATTTACTTACTTACTTACTTTTCAAACCTGCTTATCTGTTAGGGTCGCGTGGGCAGCAGCCCTATGGAGGATCTCCAGCGATCGCGATCTTCTGCCATCAGGCGCATATCCTCCTTGGTAATATCCAATTGGCTCAAACCCAGATTATCCATGTAGTCTACCTACCTGGTTCTAGGTTGACCCCTGTGTCTCTTACCCACTGGCTTGGAAAATAACCACTGCCTAGGAAGATAGTTTGAAGCATCCGTATCACGTGGCCATACCAGCGCAACTGAGATCTCTCAATGCGAAGAAGTATCAGCTCAACACCTAATGATTCCCTTATTGTGCTACTGTACACTATCTAGTAGGGTAACAACTGCCACACCTCTCAGAAATCTTATTTCAGCCACTTGTGCCTGCGACCGCTCTCTATCGGTCATTACCCAAGCCTCATGATCATAGGTGAGAATGGTGACAAAGATAGATTTGGAGAGAGAGAGCTTGGCTTTGTTACCTAGCTTGTGTTACGTTGCCACGTTTCGCACAGTTCACGTCTGACACTGCTTGCTGCACCGATCCGAGCATCCAATTCTTTCTCCTGCCGTCCTTCACTCGTGAATACAATCCCGAGATACTTGAATTTCTCCACCTGTCTCAATGAGGCTCCCGAACATGGAGAGCGCACTGAGCAGGCTGTCTTGAAAGGACCAGAACCTCGGTTTTAGCCACACTAATCTTCATCCCAGCTTCTTCTCATTTGGCTGCAAACCGGTCTAGTGCATGATGAAGGTGCGAGGGAGAAGACCCAAAGAGGACAAGGTCGTCAGCAAAGAGCAACCTCTCCATCAGGCAGTCTTCCAAGCAAACACGCTCATCTCCTTGGCTTCCTCTGTCTACCCAGTCCATAAAGATAATGAACAAGAGGAGCGAGTGTACGCATCCTTGCCGGAGTACAACACCCAAGGTGAACGGTCTTGACTTAATGCCATTTATCCAGACACACATCTCAGAGCTTTCGTATAAAGACATGGTAGCAACCAGTAATTGCCCATCCACTCCAAACTCTTGCAACACTTGCCAGAGCTTCTCCCGAGGAACTTGTCATATGCTTTTTCGAGGTCCACAAAGCAAGCGTAGACCTCTTTTGCATACTCCCAGGATTTCTCAAAGATTTAGCTTAGAGCAAAGATGTGATCCATCGTGCTGCGGGCAGGTCGGAAACCACACTGCTCCCCCGACCGTTTAGAGTCTACTATTTCCCGACTTCTCTTCTCCAGCTACTTAGCGTACACGCTCCCAAAAATGCTGTGCAAAGAGATGCCTCGATAGTTGTTGCAATCTCTCTGATCTCCCTTTTTGCAGATGGGGATCACAATTCCTGTCTGCTATTGCTTTGGGGCCTGTCCAGATTGCCAAGCAACCTGTTACACTCGAGTCAGCCACAGGATATCGTCCTGATTTAAGGCTTTTAACATCTCGGATCGGATTTTATCATCACCTGCAGCTTTGCCAGTCTTCAAGGACTTAATTGCTCATCTGACTTCTGTTTCAGTGATATTACTGTGACTATTCTCCACTCCAAGGTGCACCTCGTATGCCTCAGTTGTTGTTGTCACCGGATTAGGAAGAGATGCAAAATATTCCTTCCACCTATGCAATACGCTCTCCTCCGTTTTCAGAAGCCTCTCATCTGAACACTTAAGAGTTTGTGATGAAAGAGACTTCTTTCCACGGAGGCAGTGCACGGTTTGCCGGAACACCTTGTTTGCCGAAAAAAAGTCTGCCTCCAATTTCTCCCCAAACTTCTCCCAAGCCTTGGCTTTAGCTGTTGATACTGTCTTTGCTGCTGCTTTTCGCTCCTCAGTGTACTGCACTCGACTCGAAGATGACTTATTTGCAAGCCATAGCAAATAGGCTTCCTTCTTTGCCTTCACAGCTTCATGGACTTCACCGTTCTACCACGCAGTCCTTGTCACACCGCCATGCGCCAAACGCAGCCGCTTACGATCACAGCACAATGCAGCCGAAATAATCACAGCAGTTTTAAACAACTGCCACTCCTTTTCAACAGTAGTACGATGACTGGGTAGTTCTTTGAAACTTGAAGATATGTTATCTGCAAAGGTCTTCCTCACAGCAAATTTATATATAGGCCTTTTTTTTCTTAAACATATTCTCGCACAATTTCTCAGATTAATTACTGGTACGAATTCGTGATTGATATGCATATCGATTGTCTACTCACATTTATATTCTTATCTGTTGAGATGCAGGATTTTATGTGTAGATCAATCCCACTAAATTGTAGCATGGTTGATGCCTGTCGATCATTGCTCAGCTTCCTTTCTTGAGTATGCACTTTCTCGTAGCGTATTCTACGAGGGTAGCCCAGAAAGAAATGCACTATAATTTTTTTCTCCGTCCCCAATAATGGTACGAATGCAAAACTTGAGATATGCATTATCTGACGTTTTCGAGTGCGCGCGCAAAAGTTTCTATTTCTTCTGACAAATAGCGTACGTGCAGCAATGGAACAACATGGCTTCTGTACGTGCAGCATGGTGTCATTGAATTTCTTTCAGCGGAACAAGAAATGGTTGGAAACATTCACAAACGTTTATGTGCAGTTAATGGAGCATCAGCAGTCGACAGAAATACAGTTAGTCACTGGGCACAAGAAAGTGGTTTCACGGAGCTCCAAGATTTGCCATGGCTGCATGAACAGAACAAAGAGTGGTACCGACAGGGCTTACACGCCCTTGTAGCTTATTCGTGTGTACAATTTTCTTTGTGTTCAATAAATAATTGTTGAAAAAAAATTGTGGTGCATTACTTTCTGGGCTACCCTCGTATATCACACACTCAGCGCTCGTCACTGTCCTACGTCGAAGTCTCGCTGCCGACGTCTCCCCCTTCGATCTGATTTAGGCCCATTCATTCCCGACGTTGCAGTCTCAGACTCAGTCCCGATTGCCCTGTTAGCATTTCATCGCTGATATTGTATTTTTAATTTGCAGACGTTTCATTTATATTGTTTTTCAAATTTCTGCTCTCCCTTGTAAAAGTAGTGCTCATTCATAAAATAGCACACAGATCCAACTGATCGTTCAAGAACTTATGCAGTTGTTTCAGTATCCATAGCAATGCCCTAATCAGGCTTATTCAACAAGAGATTTTTTAATCAAAAATAAGAAATAAAAAATAAAATAAAAAAAGACCTAGAACAGAAAAGTAAAATGAAAGAACCAAAATTTACAATTTTAAATACATTAAATAATTTCAAGGTCATTTTACAATATTAAGATTATCTAAAAATTTAACTGATCTAATAATAAATTGTAAAGAACGTAGTTCTTCTTTCTATTATGACAAAGACATTAACATTTGCTTTCTAGTTTGTCGAGTTGTCCTGCTTAATGCCTGCTCTACATTGCTTCCAATAGGACCTTATGCAAATTACATATCCTACATCCAAAAAATGCAGCATATTGAGTCTTGAAGTGTGCCACCTAAACAAATGCATCCCCTGAACCAAATCTAGCCCTGTCTATTAGCAGGGGTCTAATAGAGCCCTTACTAAACCCCTGCTAATAAACACGGAAACATGTTCTAATAACAGACTTAACTAAAATGCAGACATACGCAAACACTGTCCAAGAAGACATTAAGCGGACACGATTGTATATTTACAATGGAGAACTGAGGATGAATCTTAATAAGCGAGTTGGAAAGGATGAGCGAAGATTCCATCACCTGATAACGAAAAAAGAAATGAAAAAGCTTTTATAGAATTATCTACTAAAAATATTAACTAAATCTACCTGAAGACTGCATTATACGAAGAGGGACCCAAAAATAAGTGGATTGAAAGTGCACGGCCGTTTCTAGGCATAATAGAGAATTCTGCCATAGGTGGATCTAGTAGAGACCTTCCCAAATGGATTGCTCAAGCTACTGCTTGATCGTAGTAGTGTTACTCTCAACTGTTCTCGTTTACTATCTGCGAAATCGATATGGCAGATTTAAGGAACAAAGTGTGTATGAAATTTTGCTTCCTGCTTGAAATATCAGCAATGGAAGCTTACCAAATGCTTCAACAGGCATTCAAGAAAGATGCTATGAGCCATTCACAACTTTTTGAGTTGTTTCGACGCTTTAAACGTGGTGAAATATGTGTTGAAGATCTTGCTCGTTTTGGGCGTCCATCATCTTGAAACGACGAAAACATTGAAAAATTCGCGAGGATCGTCGTTTCACGATCGACGAAATTTCGTAAGAGACAGATCTAGCTATTTGGGCTCTAAGGGATGGATTATCGTTGCCCAACCTCTATGTTCGCCAGACCTAACCTCGAATGACTTTTTTTTATTCCCGAGAATAAAAAAAAATCTAAACGGGCAGTGCCTCGATGATATGGAGGCTGTAAAAACAGCTTTGCAGCGGGCACTGGACGATATCAAAGATGAAGAGTTCCAGATGTGCTTCAAACAGTGGGAAAGAAGACTGGACAACTGCATCGAGTCTAATGGAGAGTACTATGAAGGAGAATGTAAGAATTTTGTAATAAACTTAATAACTTTTCAGAGCAACAGTCCAGTTATTTTTGCCCCCCCCCCTCATATATAGCTCTCACAACGAAAGAAGGGGCCAATCAGATTCATTCTCTTATTGATTGCATGAACCGATGCGCATATGTATCGGTTAACAAACAGTAATATAGGAATTAGATCACTGTCACATGATCAGGCCGCAAAATCCTCCTGATAGAGTAAGAAATCTGTTATCAACAGGTTACACGTGATGAAAAAATAAAGAAGAATCAAGAAGTCATATGGGAACAAGAAATTTTAATTTACCTAACGCATTTAGAAAATTTTCATCATTGGAGGCTGTCTTGTTACAAATTTGAAGCTGGGAAGACTGTCCCTGATAATTTTATTACATAGTCTTGCACAGGATAGTACATATACTGTGTATCTAGACTCTTCCAATGATAAGAACTCCACTGCCAACAACGACAGAAGGATTCTAAACCCATCCCGAAGAAAACTGTGTTTACAAACTGTGATGTCTGGATTGTGAGGCTGTCTAAGTTGGGTCCTCGGCCAGATCTTTCCAAGAAATATTCAAGGAACACCATTGGTCATAGAGTAATGGAGACAGGAAGTTGGCCTACCACCTCATCAAAGCCGGACATCGCATGCTACGTATAGAAGAATGCATGGAGATCCTGTGGAAAGGATGCGACAAAGGCAAGATTCTCAAAGAAATGCGACACCTTCGGCGCAACAGTATCCTTCATATTGGCCAAACATCCTTTAAGAGAGACGGAATTATCAACTACCTGATTGGACTCGAAGACCAGCAACAAAGTGGAAGAGCCCCCCAATAAGTCGGCGCTTTAAGAGGTGTCCACCATCTCTATCAATATAAAAGGGACAGTCTTCCTAACTTCAAATATTTAAAAAAACAGCCTCTGATGAAGATTTTCGAAATATGTTAAGCGAAATAAAATTACTTGTTCCCATATCACTTCTCTTTTGTTTGTTTAAACATCGTGAGACTATGATGGTTCAACTTTCACTAGAAGCCAGGAAAACCTAACTGATCAACTTATGCTTGAATTTAATTGGCTATTGCGACTTCTCAATGGCAACATCTATGGCTGCGATAGCTATAATTACTATAGTTTTTTCCCGTATTCATTTCCATGTGAATATGACATTCCATTAGGTCTTGGCACTTCATAATCATATCCTTGTCGTGTCTTGATAATCCTCCCTGCAAAAGCCAACTATGATAATAATGTTAAATGTATTCAAAATTAATCTCCGAACAAGTAAATATTACGCGAAAGGGCTATTTGGAGTTTTCAGCAACTCGAATCTGCCAGTCAGGTCTGAATATGTCATGTGAGCTATTGCGATTGCATCCGAGTTGAACTGCCGAACACAAAAACTGAATTAAGATTGAAGCGACATCAATCTGCAGAATAGATGATTAGATGGTTCGAAGAGCAATGTAATTTGGCTTGCTTGACAATGAACATTGCGATTAATAAAAAAATCCTCACTGCACTGAGCTTATGACAGAGTTCCTCGGGAGAAGCTCTGGCAAGTGATGCAAGAGTATGGAGTAGATGGATTGCAATTACTGGTTGCTATCATGTCTCTGTACGAAAGCTCTGAGATCTGTGTCCGGATGAATGGCATTAAGGAAAGACCATTCACCGTGGGTGTGGGACTCCGCCAAGGGTGCGTACTCTCGCCACTCTTGTTCATTATCTTTATGGGGAAGCCGAGGCGATGAGCGTGTTTGTGTGGGAGACTGCCAGGTGGAGAGGTTGCTCTTTGCTGACGACCTTGTCCTCCTTGGGTCTTCTCGCACGAACCTTCAGCATGCACTAGCGCGGTTTGCAGTAGCCAAATGTGAAGAAGCTGGGTTGTAGATCAAAGTGGCTTTAACTGAGGTTATGGTCGTTTCAAGGCAGCCTGCTCATGCGCTCTCCATGTTAGAGGAGCCTCATTGAGGCAGGTGGAGAAATTCAAGTATCTCGGGATTGCATTCACGAGTGATGGACGGCAGGAGAAGGAATTGGAGCTCGGATCGGTGCAGCAAACTGTGTCAGACATGAATTGTGGCGAGCTGGGTAACAAAGCCAAGCTCTCTGTCTTCAATTCTATCTTTGTCCTCATTTTCACCTATGATCATGAGGCTAGGGTAATGACCGAAAGAGTGCGATCGCGGATACAAGCGGACGAAATGGGATTTCTTAGAGTTGTGGCAGGTGTTTAGTTAGAGTGCACAGCAGCACAATAAGGGAGTTTTTAGGTGCTGAGCCGCTACTACTCCGCATTGAGAGATCTCAGTTGCGCTGGTATGGCCACGTCATACGGATGCCGCAAAGTGGTCTTCCTAGGCAGTTGTTATTTACCAAGCCGGTGGGTAAGAGTCCAGGGGGTCGGTGGATACCAGGTGGCCAGACTACATGAAGAGTCTGGGTTCGACTCGCATAGGTATTACCAGGGAGGACATGCACTTGATGGCGGAAGATCACGATCGCTGGAAATCCTCTACAGGGCTGCTGCCCCCGCGACCCTAACGGATAAGTGGGTTTGAAAAGTAAGTAAGTACGTCACTGCCCTGAGCCCATCAAAACTGTTAATAAAGCTACTACAGGGTGAGCCAATGAAACGGGACGATTTAAAAAAATCAGAAAACAATCAATAAATCATCTGTTGTAAACTTTACTGATAAAAACAATCTACACGAATGGAAATGTTGTGTCTGTGCACAATCGTTCATTTTTTAAAAATAATGTCCGGAAGGTGGCCTCCATGTTGTAGCACACATTCTTGCAGCCTCGTTGCAAAGCTGCCCATAACATTGCGCAGCATTTCTAGCGATACTGCGGTCACTTTAGCTCGAAGCCTTTCTTTTAATACCTGCAGAGACTTTGAGGAGGTTACTTTGAAACACTTTTGATTTTAGGTATCCCCAAAAGAAAAAGGTTCATGCGAAAGTCAGGAGAACGAGGTGGTCAAGGAATATCACCGTTCTTGCTCATAAGATGACCCATGATAACTATAGTGCGTTTTAAAGCAACTTGAGTGTATTGAAACAGTTACGCAACCTTTTCACGCCCTGATGTGATGTCGCATAGAAAAGTAGTGCAGCATAAGTTGTCCGGATTGGTGAGAAATAGCAACATCCAAAATGGCTGAAGCTACTGCGTGTTCGCTTCTAGCGTTAGTCACTTCATCTTCACCAGCTCGTTATTTTAAGCGACATCTCGAGCCATTGATACTGGAGGCGCGTTTGACATCGCGCAATAAACGTCTTTGTGCGTCCACTAAACGCACTAATTTGTTCGTCATGGTACCCGGTCGTGTTCTTCATCGCCAGTGCGTGCACTAAATGACCCTAGGTTAGGAGCAGAGTCGTTTAGTGGTTGCAAGATGGCGCTGCCCTAGAGCTTGAAATGTAGCGATAGATAGTTCGGAATTTTAGTTACCGTTAAAGAGCCAATAAATATAAAAATAATTGAATTCTGCATATCATTTAAACTGACATTGAAATCTACCTGTGTAATGATCGATTTCAGCCTGTTATATGAATGCAGATATTATGTTGAGTTTTAATTTCAGCAGTACGCATACTATTCCAGATAGCACGGGTGAGGTGAACATCCCACTTTCGTGCTCTTTCCTGTTTTTCATGACACACACAAAATGCACTACACTTTTTTCACCGCTCGCACTGAGTGATGTCATTAGGTGCGGTTAATGTGCACATATCGATCGCGCCCTGGATCAACTACATGTTATTCGGTCCCGTAACTGTTCTAACACACTCAAGTTGCAATGAAACGCAATATAACTTCACGCTCTCTAGATTCACTACATTGACGACCCAAGCACGCATGCCCTCCACTTTTTCTGCAGTAGCTTTCCCAAATAGTGCTGTTTCATTAACTCACCCTGTATCATCAGCTGTTGCCATTTTTGAGAGTGAAGAAAAGTAAATATAATAATAAGACAATCACTTTCTTGCAGTAGAAGGGAAGCATAATAAAAAGTTTTGTAGCGAAAAGTTTGTTTTTTCTAGTGCAGGGATTCTCAAACTTCTATTTCTCACGGCACATTGGCGAAAATATTGCAGTACACCTTAAATATTTTTACATTTTCTTAATTTTTTTTTCTCAGAGACACTGCCCTATAATTTCACAGTATTTGAAATTTGAGAACTCCTGCCCCAGATTAAGGAAAAAAAAATCCCTTGACCACTGCTATAGTGGCTAAAGAAGCTACATCATGGGTTAATTTGCCGACTTCCCAGGTAAGAATTTTTCAATGACCTTTAAATGACGATTCTGACTACATTATGATGTCAAACATGTTTTCTGAGCAATCAACCAATCAGAACTAGTTGCTGAATGAGTCACGACTCAGACAGAGTCAGATCTGAGTTGCCGAAGGTGTCTATTATAAACTATAAAAGAATAAAGAAAAAACCAAAAAGGCTCATGGACATAAGTAAACAAATGGGCCAATGAAACAAGAAGCCGAGAGGAAGGGGAAGGTAACAAAGTTAATAATGATAATAAACATTAATATGCACGGCAGGAGAAAGAATTGGATGCTCGGATCGGTGCGGCAAGCTGTGTCAGACGTGAACTGTGGCGATTCGTGGTAACGAAACGCAAGCTGGGTAACAAAGCCAAGAGATTTCTGAGAAGTGTGGCAGGTGTTACCCTATTAGATAGTGTGCACAGCAGCAAAATAAGGGAATCTTTATGTGTTGAGCCGCTGCTTCTCTGCATCGAGAGATCTCAGTTGCGCTGGTATGGCCACGTGATACGGATGCAGCAAACTAGTCTTCCTAGACAGTTGTAATTTTCCAAGCTGGTGGGTAAGAGACCAAGGGGTCGGCCTAGAACCAGGTGGCTAGACTACATGGAGAATCTGGGTTCGAGTCGCTTGGATATTACCAAGGAAGACAAACGTTTGATGGCGGAAGATCGCGATCGCTGGAGATCTTCCATAGGGCTGCTGCCCCCGCGACCCTAGCGGATAAGCGAGTTTGAAAAGTAAGTAAATAAGTAACATTTAAAATTATAATTAATAAAAAAAAATATGAGGTGCTGTCAACAAGTTCCGGGATTGGTTGAGCATCTCGCCAACAAATGGCAGCACACGTCCACAAATACAGTAAATTATAGCCCTAACATTCATAAATCAGCTTTTCAAAAACTTTGTTTCATTCCATTGGGAACGGTGACCACGTAAAGTACGGAGCATAAAAATTAGCAAAACTGCAGTATGTAAATAACGTTAAAGTGCATGTAAAATAAAAACCTTACAACATACGATATCGGTAAATGGGTTCCTGATAAATGTAGGTAGAGCAGGTATATCGCATTGAGGCCATATAACTAACGCAAAGTTGTTGCATAGTTAATTTATGGACGAAAGCTCTGAGATGTGTGTCCAGATAAATGGCATTAGGTCAAGACCTTTCACCTTGGTGTTGGATTCCGCCAAGAGTGCGTACTGTCGCCCCTCTTGTTCATTATTTTAAGAGACTGGATAGACAGGGCAGCCGAGGCGATGAGCGTTTTTGTGTCGGTAACTGCCTGGTGGAGAGATTGCTCTTTGCTGACGACCTTTCCACTTTGGGTCTTCTCGCACGAACCTTCAGCATGCACTAGACCGGTTAGCAGTAGCCAAATGAGAAAAAGCTGGGATGAACATCAGTGTGGCTAAAACCGAGGTTCTGGTCCTTTCAAGACAGCCTGCTCAGTGCGCTCTCCATTTAGACAGGTGGAGAAATTCAAGTATCTCGGAATTGCATTCACGAGTGATGGACAGCAGGAGAAAGAATTGGATGCTCGCATCGGTGCAGCAAGCTGTGTCAGACGTGAACTGTGGCTATCCGTGGTAACGAAACGCGAGCTGGGTAACAAAGCCAAGCTCTCCGTCTTCAAATCTATCTTTGCTCCCATTCTCACCATTCATGAGGCTTGAGTAATGACCGAAAGAGTGCGATCGCGGGTACAAGCGGGTACAAGAAATGAGATTTCCGAGAAGC
This sequence comes from Rhysida immarginata, assembly GCA_023313115.1. Classification (NCBI taxonomy): domain Eukaryota; kingdom Metazoa; phylum Arthropoda; class Chilopoda; order Scolopendromorpha; family Scolopendridae; genus Rhysida; species Rhysida immarginata. The sequence goes on from JAHWFO010049370.1 coordinate 277,031, forward strand.
GTGTTACGCTACTAGAAGCAGTGTACAGCAGCACAATAAGGGAATCTTTAGGTGTTGAGCCGCTACTTCTCCACATTGAGAGATCTCAGTTGCGCTGGTATCGCCACGTGATACGAATGCCGCAACTAATCTTCCTAGGCAGTTGTTATTTTCCAAGCCGGAAGGTAAGAGATCAAGGGGTCGGCCTAGAACCAGGTGGCTAGACTACATGGAGAACATGCGCCTACTGGCGGAAGATCGCGATCGCTGGAGATTCTTTTTAGGGCTGCTGCTTTCTCGACCCTAACGGATAAGTTTGAAAAGTAAGTAAGTTTGAGCAATGGAACAGCAGAATAGAAACACACTCCGAGATCTTTGGAAAAGTGGCATCAGAAATAGACAGAAGGCCAGTGAAAGATGAGGTATACCCTTGAGAACATGTTACCGAATAATGAAGAAATTGGATTCAGGAGAAGACATTGAATGCAACGTTGGATCAGGTAGACCCAAGATAGTAGAGAGTAATGATCGAAACCGTATTGCACATTTGGCCGTACACCATCCACAGATTTAATAAATGTACCCCTGCCAAATATGGCTCAACAGATTTCAATGACTGGAAACTTCTGGTAGAAAAAAATGTAAAACAATATGTAGTTTGATCTGTTGGAGTCATTTTTCGATGGCATGCCCGGCAAATTGCAGGAGTGCTTGCAAAAACAAGGAGGAAAAATCAAGAAATGAGTTTGTAGTACACTTATTGTCAAATGTTGACGGTAAATAATGGTACCTTACTACCTTACTTGTATGGATGTCACGTTTCCTTATATTAAAACACTTGTTTTGGTAGTTTCCAATTTTTATGCTCTCTACTTTACAAGAGATTGTCTTACTTTATCATGGATATTAAGTTAGAGAACTAACAAATTCAAAAGCAACCACGACTTCGCTTTCACACCCACCCTATTTACTATACAACCTATTTACCAGATTTGGCTCTGCAGACACTGCTCTCTTTCCGAAAATGAAGATCCAGTTGAAGGGTCATTGTTTTGATACAATTGAGCAGATCCAGTGTGAATCGCAGAAGTGCTCGACTCATTTCAACAAAAAGACTTTCAAGCCAAATTTATTGTATGGCTTCGCAAGGGGCCTGTTTTGAAGAAACATTTTGAACACACCTATCAATAAAAAAAAATAACCAAAACGAGAAAGTACGGTAAATATATGGCCAAATAATATACAAAAGATGAAAAAACAATATGAAATAAGATGATGCAGAATCAATTCAATAAATCAAAGAAAACACCCTAATGTCGGCCCTTTGTCCATATTCAATAACTTTTAAAAAGGCCTTTTATAGATTTCCTATACACTCAAAGCTGTAATTGATTTCTTGAATTGACATACCTAACTTAAAATTACCTAAACCAATACTACGACAGTTTCCAAAACGTTTGATCAAGTACGATTTGTCAAATCTGCCATATCTTGCACGAGATAAATGCTTTTTCTGCCTATTTATACAGGGCTTTGCAAAGGTTCTGTTACACTCGTGACGACCCTCAAAGAAATGGACACTACGATGTTCACGATGCAGTTAGACATGTTTTTATTGTGCCGTCATGTAGATAAACATTGTAGTGAGTCATTTGATCAATGCAGCCACCATCTGCATCAAGAACCCGCTCCAGACGATGCCAAAAAGCCTTGCAAACTTTGCTAATGTAGTCCTTCCTCATTCTGGTCCACACACTGTTGACAGATGTTTTCAGCTCGTTGACGTTGCTGTGACGAACCTTGCAGGCCTTCTCCTCGACATGCGCTCACATGTTTTGATGTCTGGCGACTGCGGAGGCTAAAAGCCCTTCGACCAGAAGGTCATGTTGAACCCAAACCTGTTTTGCACAGTGTTGGCCGTGTGGGCAGGGGCACCATCCTGTTGAAAGATGTAGTCCGCATTTCTTCACCCAGGGAAAGACATTTGTGGTCAGGATGTCCTTGTAATCAGCCGCCGTTATCCGGTATCCACTTGGAAACAACACGGGTCGTATTTTCTCGCCATTCGACGCTACGATTCCGAGCATCATCATAGAGGCCGGCTGCTAGCTTGTAGACACGTAGCGGACCTTGGAGATGTCCTTAGACGCGCAGTCGTTTTGCTTGTTGACGACAGGATCGACCGTGAAGGTCGTTTTATCAGAGAAAATGACAATTCGCTCGCCATGACTCTTCTTGTCGTTGAGAAGACAGCGACTGCGCTCCCGACGCTGTTCCCGTATCCGATCCGTCAGCCTCTGCCTCACGCTCTTTCCACCTTCTTCTTTGACCGCTCTGGACCCTGTGGACACCGAAATTTTCTTTTTCTCTGCGAGCGCAGTCATTTTGAGCTTCGGGTCATGTTCGAAGGCTTTTCTCACAGCGAAACAATTGACGACTTGAGGTCTTCCTGAACGAGGTTGATCTTTGAGGTCTCTCCCATTCTTGAGCCTGTCCGTAACTCTGTGGATGGTCATCCGGCTGACTTTAAGGAGCTTGGCAATCTCGGACTTCGTGTGGCCCGCGCGCAGGAGAGCAGCGATCTCTACTCGTTTCCTTTCCATCGCTTTTGTCGTGGACATTAGTATCACTCAGAGGTTAACACGTAATGTCCAATATATTATTTGTTCCTTTTGTCGAAATGGAATTATTCAAATCATGAGCAGTCTATTTTTGGGGAGATGTAAACAGTGTAACAGAACTTTTGCAAAGCACGGTAATAAGGTGCGAGTCAAAATGATAGCACCACAGAGGTATACGCCAAGTACTCAAAACATAAAACACATATAAGACCGGTAATATATAAGACACTTCTAGTAAACACAAGTTTTCTAATATGGAAATTGCATATTATCAATTTAATCAACAAAAACATAAATTTGCCACTTATTTCTAATTATGAATTATTATTATCAAACTACTTCTTTCTTAAACAGTTGCTAATTAGCATTAATTGAAGAGCTTTGAACACCAAAATCAGGTCTGCGAGTGTCTCCATATATTCCATACAATGTAGCCGTAACTCCGAGGAAAAATCGTCAATCATAGGTAGTTGTAAATTTTGGGCGTGCATCCGTGGCCTTTACACAAACAAACATCATAACGCACTCACCCAGGAATTTCATATTACGCTGATTTACCATATCTTACGCCTGTCGCTCTCAATTTTGTCATTGATTTCGAACGTTCTGTTTCTTCAATGCTGGTCGTACTGCACAGGTTCCATCAGGAATTATGGTCCGCTTCTTGCCTCGCTCGTAAATTCAGTGGCCGGAGGAATAACCATATTAAGAGAAAAGTATAATAATAATATGAACAATAAAACAGTTTATACTTTCAACGAAATTTTACTTGTTGCTTTCCTCTTTATTAAGTCCCTGTTGTTAACAGAATTGTAGGCGTCATTGGACATCGAATTCCATAATTATGTGGTCTTATTTTCATAATCGATTCGGTGGGATAGACTGTTACTTGAACAACAGCAATGTCCCCTTACATTTTGGTCGTTTCCTCAATTTGAACGTCTTCAACATCAAGGGCAACGGGCATCTCTCATAACTTGTTAGCCTTCTTTTTAAGAATGACTTAACAAATATCTCTTTCACAACAAAAAGGCAAAACACGCTCTTCAAATTCGCCGAAACGATCGCAACAATCCTCCGCTTGAAGCTGAGCTACATTCTCGGAAGATACATTAACAATGCAGCTCCAACAGAGGACTATTAACGATCGTTCACGGCATATATATAACTCAACGACAATATAAACAAAAAACTTATCGCACTATAAACAATACCACTCATAAAACGAACACACCTACTATAAGACTACGCACTAATAATAATAAAAAAAGTTTATATTAAAAAATTTTATTTTTCTACTATACAATTTTCTATATATATATATATATATATATACATATATATATATATAGTCCTGCCATCAGACACACGTGACCCCTACACTGTAACGTCACAGTATCATGTCACTATGAAGCTAGTTCACTTGTAATCATGATTACTTCCAAAAGTCTGCATACTCATTCGATTCAAATCTTGGCAGAGATCCTGTTCCAAATAAGATAGATTAAAAAATTTACACTGAGTGACCAGCTAATTAGGAACATCCCCCTATTACTGTGTTCCACCATACCTACAACTATAACAGCACGAATTTGTCGTGGCATGAATTCAATTAGCTTCTGGAAACATTGTTCGAAATGTTTGTCCACGCAGATGCAAGCTGCTCCCAGTTGATGCTTATTGAATGCTGGTGGATCAATGCCTCTAATAACTTGTTTTAGCTCATCCCAAGAATGTTCAATTGGATTCAAATCCAATTAAGACTGTGGTGGCCAGAGGTGAAGAGTTGAATTCATTATCATGCTCCTGGAACATTCTATGACGATACTAGCCTTGTGACACAGATCATTGTCCTGCTGGACAATGATCTGATGGAAGAAACACAGTAGCCATGAAGGAATGGATGTGGTCGACAACAATGTCCAGGTAGCCCTAACCATTAAAGCGTTGTTCTAGAGGTATCAGTAGACTAAGATTCTGCCAGGAAAACATTCCCCAGATCATTACAGAGCCTGCACCAACCTGAACAGTGGAAACAAGACATGAGGTCCAACACTTCGTGAATTGCGTCCAAATACTCTTGCTAAACATGGCCCAACAAATTTCAATGACTGGAAACGTCTGCTAGAAATGTTCGGCCAACTGCATGATGGAATAGGAAACGGGATTCATCCGACCAGCACAACTTCTTCCAGTCATTAACGGTCCATTGTTGGTGATCACGGGCAATTTGAAGAAGTTTGCCACTTTGTGTAGATATCAAAGGTACCTGGATAGGCTGTTGGCTGTTGTAGTCCATCTTTGCAATGTACGGCATGTAGAGTGTTTTTGAGATGTTGTTCTGCGATCCAGTGTTGATCCACGGTTAGTTGACAAATTGTGACGCTTCTATTCGCACCAACAAACATTCCCATCCTACGCTCACCCCTTGGATCGACGAGTCGTTTTTGACCACACGTTGGTCTCTGGCTAGTTATTTTTTTGGTTAAGTCCAAAGACCTTGTACACCCTTGAAATGGTTGTTCGGGAAAAGCCTAGAAGGCGTGTGTTCTTTGGAAGTAGTCACCAACTATCATCCCGTGCTCGATTCGCTCAGGTTCTTTGTTTTCCCCATGGTGACAGTCAAACCACTTGCAGTTGACACGCGTGTTCTTGCTGTATATTGGTACCAGTTGTCACGTGACAACTGATACATCATAATTGCTATGCCAATGGATTGCATAGTCATGGGTGTTGCTAATAAACTGGTCACTCAGTGAATAAAGGAATGCATTGCTACCCCTCAAATGATTTCCTATGTCGCGAAATCGGAAAATTCACTATCAATGGCTGACCCCAGTAAACTGCTGGCGAGTAAACTGCTCTTAAACTTGAAATTTGCAAGTCATCCAACAAAGTTAGTCATTGGCTTTGGGAAGGATGAGCTATGAAAAATGTTGTCATCGACTCTTTGGACGAGCTCCTTTTGAGGCGACCGATTTACAACAATCTTTCAGTTGCCTTCTGCTTTCTTGTGAGACTATTTCGATCCAGGTTATTTTTCTTTGCACTGATACGTACAAGGTTCTTTTTCTTTGCCTTTAACATTGGCCTAAGTACAAACTGTTTCACGGAACAACAAACTCACGATATCACAACTCGCTATGTCAAGGACGGTGAAATCTTGGCTCCCAGTCTTGAGACAGAGGGGCAGCACTTTACATAAAGAAATAAACAAAATTTAACAAAAATTCCCCGCAACAGCCGGGGTTTCAGTAACACGTTATTATCACGATCTTAAATCTTAATAAATGGGAACAACGTCCAGTCTTCGGAATTCTAATTTCTTCACACTTAACAGTTCTCTTGATCTCCTTTCCGATTCCACTACTGCATTTCCCTCTCGTTTCACGTACTGTTACCAATCATGCTTATAACAGCAGCTTCTACTTTCAACCAGGTTTAAGTTTTCTGATCTCTCTTCTCGGACAGACTTCAAGGCTTCTTCCTGTGGTCTTCTTCGTATTAGTCGAAAGCCAACATGCGAGACCCAATTCTACTGGGTAAAATTCAGACACGGGGGGGGGGGGGGGAAGATAAAGGTGTGATAGGAGGGGCAAGAATTAACACTTGGGTGCATTAATACGGTTAGTCATCCATGTTATGGGCTTCATCTTCACGCTCATACGATGTTCAGGCATGTAGGTCCAAAGGTTTGGGTTTTCTATCACAACACCAGGGGAAGCATCATGTGCTTCTTTTCCCAGGTGGGACACAGTAATCTGTCATGCTGCTTCATTTGGGATTGAGGTAAGCAAGATAGTTTCCTTTGCATCAGTTTGATGCATAGCCATCCAAAGACATCTCTACATACATACACCGTCGTGGAATCCTACAGGTAAGAAAAAAAGTCAACGGGAAAACTAAACCTTAGCAACAATAGCTCTTAAAGTTAAACCTTATCAGACGTAAGATATAAACTGAGTCAAAAAACTACTTGAAGCTATCCTAGTCGTAGGGATTCTGTCTTTTCAGTTTATATACCAGGTGGGCAAGAAATAACGTGAGGTGTTTAGAGCTCGCTAGCGGGAATTCTATTAGGCCAAATGCAGTACATTTTGGTGAATATACTTAGTGGAACATGCAGTTTCGATTTCTGCACAAAAAATAGTACCAAAAGTCGCCATAGGGGGCGCTTATTTCAAGTAAACAATTAATACATTTGCATAAGCACGTTCCGTGTTGAGCAATCATGACAATAAAAGGCAAGGCTGAGGATTTCTTATTATTCACGAACGAATGGCCTGACGATGACGCTTACTCTGCCTGACCGGGCGTTAGTAGTCAAGTTGTTTTATCAGAAGAGCGACAATGCAATTGCCCTTCCTGAATTTCGGCGATTGAAAACATTACGAAGAGGACCGATGAGCATAACTAACTTACGGAAAATGATTGAACGATTTGAATCTACCGGAGCTCTAGGAGTGCAACCAGGCCGGAGACGCAAACGTATCTGGCAGCAACACGTTGAAGAAGTTCCTACTGCTGTTGTGGAACAGGAGATGACTACTCAGCAGGGTACCAGCAGTGCACACGCAATAGCATGCCAAACAGATATCCCATATTCGACGGTGAGGAAAATATTGCATAAAATATTGATATTTATGAAATATTGCATAAAATATTGCATAAAATATTGACGTCCCAATCACACCTGTTCAACAATTGCTTCCTGGAGATGAACGTACCCGAACTGACTTTTCGTTGAGATTTTTAGCACGTATCGAAGTGCATGATGTATGGCCATGGCACATTTTTATTTGAATGGTGATATCAATACCCACAACTGCATCAAATGCACAAGTGTGTCTCCCAAATCCTATGCATTCACCGAAACTAACAGTATGGTGCGGCTTTACTGCTTCTTTCATCATCGGCCCGTACTTTTTTGAAGAAATCCGTCCCCGTAGACCAGTGACTCGTTCCGTCAATTCTGCCAGGTATGCCGATATGCTTGAGAATTTTGTGATACCACGATTGCTGGAAAAGGGTTGTCTGGAATTCTACCATTTTTATGCAGGATGGTGCGCCACCGCACATGGGACTCAGATGAGCAGATCTTGCGAGAACGTTTTTCAGACAACAGAATAATTAGTCGTGCATTTCCCACGGTATGGCCACCCAGGTCGCCTGATCTCAACCCTTGTGATTTTTGGTTATGGGGATATATGAAAAGCCTCGTTATCAAGCACATGTTCCTGACCTCTCAACCTTAAAGGATCAAATAACGAAACATATCAGACTAATTAATGCAGATATGCTGCGAGCTGCCGTAGAAAATGTCGTGTATTGCATGCACACTGATGGTCATATTGAGACACATTTGGAAATAAAAATAAAACATTGTTTATTGTTGTTACTGAAGTTGGTTTGTACAGTATTTGTTCATTTGACAATCAGGTATTCATTGTTTTCTTGAAATAAGCGCCCCCTATAGCGACTTTTGGTACCATTTCTTTTTTTTTGCGGAAATCGAAACTGCATGTTCAACCAAGTATATACACAAAAATGTACTGCCTTTGGCCTAATAGAATTACCGCTAGCGCGCTCTAAACACCTCACGTTATTTCTTGCCCACCCGGTATATCAGTTCGAACAACGGTATGATATTTCAAATCTCACTATCTGCATTGTTAAGATGAAGCAGCATTAAGATCTCGAGACTACGGACTTTTTTCCTACAATCCAAAAACCAGGTTGCGACGCTTGTGCTTGCCTAGTCTGTCTTCCCCTTCGCTAACTAAACTTTTTTTGAAATTCCAAAATTTATACAACACACTAGTAGTACGGACAGGGCATTGTTGAAGTTCGTTGTAACAATCGAAAAAAACCTGCAATCTTAACAAAAGTTTATCACATTCATTCACTTCCAGGATTTCGCCCAACAAGAAGATCACATGGGCTTTGCATCTGTTATTGGAATTTATTTCTAAAACAAATCTCAAAATTTTGTTAGCCCGTCGATTTCAAGAGCAGACAAATCAAAGAAACTTTAAACCGTAAATTCGACGTCAGAACAAGTGTAAACAAAACTATTTTTCTCATAGGAAGTTTAGTTTCCACATCAACAGAAACACACGTTAGAAAATATAAACCTACGTTCCACATACGAGGGGCGTTCAAATTTGACCTGGACTTTACTTTCGGTAAATTTCATTGTTGTAAAAATCTTAACTTTCATTGTTGGGATGGCAACTGCTGCCTGTAATGCAAATGCAGCACTACTCATCCAGTTGCTATGACAACCGATTGTTTGTTTAAATAAAATCCCAGACAGCGACGTGTCGACCAAAGTGGAACAACGAATAATCGTCAAGTTTCTCCTCAACAAAGGTGTGAAATATCACATCTGGGCTTCGTCGAGCATCTTGACTATATAGAAAAAATAATAATCACGTCTGGAAAGATGCTGTAGAAAACAATTTATTGCCTGACGCGTTTCAGCGTTATACTATCTTCGGAGGCTGTTATGCTACAGATTATGGGGCTGGCCAAGCCACTTTTATATACAAATGGTAAGGGTTAAGTGGCCAATTACAATTAAAAATAACAATAAAGATTATGAATAAGAAGGTGATTGGTCCAGTCGTCAATGCACGGATCTCATAACGGATTAATGAAATAAATTGTATGTATAATTACATGATAAATAATATGTAAATGCTTACCATGTAAATTACAAGATTCATATTCAAAATATATAATGTCACATTTTAATAAATTTGAACGTATATTTTGAATTCTCCAGACAACCTTCTGGGTGTTTAATATATTCATAAAAATCCATGCAGGTCATGTTATAATTTAATAACCCAACCTAACCTTCAAAGTGACTTTCGAGTCCCACAGTTACGGCTACAAAACCGGAGACTGGAGAAATAAGGCAAAAACCGGGGAGGTGGCAGCCCTATAATCAATGTTAGGCCTATTGTTAAATGGCAAAATAATATTAGGCCTATTGTTAAAATAGCTAATTAAAATTAGGCATATATTTAAAATGATGTGAATGTGGAGAGAAGTAAAAGTGAAATTTTCAAATTTAAAATTACAGCTTGAAATGCTTAAAGATTTTTCTCTCCTGACATTTATGGTAATTTTGATGTAGGCCCAGTAGTGCGAGCATTTCATTTGGAAAGATTCGTGTGAGTGCTGCAAATGAATATATAAATTTAGATGCACTTTGTGTCTTTGCTCTTTATAAAAATATTAAACACAAGAGAGACCACTTTTTGTATGTCATCATCATCGTCGTTCTATTCTGTTAATTTTGTAAGCATTCTTGCAACCAGTTTAACAATCGGTTAATTGCTTTAACTGGAAAACGTAGCACCATCTCTACTTAGCAAACGAGGACTAGGATTGGTTCGTTTTGTTCCAATAACTTCCGCTCAACATGGCTGATTGTTTTCCATTACCTCTTTGACATTAAGCTTCTTTCCAAATGGCTGGACCGTTCGGTCGATCTGTTTAGCTGATTCAATATTTCTGATCCACATGGCTGATCCAGTTGTCTTGATTCAAAATGCTGATCCAGTAGGTTGGTCAATTTGGCGATTCATACAGCTGATCGAACCACTCACCTGATCCAGTTGTCTGATTGAAACCTGTGATCCATTTAGTTTATCAAAATGGCTGAAACAGCTTGTCTCATTCAAACAGCTGATCCATTTGGTCGATCCATTTGGCTTATCATAACGGCTGATCCAAGTAGCTGATCCAGTAGCCCGATTCAACTTGCTGATCTAAGTAGCTGATCCAGTAGCCCGATTCAACTTGCTGATCCAAATGGTTGACTCATTTAGCTTATCATAATGGCTGATCCAGTTGTCTTGATTCAAACTGCTGGTCCATTTGGCTGATCCACTTACCTGATCCAGTTGTCTGATTCAAACCTCTGATCTATTTAGTTTATCAAAATGGCTGATCCAATTGGTTAAAAATCTATTTGTGTTTTGGAATGCCATTTAGTTTGGCTAACAAGGACGTCTGGTTAAGTCTTAACTTCGCTTGGTGCAACGCAATAAACTTTAAGCGGCACTTTAAGAGCGAGTAGGTCTGACGAGGAAACCAGCGTATGTACGTTTGGGGAGAAAAATTTTCAGGCTCGAGAAAGGCTAAACATAACCGTTAAGTGTAGGAGCACATTCAGCTCCATTCTTCATTTGCTAACAGCAAGATTTGATGCCCGCAGAAGCCAGTTGCTACGAAACCTGTGATGAAGGCGTAGTGCCAGTTAGCATGACTGAAGGTGCTTCTAAAAATTCACTCCAATTGCAATCGAGCGTGAGCCTTGTCATTGGCTCATCTAAAACTTTCCTGCTCTCGTCGTCGTGTACTAAACTTCGAATCTGATTACTTTCAGGTCGAGCCTGATCGCTTTCGCTGTGCGATGACGGCATTGAACTCGTATGCAACGTCAACGTCTCTTCCCAATGCGGTTCATAGTTCTGTAATGAATTTGTGAATGATGATTCGGCTCGATTGACAATCGACAGGGAGTCCGCCGTTTCTAAAATGAAAAATCAGGATCGAGGCTCCAGAGCCTCTTTTTCGAACGTAATTAAGGGCCAACGACGTCGTTGGGCGGATCACTGCTGAAGGAATCTGTGTCGAGGCTATAGTGAAAAATCTGGGTCGAGGCTATAGTGAACGTAATTCGAGGCGAACGACGGTTCAGGAACGTCGTTTAGTAGATCATTCGCGCCAACAAATCGCAATCTGACGAATGACGTTCCATTCACATTGCACTTCTCGATCACGATTGACGTCTGGATCATGATCCAGATACGCAGTATGGACAAGGTATTATACCTCGTCCACACAGCGATTCATGATTCGTGGGTGATGATTCGGCTCAATCGTGATTCGACTGATCATGATTGACAGTCGAGAAGTGTGATTATTCAGCACCACCTAGCGAGCGACAGTCGAGGGTTTCCATTTCTATAATGAAAAGTCTGGATCGAGACTCCAGAGCCTCGTTTTCGAACATAGTCGTTGAGCGAATCATCATTCGCGCAAACGAATCACAATCCAAAGAATGACGTTCCGTTCACATTTCACTTCTTGATCACGATCGACGTCTAGATCATGATCCTGATGCGCAGTTTGAACAAAGTATTAGCTTATTCTGAAGCGAGGCATAAACTCCGTTGATGCGAAGTAGGTCAACCGCAGATGCTTGATCCTAACGAGACGCAACGATAAGTGAAATTCCCGTAGCGAACGTGGGAGCGTAAATTTTTGATTGAATTTTTGTTTTGTACTCGCAGGTGACGAGAAGATCGAGGATCATAGAAAACAAAAACTTACCAATCATGGTTCTAAACCGACATGGTGATCGGCTGAATGATTACGTGGGGCACGAGATGCTTCAAAGTGAAAGTGAAAGATCTTACGCCGAAGTGAAAGATTCTAAAGACATCTTCTTGGAAGTCGGAGATTGTGAGTGGATTTGCCGTTCGCACCAAGGTAGGTCGATTCCCCTATCAAAAAATCTCTTCGCCCCTGTTGAAGAAGGGCTGTCGTGGCGAATTTTGAGACAGGATTTACACCTGTTCCTGTATAAGATCCATGTTTACCAGACACTGGAAGACAGAAGCGACAACAATTTTAAGTCGTTTCCTGTTTAAGTTGAAAAGTTTATCGTTTTTAACGACGACTTTCTCTCTTTTCAGCCAACGATTCCCCAAACGAGTGCCACATGGACGACAAAATGGCATCGCCAAACGTCCAAGTGCTCGCCATGGAGCCCGTTCCTGTCGAATACAGGTCAGGTTGCCTCGTCGATGACCTATATGCCTTCTTATGACCGTAAGTTGCTTTTGATTATCATATGTACTCTGCTTTGCAATGACATTGAGGCATGCTCACGGGACATGACCATTTGGATTGATACAGGGTGTCCAGGTATAGGCTCATCAGTTGACACCCATGCAAGATGTCGAACGAGGTCGGATTATTGGCGGATACTGTCGTACAGTGCTAGCGGACAGAACCATCCCCCTGCGGCATCTGTGCGACAAGATCACTATTCTCGGTACTGCTCCAGTGTCAATAGCGACATTAGCACGCTGGTTACACACCGCGACAGTGTCTGCAGGTGTCCATTTTTGTGTCTTCCTTTGACACCTGAGCACTGCGCGATACGATTGCAATGGTGTTGTGAACGAGTGAGCTGATGAATCTCGCTTTTGTTTGGACACTGACGACAGATGCGGACATGTCAATGAACGATGCATCCGGTATCGCCATCGTGGACCAACACCCGGGATCATGGTCTCTGGTGTCAGCGATTAAGATGCTAGAGCGCCTTCAGTCACCATCAACGCAAACGTGAGCATGGCACGTTTGCATGACATCAACTGCCGGCAAGGTCTCAAGAGGTATCGCCAATGGAGTGCGTGTTGGACATAGTGTAACGTCGTTTACGATCCCCTCGCAATCTCCTTGACCTGACAGAGCAGTTCACCAGCCTCCTACTGCTGACGTTCGCTACCTACACCTACGTCTGCAACAATGCATTGCCGCTAGAGCTGGTGCCACGACCTAGTGATGCCGCTTTCCGTTGCAACACCCTGTTCAAACGAGTGCACGTCTTGACTCCATGACGTAGTGGGTGGGACAGTTTCATTGCAGAGCAGTGTATGTGCGGTATTTCTTCGTGTATTTTAATCGCTGACACCAGAGACCATGATACCAGGTGTTGGTCCACGATGGCGATACCAGATGCATCGTTCATTGACATGTCTTCCAACTCCGCCGTTCCTTGTCTAGAAGTTTCGTTGGAGATACGAGAAAGATCCAACGTGATCGAGGAGAATAATATGATTCTCGTCATGAAATCCGACCAGCCTGTCGTTTGGAGGATCCAGTCGTCCAACATACGTAGGGCTCTCAAGATTGTTGTGAGTATACTTTTTCTTGCCGTGTGTAGCTCAGGCAACCATGGCCAATTACAATTTTGCTACACCTCTGGTTGGCGGGATTTGTGGTGGCGAGTCCAAGCTACGCAACGCACCAGCCAGCAGTCTCGTCGGAGCTTTGACGCAGTGAGTATCAAGCGCAGCGTTAAACTCGTTTTGTCACGGCAGTAAAACGTCAAAGATGGAGCGTGCGCTGGAGCAGCGCTATGCGATTAAATTTTGCTTTGACCTAGACAAAACCGCTTCTGCGACGCTCGTCCCTGTACAAAGATGACGACGCCCTGTCAAGAGCTCGGGTTTTCCGGTGGTTCAGTGAATTTAAAAATGGTCTCGCATTCGTTCTCTCTCATTCCCGAGCTCTCGACAGGACGTCTTCATCTTTCAACGTTCGCTCCAGCGATCGCTCAGTTTTCGACGTTTTCTGTCGTGACAAATTCAAAAACAAGTTTTGGGTCACGCATCATCGTCACTGCGTCAGAGCTCGAAATCGACTGCTGCCCGATGCATTGCTTAGCTTAGACCCCCCTACCACAAGTCTCGTTGCCAATGAGCACGCTGCTCGCCACTGACATTGATTTCAACATAGAAACTCCTGGGTCGTTGACGGATCCTGCACTTTCTTGTCGCAGGTGAACCTCTGACTTTTCGGAGATTTTTTTAAGAGGCTCAATGCGTAAGGAGGATGTTGCAAGACCTCCCATCAAAATTTTTCAAGGAGCTCAAGGGTCTTTGTCCTGGAGCTCAAACCTCATCGTCCTGGAAACGCACCATCCCGTTTAAGAGCTCGTTATGACGGTCTGCTTGTGCCTCAGCAACGTGTTGCGACACTGCTCCGTATTAACTGTCGTACCCAGTCGATGAATAGAGGTCCTTCTTCATCGAAAAAGAGACTGAGCATCACTTTTCTAAAGTGAATTGATGTTAATGCGTTAAGTAAGCATGTGCGACTGGGAATACCACAACGCCATCGACGGGCAAAAAAAAAAGAAAAGCTCACTAGGATTTGATTCAATTCTGCGATGCTGAGTGCCTTTCCCATGTCATTAATTAATGTCGTTTCCTGTTTTTAGACTGAGGGTCCTGTCGAAAGGGATTACGTTCCGAAGAATCACCTCGTTCAAATGAAAACGGACGAACTCATCTTCTATGCTGATAACAAGCAGGAGCCGTTGCTTTCCTACTTGGAGGTCAAAGGCGCCAAGAAATTTGAAGTTTTGGTCGGAGATGGCCCGAGTAAGTTGATGTTACGTCTTTTTTTCTATGAGATACAAGGGGGTGCTCACAGAGGAGTGTCGGGGTTTAAAGCTAAAAACGCTCGACTGTCAAAGCTCGTTGCTAACAGCCTGTCGATTAAGGGTGTGTCTAAAAAGTCCGACCAGTGTTTGGATTCCGATCGCGATTAGCGCGACCAGTCGCGTTATGAAAACGCTAATCGTGACTGATCGTTACTTTAAAAAACTGTGTTGCACTCCAGTCGTGCTAATTAAAACTGGCATTGGATTTCGGTCGCATTATAAAAACGCTCATCACGACCGGTCGCGTTATAAAAACACTCACTGTGGCCAGCTGCATTATGAAAAAGCTCATCGCGACCGGCCGTCACTTTATGAATCTGCATTAGACTCCAGCCGTGCTAATTACGACCAGTGTTGGATTTCGGTTGCGATTAACGCAACCAGTCGCGTTATGAAAACGCTCATCACGACCGGTCACATTATAAAAACGCTCATCGTGACCAGCCGTTACTTTATGAATCTGCATTAGACTCCAGTCGTGCTAACTATGACCGGCATTGGATTTTAGTCGCTATTATCAGGGTCAGTCGCATTATGAAAATGCTCATCGCAACCAGTTGTTACTTTATGAATCTGCGTTGGACGCCAGTCGTGCTAATAACGACTGGCATTGGATTTTGGTCGCATTATGAAAACACGCATCTCGACCAGTCGCGATATGAAAACACTCATTCTGGCCAGTCGCGATATGAAAACGCTCATCACGACCGGCCGTTGCTTTATGAATCTGCATTGGACTCCAGCCAAGCTGATTACGAGCAGCGTTGGATTTCGGTTGCGATTAGCGCAACCCGTCACGTTATGAAAACCAGTCCTTACTTTATGAATCGAGGGCCGTCAGAATCGGGAAAAAATTTAAAATGAATTATCGTCGATCGGACATAGTCAAAATTTCGAGTCAGTCACTAGTGGCTCCATAATGAGCTTTGTGACGGACTTTGACCAGACTTTTTAAACACCCCGGATTGTTGGGGTTTGAGGATATCACTTAACTGTACAGACTATGTATAGTCCTCGACGTGAGGTCCGTTCTTGACGCAGTAGACATCAGACCACATGCTCCTGTTAACAAGTCGTGATGGGCTCATGAATTCAAGGCCTATCTAATATCCCGGGCTATGCTGGGTGACTCTTGTAGGTAAGGGTGTCAACAGCAAGAGTTGATTCCTGAATGGTCATTTCCGGGCGTCCCCAGCAACGAGCTGGCAGACGCAGTCGCAGTCCGTTTGCATCCCCGAACCACACTGATGTTCACAGGCCACGCAGATCCGGGACCTGTTTCCCAAGTAGCCTCCTCAAAGCCTGCGGGCAACCTGCAGTTCAAACTGCTCGTTCTAAGCTCAACGCAGCACTTCAAGTGCTCATGCTAAACTTAAGAAAGCGCTTCAACTAATTGGCTCAGCACGAGCGCTTTGAACGGAGAGCTCACAACGATTACTCGTAGTTACACAGAGTTTCTGATTGTCTGCTGCAGTTTTCAAACCCCAGTCTCTCCTGCGTGATCTTTTTGATTGTCTAACCGAACCCAATCATCCAAAGAATCAGTCACTGGAATCACTCACACCTTGACGATTTCGCCGACGCATCAGTTGCCTACGGAGACAAAACTTCCACGCCAGACAGGTTGGATGCAGCAACAGAGTCGCTCGGCTTTGCCCAACACGCCAAGTTTGAAGGATTTTTTCAAAGCGCAATTGGGATCTATCCGTTCGTCAAAGTTTACAGGCGTCCAAGTGCTGTTGAAGTCGAAAGGATGCTCGAATCCTGACGGTAAGTTTCTTGAATACAGTTTCTGTCTAGTGCAAAGTTCATGTACAGGGTGTCTGAAAAGTCTGGCCACGAAGTGACGTCGCAGCAACGAGACGTCAAGCTTCATCTCCCGCAACGCTCATGGGAAGATGGTTCGTGAAAAGTCCACAGATAAGATCAGCGCTGTTGGTCACAGGAGAATGATCCTTCAAGTAGCGTGAGTCTGATCATGTAGTGGTGCGGCTCCTGGAATTACCGCAAAGGACCAGTTGAACAGGAGGCTCGATGGTTGCCTAATTTGAATCCAATGGGCTTTTCGTTCTTGGCGTATCTGAAGAGTCGCGACGTGGCCCACCTACGCACCAAGACCGACAACATACTCAACAGAAGCTGCGGGGCTTTTCAGACACCACGTACGTTGCTCTTTACTCACGCCTCCTGTCCCCTTCGTCATTAACGTAGTAGTTTTACGAGGGATGATCATAAAGTCAGTACGCCGTATGGCTGTTGAGGAACTGGTCCGCCTTGACTAGCACCACCACAACGTGCATGGTCTCGTGAGCTGGCACGTTATCATGTAGAAGTCTGAACACGGTGATGCAGCAGTCTGAGGGGACTATCATCTCCACTTGCTTGCAGTTTGGGGCTCGTCACAGATGGAGGAGCGTCCGCTGTAAGGTTTGTCTTCCATGCTGCTGCACCAAAAACTTGCTGGATGTTTGAACTGCAGCTCCAACACAACACGCATGGTCTCGCGCTGGCGCGTTGTCACGCAGAAGTCTGACCGTTCGGGCACCTTGATCTGTTCCGTGGTGATACGACACACTATCGTTTACGCTTGCTTCGTAATTTGTGGCTCGTCACAGCACAAGATCCTTACAATGGCTCACAGCTCCATGACGCCACTTGAGAGACGTCGCTTGGATGTTGAGGAAGTGGTCCGCTTCGAAGATGACCTGAAGCAAAAGAAGTATTTCGAATCGTACTGCCACCGCAACAGTCATGGTCTCGTGTGCCGATTATGCTTGTGCGTTGTCATGGCGACGTCATTTGGCAAGCTTGATCTGTTCCACAGGGATGTCGCTTCACAATGGCACCAGTGACTCGCTGTGACGGGTCAGTATTCCAAATCGCAGCACCACTGCAACACGCATCATCTCCAGTGTGGAATGTGCTGGTGCCTCATTGTGCAGACGCATGACCCCTTTGGAGTCGTCACAAAACAGAATACTTACTACGGCTCTTCCCAGCAGTACCAATGACTTTATGACTGCCTCTCGTACTTCTAAATTTCGTTTTTTATTTAGATCTCCTTCGTATGTCTCCACACGTTCTTCTCATAGATGCGATGCAAGTCGACTGCCTTCCAAAGTTCATCCACGTCTCGTTTCCGAAGCGCTTCATAGAGGGCCTCGGCTATCACGGCAATGGCATGACGTTTAACGATCCTCTCTGCCGCTTGCTTCCGAACAACATGCAATACCATTTTTTGTCGCCTCTCAAAAGCTGCAGCATGAAAATGGTGCACGTGGCCGACAAAGTCATATATAAGATAGCGGTAAGGCTCTTGTCGTACGTCAACGAGTTTGTTTACAAGATTTTGTTTCGTTCTCGTGCAGATTAACTTTCACAGTCCCGCGAGAAAATTCGGTAGCGAGGCCGTGTCATCGATCATTAGGGAAGCTGATCTCTTGATCGACGACGAGGATCACACGGCCGAGGAAGGTTCTGGGTATGGTTCGACGCACATCGATTAAGATACGAGTAAGCCTAAACTTCTCGAGTTCCAGTGCAAGTACTTGACGTCGGGATTACCGTTACTCAACCCGGTAAGTCTTGGAATCGCTTCGCTAGTTCGTTAGTCAGGTGTGCAACTTAGTTCTGTTGGCTACGTGCATTGACGCGATGTGTGCTTAGAAGGTAGGAACAGGAATCTGTGTCCATGCGCCGTTGATGAACGTGGATGGTCTAGCTGGGTGGACTGTCTCGCTGCTTTGACGTGTCGATCCAGATGTTCGCTAAGATTCTTCCAAAAATGGATAAATATGCACAGTCATGTAGACGCGAAAACAACGATTTCAGATAGTTTGTTTTTAGATGTCTCACGGCAGATACACTTGCCCGTCGATACGATGCAACGCACCATTTTCAAATGGTCTAGGGTCCAATGTTTGTTGCATCGCAAACACATGTCTTTTCTTGCCATGTACGCTTGTCGACGTGGGTGCTGGAACGAGACTGCGGTTGCGAGGCCAAGATGCAACAACGTTCTTGATAGTTTTCTGGTGCTCTCAATGCATCGACGGAAGCCATATGTTTGCTCAAAGCGTCCGTACGATTCGACAGCCGTGCATGAGTGCATTCCTTCCGTAAACCGCTGCCGACGACATGGAGCAACGCAGAAACATGACGAGCGATCTGCACAGCGATATGCTGATGAGACCATAGTCCCATCAATTCGACCTTTGTCAAGCTCCGCAAGTCGTTGCACGGGCTTACGGTGCGTGTGCGAGGAATTGTAGTGTTGTCACGACAGCTACAGTCAGCTGTTCCTGTACAGGGCAAATGCAAATAGGTTGTTTCACTTGATTAATACCATTGAAGACGTGTGTTTGATGGTGCGAAATTGCGAGCACTGAAGATCTACCGTAGCGCTCCTGCTACCACAATCTTAACGCATAAGTAAAACTCAAACAGAATTAAATTGTCGCTTCAATGTCTTAAGTAAGTCAAACTGTACCTTCGGTTCCTTTTCTCCGCCTATTTTACTTTGCCAAAGAGTAACCTAACCTACCGAAACTGATCAAAAACTTAGCGAAGCTCACTACTGAAAGCTACCAAACCTCCCAAAACCTACCATCACCTAATGATACTGACCAAAACTACTCGGACCGGCCCAAAACCTACCAAAACCTACCCAGACCTTCTCAAAAGCTACCAAAACCTACCAAAAATCTAACAAAGCTTTACAACTGAAAGCTACCAAACCTACCAAAACAAACCCATACTTTCTGAACCTGCCAAAAAGCTACCGAAACCTACCAAGGCTTACTACTGAAAGCTACCTAATTTCCCAAAACCTATCAGAACCTAATGATACTTCCCAAACTTAACCAGATCTGCCCAAAACCTACCAAATCTACTAAAACCTACCCAAACATGTTCGAGAGCTACCAAAACCTATCAAACACCTAGCAAAGCTTACTTCTGAAAGGTACCAAACCTCTCAAAACCTACCAGAACCTAATGATACTGACCGAACCTACTCGGACCTGCCTAAAACTTACCAAAACCTACCAAAATCCTAGTGAAGCTTACAAGTGAAAGCTACCTAAATTCCCAAAAACTTACAAGAACCTAATGACACTTCCATAACCTACCCAGACCTGCCCAGAACCTACCAAAACCTAGCAAAAACCTAGCAAAGTTTACTACTGAAAGCTACCAAACCTCCCAATAGCTACCAGAAACTAATGATCTTGACCGAAAGCCATCAAGATCTGCCCGAAACTTAACGAAACTGGCCACTGAAAGCTACCCAAGCTCACAGAACCTACCATAACATACCCATACTTCCCGAACCTAACCAGACATGCCCAAAACCTACCAAAACCTACCCAGACATGTTCGATAGGTACCAAAACCTACCAAAAACCTAGCGAAGCTTACTAATAAAAGCCACCAAACCTGTCAGAACCTAACGATACTTCCTGAACCTACCAAGACCTGCCCAAAAGCTACCAGAAACTTAGCAAATCTACCAAACTTCCCAAAACCTACCAGAATCTAATGATACTGATCTAAACCTACCAAAGACCTGTCCAAAAGCTACCAAACACCTAGAAAAGCTTACTATTGAAAGCTACCAAACCTCCCAAAAGCTACCAGAAGCTGATGATACTGACTGAAAACTATCAAGACCTAACAATACTTTTGAAAACCTACTGAAAGCTACCAATATCCACAAAACTACCAATGTCTTAGCAGACCTACCAAAACTTAAACCTCTCAAACCCTACCAGAACCTCACCAAAAGTTGGTGATCATCTCAAAAAGCGACCTTCAAAACATACTAAACTTACCAAACTTACCATGACGGGCTTGACACCTACCGATATTTACGGAAACTTACCATTACTTGCTCTTCTCTTTACTCTTTCCTCATCTCTTCAAGTTTATATCAGGGAAGGTTAAACCCTTTTTGAGTTTATTCATTCCTCCGCACACTACACGGGGTCAGGATTATCACTTAATATCGTTATCAAATAACACCAAACAAGAAACGTTTACGTAAAATATTGATTCTGTTTTCTATATATTTTATTATTATTGTTATTATTATTAGTATTATTATTATTATTACTATTGAATAGTTTTTTTTTAATAATTCACTAGCTTTTGAGACGATTCGGAGGAGTGCCGTCTTTCCCGCGGGGAATCGGGGACACGACGAACGTACTCGCTTGCAACATTCAATTGTAAAGCAACAAAAATGCTTGGTGGTCTGAACGTGTACGTGTAAATATTATAAAATTTGTTAATATTATTATAATAACCACAACACACGATATATCTATCTCGTTTTAAGGTACCTTTTTCTGGATTGTTAATGATGATGATGATGATGATGATGATGATGATAAGAGTGAGATGATGATGTTGGTGGCTTTAGATCCTTAATCGTATCTCCCTATCAAACAAAAATGAAACAATAAAAAAAGTATATTAAATAAATAAATAAATAAAACGAGATTCCATTTTTTTTTAAAAAAAATTTTCTTTTTAATATTAATCTTAATAATAATACTTTAGAAAATATTGTAGAAGATTACATTGTGAATTTGTATATGTATATATATAAATATATTTTTCTTTATTTTTATTTTTATTTAAAAAAACCGTCATCGATCCATTCTTGTAAGTAAGTACGTAACGTCTGTTAACGGATCACTTTAGCAGTCTTGGATCTAAAGCGATCTAAGTACCTAAGTGTTGTCTTTGTTTATTATTATTATTATTATTATTATTATTATTATTATTATTATTATTACTTTACGATGACTGTGTAATAAGGAAATATTTGTTCTAAATGTATGCACAAGACTAATCACGTCATACTTCACTTTACGTTGTTTTGATCGCTCCCTGACGTTATTTAAAAGACTACGTTGTTGATGACGACGATCGATAGGGGGTGATAGAGTTATTTTATGAACTGAAGCCAGGCTACTTTCTCCCTAGGACTACTGTGTATGTAAAATTTTTAAAATAGAAGTAGCAGCAATAGTCAGCAGGAGGATACTGTTGTTGTTGTTGTTGATCTTTATTTCGTTCCGTTTCTCCAGTTGTGTGTTGGGATCCGCTCTTGTGATGTTGCGGTTGCTTAAGTTTTTCGCAATTAGTTACCCGGTTGTCGGGATTTTTTTTTAATTAGTGAGGCGCTTGTTGAAATTTTTTAAAATTTGAGAGCTGATTGTTAGGATTTTTCGACGTCAACGAGCCGCTTGTTGAAATTTTTTTCAAAATCGGAGCCGATTGTTAAAGTTTATCGGATTCAACGAGCAGCTTGTTGAAATTTTTTAAAATTTGAGAGCCGATTGTTAAAGGTAAAGTTTATCAAATTCAACGAGCTGCTTGGTGAAATTTTTCAAAATTTGACAGCCGATTGTTTAAATTTTTCAACATCAATGAGTCGTTCGAGCTAAAAAATATAGCGAATCCTATAAGGTGGAAAAAATTATGTGCTTTTGTAGTTTCGCCAACCTACTTCCTTTCAAGTCCATGGAGTTTTGATTGCGTTTGAGCAATTTGTGATGTCAAAGTTTGACTGACGTCAGAATTTAAAGAACTATTTGAAGTAATGGTTTTCCCCCGTTAATGCTCGTAACATTTTGAGGCCATTAGGTTTAAAAGGATTGACCTACAGGCTTCAAATTTCCTACACACGTAGGCCCTATACAAAGGATGGTGCAAAAAAATATAGTGACTCCTTTTGGGTGGCCACTGGCATGGAATTCATGGTTCCTTTTCTTTTGAACGGATAGGTCTAGAAACCTGAAATTTTGTATATTCGTAGTGTGGTACTAAAAATACTGCAAATATAAAAAAAATGAAATGTTAAAATTTATAATGTGTTGCCTAAAATTTTAACTATTAGGCACTAAATTTGATATAATCCTCTGAGGCCTCGGCAGGGGTCACGAGGCTCCAATACAAAACAAGAGCTACCTTTTGTGCGAAAAGGCCTATGTACCTGAAATTTTGTATTTGTGCCCCTCCACTTACTCTAGTCACGGCCGCTACTACCCATGACATTTTGATGCTAAAACCCTTTTATCGTTAGATAACGATGCCTTAACTAATTTTTTTCGTTTGTTGGAAACAATGAAGATTGGATTGTTGCTACTTTGGTCGTGCGACTTTAAGTGCCTCGGCCTATCTTTCTAGTTGGCTTTGTTATACCCTCACCACTGATTTTTAATAAAACTGACATACTTTGCATACATATTGGATAGGTTTTCCAAATTTCACAACAGCGGTATTGGGTTTCAAGGATAAAGAAAATCTGTCCTAGCTCTCGAACTATATACTTCAAAACTAGTAATCTAGACTTTTTAAAACCTTGAAATTGTTAAACTATTTACAATAAAACGATGCGGTTTCTACAGAAATGCTCAAAAACACGAGGGATTTTATTTATAATGAAAAAAATTTTTTTATACTAGTTAGAGTTCTAAATTCGTCTTAAATTCGATTTCTTGGATCTTCGAAAATCGCTTGTGGGTAAGCGTTTCTTTAGGCAACATCAAAGTAACATACTTAGAGCCAAGATAATGCTCAATTAGATCAACTGCTTGTTTCACGCATGTTAAGACCATACTCTGTATAAAACTCCAGCTCCACCTTTGGTCAAAGATTTAAATATAAAAAATATATTTCACACTGTCTGTCTGCTGTCACACTGAGTGAGTGATTTGCGCACAGCCTAAACCACATGGCCTAAAAACTTGAAATTTTGAACTAAGGTTCTTTACGAAATGTAAGTGAGCGCTAAGAAGGGGTTTTTGGAAATCAATCCCTATGGGGGGAAAGGGGGGTTGAACGTTTGTTAACACATTAACTGGTGCGGCATTTTATACTTGGAGGGTGGTTGTCTCGCCTTGCTAATG
Organism: Rhysida immarginata; assembly: GCA_023313115.1. Taxonomy (NCBI): domain Eukaryota; kingdom Metazoa; phylum Arthropoda; class Chilopoda; order Scolopendromorpha; family Scolopendridae; genus Rhysida; species Rhysida immarginata. The sequence continues at coordinate 300,808 of JAHWFO010049370.1, forward strand.
CAATGGTGGAGTTAAACAACCTTCGGTGCGGTTAATCAAAGGTTGGGTGACCACCTGAAATATCCATCGCGCCTCGTGCTTCGGAGGGTACGTTAAGCCGACAGTCCCGGTTGCTACGGTTTCCTGTAGCAGTCGTTACTGGAATAGTACAATAGACTCAGAGCGTTGCAGTGCTCAGGTTTCTACTATAAACACTTCGGTTTCTAGTATAACCACTTTGGTTTCATTTTGACCACCCTTTACAATTCATCCATCATCCATTATATATCTAACACATTACCTGGTTTTCTACTATATACTTAACGCATTAACTGGTGTGGCACTACATAAGTAACTGTTTTAGGGAGGGGGTAAAGAATTCTGGAGTGTGCCATCCATGAAGCGCGATATTTCCACCATGACCTACCTAAAACGTTCCTAGGGTCTATCGGAATTACCAGGAAAAATGTCATCAAGATTGGTCTAGCCTTTTTGAAATGCATAGCGAACTGAGAGACTGAGAGACATACCGAGAATTTTACATACACTGGTATATACAAGAATTACGACCAGCACCCGGTTAAGGCACACGCACGGTTCGCCTCAACAACGACTAAAAATGGCAAAATTTGCATAGCAGGCTGAGAATGCTTTAAAGCTGGTGCATCATTGCTTTAAAGCAGTTGCACGTTCCTCAAGATGGGTAAACGTGATATCCAAAAAGTGATGATAATAGGCTATTGCAGCAAGCGTGGCACTATCCCCGAAACGGCGCGACTTCTGAACTGTTCACGGTCCGCTTTAGTGAAGGTTTTCAAAGAGTGGACAGCAGGGACAGAAATCGCGTCCCAACGCCATCACTTTAAAGGGTCACGGGCCATCGACCAACAGCATGAGTGGCATCTACGACGACCATAAAAGGTGACACGAAAGCCAGCGTACATCAAGTGATCACTAGTTTTAAAAGTTTTGCCAACAGATGTGTATCCGATATTACAGTTGAGCGCACCCCGCTACGGATGGGCCTCAACAGTCGACACATGGTTGCTGCACCAATGGTAACCAGGGGTCATCGTAAATGACGCCTAGTTGTGGGCCATTGGACTACAGACGAGTGAGCTAAGGACGCCCTCTCAGACGAGTCAAGGTTTTTGCTCCATATGATTGACGTGCAATGGTGAGTGCCATGAAAAGAGA
>JAHWFO010049372.1:0-69468 GCA_023313115.1 Rhysida immarginata
TTTTCGAGTTATTCTGCTTTGTCAACTTAAAATTTACACCCTGTATATAAAAATCCAGTGTACGGATGTAAATGTTCTAAAAACTTTTGACCTACTTATCCGATTCAGCTCACAATTCGCACCATATGTTCGTTAGGTTCAGAGTAAGGTTTACATGTGCCGAGTGTCAGATTGGCCCAAAAGGGGAGGGGGTAAAAGTACAGGGTGCATAAGGTATTTGAGGACACACCTTCGCTTGGCTACTGCTCCACTATAGTAAATTGTAAGTCTTTTCCGTTTCCAGAAAGCAAAATGGTGGACCAGCAAGTAACACAAATTATGAAGAGACATGCAGTAATCGTGGCAATAAAGGCAGAGCACAGCGATTTAGAGATATCACGATTTCTAAAGGTCGCAAGATCATTCGTACACAAAGTGCGGAAGGAGTTGGAAACCGAAGATGGCAATGTTGCACCAGTAGCAATGCGTAAAAAGCATGCCTCACGCTCTGACATCATCAGAACACCTTCCATGACACTGGAATGGATGGCCGACAACTTCCATGATCACGTAACCCCTAACCTTTGGCCTCCTAACTCCCCTGACCTGAATCCGTTGGACTACTACGTATGGAGCGTTGTGGAGAGAGAGGTCAATGAACACCCCCATAATACCACAGATGAATTGAACAAGCTGTCATTGTTCGAGTAATGACCAATATGAACCATGGCCATTTGATTCGCGCATGTCGACGGTTTCGATCTCGCATTGAAGCAGTTATAGAAGCTGAAGGCCATATAACAAGAAGGTTTCGATAATAAAGTTATTATCTCGACGTGAATCTTCTTGTCGACGTGAATCTCTCCTCAAATACCTTACGCACCCGGTAATATATCTGTATATGAAATAGTCTTGGTTATGTTTGTTTGTTTACTCAAGAGATGGCGCCAAGGAAACGCAACAATGTAAGCTTAATGGTTTCGAGCAAACGAAAAAATACTGATTGCTATAATCCAAGATGGAAACTGTGAAGGTCACATTGTTGTTTCGATTAAGAAGATCAGGTAATTTTCAATGCCAGGGCGTGTCTTTTTCGTTAGCTAAGAAGCTTGACTTAGTGATTCACATTTTAATGGAGATAGTTATAAAAAGTAATAAATAACTAAATAAATAAAAATCAAGATCTTTTTATTAAAATCTTTGGAGTGATGTAAGAAATTATTCTAAAATAAATAAGAGAATACAATTTCTAGGGCGTAAGCTTTTGCTGAAAAAGTGAAGGTACAGTCATCAAAGGGAAATAATCCACACTAGAATTTTACTCTAAGTTTTACCGTTTCAATATTAATTTATTTTTAATAATTTAATATTACATTTAGAGTTAACATGATTAAGATTATTAAATTTAAATAATTATAATTAAAAAAGCTATTAAAAAAACACATTAGCATGAAATGTAATATTAAGTATTAAACTCGTGTGGATTATATCCTTTGGTTGACTGTACTTTCCATAATGAACTAATAACTGGAGGAAATTTAGTTTTCATATGATTTTTGTAATATAGTAATATCCTTTAAAGAAATTATAGATAATGTTCATCTAAACATAATAGAAAATTATAAAAATCTCAGGATATTGAGAGGGCAATGTGAGAGGGCAATTCTTGCTGCTAGAACTGATACTATCAGTACGAACAACCACATTCAGGACATGATTCCACGCTCTGTGACTGAATACAACTCTATGGAAACGGTTACATGTTGATGAGGGATGTTGAGGAGCTCCTAAACACTCTCAATCCATCTGTGAAGTATTTTTTACTGTAGACAGAAATAATTCAATACTCATAGGAGCTTTTCTTTGATATTCTAAAATGTTAAGGATGCAATGTCGAATTTTCCTAGGCAAACCCAATTGGAAACGAAATTCCAATGCAAGCATTTTAAAGAATTCTTTTTTTTCCAAAGTGAATATTTACTTTATTAACTCTAAGAATTTATCAGGTGTTCTTATGCATATTCAAATTCAGATATTGCAAAATTTCATCAGACAAACAGACCGAGCAACTTCCGGTATATATGTATACAGGGTGTTCATAAAATAAGGGATAATAATTACATAGTGTGATTCCATACATCAATCTAAGCAAAAAGTTCCTTATCGATAATATCTTTAATGGTGCCGTTACGTCATTTATGAACTTTCTGCGCCAACACTTCACATAATGAACTGTGCTATGCCACGAGAAAACGGTGGCAATTGTTGAGATTAAATGACGTTTCCGCCAGATTTTAGAAAGCTTCACGTGATGTTTAGACGCTTAAAATTTGAGTTTTGAACATTTTGCATAAGGAACTTTAAGTTTGTCATCATACAAAGGATCACGCTAAGTACTTATTATCCCTCATTTTATGAACACCATGTATATTTTAAAGCAACCGAAATGCCCAGGACCGATAGATTTTAAGGCAATCGAGGATAAAAAGGAAAGCATTTGTTTTCTAAAGAAGTCTTTAATTGTTAGGGTTAGATGAGGTTAGATAAGTCGTTTTGCCTAAGTTGTCGAATGGCGAAAACGGAAATCGAAATTTCGGAAGCGTTCGAACGCTAGAGCATCAACAGACAGACGACTTTTAACAGATGGACAGAGGGGCGAGCCGACGGAGCTACATTGTGAAAACTTAAGTACCTATGATTCCTAAAAAAATATAAAACGGATTTATGCCTCAATATTATTGAATTAAAATTACTTTTAATAGGTTACAGATATCAGTTTATGCAAAGTTTTATACGATAAGATGCCGGATTAACTATCGGCTTACAAATGTTCTATGTGCCGTCCGTCATTCAGCAACACAGCCTTCAGACGTGAGAACCCACTATCCACTGCATTAAGCAACATTTCTCTCGGTATGGCAGACACATGTTGCCGGATGGAGTCTGTCAATTTTGCCAATGAAATGGGCTGGTCGCGATACATTTTGACTTCAGGAATCCCCATAGCCAAAAGCAAATGCGTGAGATCGGGCGATCTGGGTGGCTATGCATGCGGAAAGTATCGACTAACGAGGGAAATACACGTGATTGTATGAGCATTTTTTGCGCGCAAGAATACCTTGTAAGCGATAGCGTTACTTTCAGGTGAAGTGAATTCGTGCGTATTGTTGAGTAGTTGTCATCTCGGAAAAAGCGAACGAACCTAAAATTTTGCGAGGTGACATCGTCTCGAGAAAAAAATAGAAACGATCGGTCCCGCTGTCTCACCCCCGTGGATAGCAATCGGGCGAGCCGAGGAGCGAAGCACGAGCAAGCTCTACGCTGTGCTAAGAAGCGGGTGATGCAAATGAACAACGGGAAAATTCGAAAATAAAGCAATAGCGGCTTAGAAAAAATTAGATGGGCTGCGAATTCGATGGTGATAAGAAATAAAGGAGAAGTTCCGCATCTCTCCGAGGGACAGGGGGTGTCAACTACGACTCAACGAAGTGGTAAGCATAAATATACGAACTGTAAGAAAATTTTATGAATGACTTTAATTTTTCTACGCCAAGCCATTCTACGAATGAGTTATACAGCAGTTCATGTATCCGAGGCTCAAAGGAACAAATGCATCACAAAACTCGTATTGTGACCAGCAGAAGATTCCAAGCGCTTAAAGAATGTATTGGTCGGACGAAACCCGCGGCTGATAGAGAGGAGCGACGACGAAAAATTCTCCGGCACCCATCTCAAGCAACGCTGGCTGCATCTAATATAATAATAAGACAGTCCAGCACTAGTAAAAGTAAAATAGCCGATAAGAAAGATAATAATAATTATGAAAACTTATCTTTAAATTCTATTAATGAAGTAACTGCATCCGTTGAGTTTCCCTTAAGCTGGGTGCCCACTTAGCGCGACGATCGCGCGATTCTATCGCTTTGTGAAGCACGCATGCGCAGAGTGATGTCACGAGGGCGATTCTGTGGCGCATCTGAGGCGATTGAAAAGCTCTGCATGCCAGAGCTTTTTGGTCGCGCGACTCTATCGCACCCAATCAGAAAACAGTTTCGAATCACGTGGCACATGCAATCATGGCAGCACCTACTTCGAGATGGTCGGATATCGCTACGGAAAATTTGATTGAAGCTATCAAGTAATATGCAATTCTGTATGCACGAAATATCCAATTCTGATTTTGGAAGCACGAAATCTTGAAGTGGGAAACGAAATGATCGCGTAGATAACGCATGCGCATTAGTCACGCGGCCGTCGTTTGTTGCGCATGCGCATATGACTCAAAGCGATAGAATCGTGCGATCGTCGCGCTACGTGGGCACCCAGCATTATAGATTAGTGAGTCTGCTACCGATATCAATTATTTACAATTTAATTCTGCGAACACTTGTTATCATGAACTCTCGTTAACTAGTGATATTATAGTGGATTCCAATTCTCCCATTGCCCTGCGTCTCAGAGGCTTCATTACACAACTCGTATTTTTCATTCCCGACTGGATCCAAGGATAGCCATCTTAACTCCTGCGTGAATCTCTCAGCGTGAATCTCTCAGCCGTTAACTTCGGCTGGGCCCAGTTCGGCTTATCGCGCTATGTGAGCGGCATAGCGGTGTGCGATATTGGATCGTATTTTATTTTGCTAAGAACAGTTATTCAATTGTCATTTACTGTGAAGTGATTCATTGCTAATTTTGAATTGTATTCATATTTTACAGTATTCTCCAGTCGGTCGACTTACCTTCAATGGTGGCCGTTCTCCTACGGTCGTGAAAGTCCATATCAAGCGTATTGCGATTAAACATTCGAGAGCAACAGTAGCCAAGATCAACCTTTTATTCAAAGACGAGCGGTCTTTCCAAACCAGAAGAGATTGCATCTTACGATCTTCCACGTTATCGATGTAAAAATGTAATTAGGAAATATTCTGTTTCAATCTGTTTTCTAATTTTCGAATTTAAGAATTATTCCTCAAAATTTACCTTTTAAATTATTTTACAAAAGTTATTGTAATTCTAATCAGTTTATCTGATATTAGAAGATTTAAATATAAATTTACCCGTCTCCCGTTCCCATCTCTGTGCACTTATTTAAGCGCACTTTGTATTAATTTAAAAATATGTGACAGTAGTGAAGAAAGAAGTCGAGAGCGCAATAATACATTTACACACCGCTTTAACAATGGAGTTCTGTATGGCTATATATGGCTCAATTGTTTTCGTTTTCTCGGTTTATTTTGAAAGAAACAAAATTTAGCATTTTCTTAATTTGCAAGCATCAATAGTAGCTTTAGATAAGTAACATTTCAATTTAGTGGGAATCAGTGAGATGCATGTTCGTGTGGTTCCCTTGTAAGTCCCCATCTTACAATTCAGGAATGAGGCTGATCCGTAACAGTGCTGCATAGCAACACCAGTGACGGTAACTGTTTTTAAAACGGTTCCTGACTTCCGCGAAGAAACATAGACCGACTATGAAATCAGCAGTGAAGCCACACCAGAATGTATGTTTTGGCTGATGTAGAAGTTGTTCAAAAAATGCATGTGGTTTTCCGTATTCCACACAAGGCAATTGCGTGTGTTAACACTGCCAAAAGTGTGAAATGAGCTACATCGGTCCAAAGCACAGTGAAAAGCCAGTCGGTCTGCTGCTCCATTTTATTGAGTACCCAAGTAGCGAAATATTGGCGAGTAATGAAATTGTCAGGTGTCAGTTCAAGATTATGTTGCAACTTGTACGGAAATCGCTTAAGGATAACTCGCAGTGATCGCCAAACAATGCTGTAAGAAAGGCCAATCCTTCGGGACAGTTCTCGCGCACTGCATAGAAATCTCCGACTCTCTGGGCGACAGCAGTGGATAGAGGGCCGGCCACTTCTTAGACGTGCAGCCAAAGAACCCGTGATTTCAATTCGTCGTATCATTTTTGTCACTGCAAGCACACGTCATGGGTCCTTTGCCATCTCGCATTCTATTATTCTGATAATAAATCTTAACTAAGAGGTCCTTCTCGATTAATAACAACATTTCCATGCCTACAGTTTCGTTACGGTGATGTCTTTAACCTGATGCCTGTTAAAGCTCTATATAAACAAATATGGCCAACCTTTGAAGAGTGGTTTACCGTCATACATCGATTCGGCAGACAGAAAGAACTGGGTTCCCATGCCTGATTCCCGGATCTGTTATACATGTATTTTTAACATGCTATTCTGTAATAAATCTAGTTTACATATTCGTGCAGTTCCATACCAATTTAAGGTTAGAATAGAATAAGTGTACCCGTAATGTAATCCAATCGCTCGGACAAAATAAAACTGGACAAAATGCAACCAGACGAAAAGCCACAAATTCTGAGAGTCTTGTATTTTAAAATAACATCATAAATATGAATGAGGCAGGTCTACATTTAACAATAATTTGATTTCATTGATGATGAAAATGGAGTACAGATAACGACTTTTTATGCCGAAAACTTTGGAAGAATCACAGATTTTTGGAGTGTTCAGTTCAGCGTTCGGACATCGATTGGACAGAATTTTTCTTTAGAATTTATAGCATTCGATTTTAGTTGGTTGATTAGATGTTTGGGCTCGTTAGTAGCTATTTCATTTTGCTACCTTGACATGGCTATATCTTAAACACTCTCTCGAGACAACTGCACATGATAGTATCTTTAAACTTTATATCTTCCTGGGACTTACATAAGAGCTGTAACTCCTGTGTCCCGATGCTTTCGGAAAAGCATGATCATCGTACAGAAAGAAAAATTCGACAATTTTTGGCTAAATAGGTAATCGGCATTTTTTTATTTAAAGAATTTAAAATAAATATTAACGTTTTTATGATCTCCAATAATTATAAGAGATTCGTGATACCAAAAATTATATACAAGTCTTCTAATGAATCATGACTTTACTGTTTGGTAAATGCCTTTGTTTCAATAATTTTTACACAATTGGGTACAGCTGTTATAAATTATTGAATCCGAATTTCAAACCAATTTCAAGCACATTTTGCTGCTTTACATTTTTTACAGTTTCTCTGCCTTCTCATTGATTTCTCTCATGTTTATTTTTGCAAGAATTATATTATACATATGTTTTAAACAATTTATGATTACAAATGATATTATGCATATTTAACGAGGAAAAACTCATTTGATTCATAGGTTACCTGCGAACGACGGATTAGGGAGTTAATCACTAGAGCTCTCAGTGCTGGATTAGAGCAACATTTCTGTTGCTTATTCATCATCTATTTATAAACCAACCGCTACCGTTAAATTTATCTCAGGAAAAAAAGATATTGCAACGGAGGATTAAAAAAAAAAGAGGAGACTTCAAAGACGTAAACATCTTTGCTCGTCCGGATAATTACATCTCTGTGAATCTTTTATAATTACCGAGTCACTAACCCTCAGGCATTGAACACAACCACAAAAAAATTTGGCTTGGATGAATCTCATTAATCGCGACCTGAATCATTAGGTATATTATAAGCAATTTAAATAAGCCTAATTAAAAAAAGGTAACGAATGTGTAAACAGTACTTCTAGGTTTTTATTTTTTTTCTATTTGATTTGCTTCAGTTTTTACAATTTTACAATGGTGTGTACAGTAAAATGAAAAACAAACAGCTATAGTAGCAGAAAAGTTTCCCTTGTATTAAGTAAGGTTTGAAGGTGTTTCAAGGCGTATATCTGTTATTTGACGATTATATGAGTTACAAGGCGTCCTCATATGGAATCGGTCGGGATAGAATGATATTTTTTTTCTCTGAAGTGTTTTTAAATTGGTAATATAAGATACTAGCTGAAGTACCCGGCGTTGCTCGGAGAAAAATTGTTTTTGCATATACAAGGTGATTATAATTAAAGTCCCTTTGTAAAAATGCTATAAAAAAACAACCATGAGTCCGAATGACTTCAAATTTGGACTGAGCATTCTTGAAGAAGGGGCATTTGATATGGGATAAGAAAAAAATAGTTCCAAAATTTATCACTAGATGGCGCTGTAAGCGGCATATTATGTACTGTATAATAAAAAAAAATCATGTTTAACTTGTTTTAGTGTCAATTGCATTCCTTGACCAACTTTAATGTAAAAACATCATGCCAAAGCCGTCGTATTTCAATTCAAAATGTCACTTCTAGCTGAATCCGCTTCCGTTATGCCGCTTACAGCGCCATCTAGTGATAAATTTTGGAACTATTTTTTTCTTATCCCATATCAAATGCCCCTTCTTCATGAATGCTCAGTCCAAATTTGAAGTCATTCGGACTCATGGTTGTTTTTTTATAGCATTTTTACAAAGGGACTTTAATTATAATCACCTTGTATATATACATATATATGTATACAGGGTGTTCCCGAATAACGTGTACAAATTTGGGGGGGGGGGTGATAGAGGGATCAAATCTAAGCAACATTTTCCTCTTTCATTTTTTGCTATGGCGCATTGTTTTTGAGATAAAAAATGTTGGACGTCGCGTAGACGTAATATGCCACTCAATCCCTGCTTCTGGAACAAGTCAAAATCATGGTCAACATGTAATAAAAAGAACAAAAGCACATTGCATTCGGTACAATAATGTGACTTGTTTTTTATGAAATATGCAAATGTTGTACAATAAGTGTTCTAATTGACTCCCTCTGGCATGAATACATGCTTTACAACGTTACCGCATGGAGTGACATACACGTTCAAATGTTCCTGGTTCTTCGCGAATCTGGTCCGCAGCTACGGCGATTCTGGTTACCAGCTCTTCATCAGATCCCACATATGCCTCGTATGCCAATGTCTTTAAATGTCCCCACAGAAGGGGATTTCAACATTTTTTATCTCAAAAACAATGCCGCAGAGAAAAAAATGAAAGAGGGAGATGTTGCTTAGATTTGATCACGCCCCCCATCCCCCAAGTTTGTACACGTTATTCGAGAACATCCTGTATACAGAATCCGCCAAAAATGTATACACACTTAAGCAAAAGAAAAAAAGTATATAAAAGTTGCTCCTATATATTTCCTAGCAAACTCTTATCAGTATCTCGTTATGTCTAGGTGGCAATTGTGGCAATATCTTTTATCGGGATCATCTTCATTCAATACATGTAATAATACTGGGGTGTAAGCTTACGATTTTGCTTATACGGAAATAAATTATAGACGATATCTAGTAAAGTGCGTATAGATTTTTTTGGCGGCCTCCGTAGAAAATAAAATCTTGTAAATATTCCAAGTAGGAGCTTTAGCACTGAAGGAGAAATACATTTATACATTTATTAAAAAAATTAACCCCCCTCCCCTCTCCCCGAGTAGGGTAAGGCAAGTAGCAGATCCTGAAGTCATCTATTTTTACCCCTTTATCTGCACTTTTTACCTCTCCCCAAATTTTTTAATCAAAAATTAATTTTCTCGAACGTAATATGTAGAAAATGTAAAAAAGCTCGTATTTTCTTTCCTTTCTTATCATTTCCGAACGTATGATATATCACAAGCCATATGTTGGCATAGTTCTAAAGACCACGTGACTACCACCCCCGCAAATCCGACCCCAATGGAACACCTGGGCCTAAACTTCATAGTATTGTAGATCTTTCCTAGAGGAATCTGGATACCGAATTTCACGCCTTTACTTACCTAAATAGCACACAGATATGTTGTCCTATCTCAATCCCACCCCCGTAATTCCGACCCAAGTGTACCAATAAATACCAAACTAAATTGTGCAGATGGACATGCCCCTAGGAAGCTACATTCCGAATTTCAACCTTCTACCTCAAAAAATGTAGAAATTATGAAGGGGTACACAGTTAAGCCATTATAAAACCAATAATTATCTCTATTCTTTCGCAACTGAATTTGAGCACTTGAGCAATCGTGCGTCGACAAAGCGATTTCACGTGCGCGCGCCGATGTCAGTAATGCTTAAAAGATGAACAGAAAGTAACAATCTACTCATTTTTGACGAATGGATTGTTATATGACATGCCATTAGCTTGGTATTCTTTACACTCACTGTTTTAGCACGTGAATTCGACTTGAAGGGGTCTACGAAAAATTCTGAAAAGTTGATACGGCCGAGCTAAAACTTTGATGGTCATATTTCTGAAAACAGAATTTAAAAAAGTTAATGCGTTTTCAAGTTATCGTGCAAACGGCGGACGGCCGGCCGGATAAACGTACAGACCAAGGGCGCATTCTTATAAGTAGCTTTAAAGCTAAAGCTCCTAATAGAAGATACGCTGTATTCATGTGCAAAAGACTTGCAGTCATTGTTGATGCTGCTTCACGGAACAATCGCAAAAATCTTCATTAACAAAGCAAACGTCACAATTTTTTAAAGCTGGTAAAAATCCCGTTCAGCTGCAGGTAAATTGAATTTTACAAATATACTAAAATGGAAAGGAAAACATAAAAAATAAAATCCTTTCTTAGCGAGCACCTAGAAGCCAAGAGAAATATTCTTGCCAAATTTCAAATTTGGCCGGATAAACGTACAGACCAAGGGCGCATTCTTATAAGTAGCTAAAACTCCTAATAAAAGATACATTGCATTCCCGCGCGAAAGACTTGCATCATTGTTGATGTTGTTTCACGGAACAGTCGCAAAAGTCTTCATTAAACAAAGCAAATAACGACGTTACAATTTTTAACGCTAGCAAAAGTTCGATTTAGATAAAAAATAAAATCTTGTAAACATTCCAAGGAGGAGCTTTAGCAGTGAAGGAGAAATACATTTATTATACATTTATTAAAAAAATTAATGCCCCCTCCCCTCCCCCCGAGTAGGGAAGGCAAGAAGCAGATCTTGAAATCATCTATTTTTAACCAGCTATTGTTTTTTCAGCTTTTTGTTTTGATGATCTCAATTAAATTTTATTTGTTTCCATACATTTTCAAATGATTTCCCGTAAATGGAGTTATCTATTAATTTAAAGAAAACTTTTCGAATTTTGTGGACATAGTTTTTTGTGTATCTGTGTGAAAATCAATCCACCCCGCAAATCCGGCCCCAATGGAACTAAACTTCATAGTAATGTAGATCTTGCCTAGAGGAATCTGGAGAGTGAATTTCACACCTTTACGTACCTAAATAGCTCATAAATATGTTGTATTCTCTGAATCCCAACCCCGTAATTCCGACCCCAGTAAACCAATCAAAACCAAACTACATAGTGCAGATGGAGATGCCCATAGGAAGTTATATTCCGAATTTCAACCTTCTACCTCAAAAAATGTAGACATTATGAAGGGATAAACTTATAATTATAATTTAATTAATTAATTAGATCCAATACGTCCATCAAGGGCCTGTATGGCCAGAGGCCGACGAGTTGGGTCCCTGGATGGACCTGGATTCACGACTGCTGTATGATGGTCGCAGCAGTTGGGGGGGGGGGGTGAAGATTGGCTATCACGGATGGTCGCCCATCCAGTGTCGAGCCGTGCCTGATGTAGCTTAACTTCGTAGAAGTTGTTCAGTGAGAGCCCACCAGGCCACGGCCTCCCGCATTATAAAACCAATAAGTAGCTCCATTCTTATTATAAAACCAATAAACAGCTAAGACATTATAAAACCAATAAGTAGCTCCATTCTTTCGCTACTGAATAATGTAGATTATGAGCACTTGAGCAATCGTGCGTCGACAAATCGATTTCACGTGCGCGCGCCGATGTCAATAATGCTTAAAAGATGAACAGAAAGTAACAATGTATTCCTTCTTGACAAATCGATTGTTATATGACATGCTATTATCCCCAGCCACCGAGGATCCAACGTATCAGGAATCCTAAACTATATTTTCCATGTCCAGAATTCACATGCATCAATTTTTCTTCTCATTCTTTTTCATTACCCAACTCTCACACCCTTACATTATGACAGGGTAAACCAGGCCTTTCACAATCCTTATCTTTGTAACTTTATATACATTCCTGTCCAAATGGGTCATCCCTATATGAGGAACAATAGACATCAGAGTGCATCTTCACATTATTTTCAACCGCATCGTGGGCAACGCGAAAAATCTAACAGACTGTGAACTTTGTATAATAGTGGATCGCCAGAAGAGCACCCTCCAATTTTAAGGTAACAGTGACCCTTTTGTGCTTTTCATAGATGGTACCAACAGTGTCCGCCGAACGCCGTCGTAAAAGGAAAAAAAAAACGCCATCAAAAAATAACACAAATGTCTTCTACTTGAAAATGATAGAGCAACGGTTCTCAATCTGCTTTTGACTCACAGAGCCTTTTTGTATGGTGGAGGCCCTCAGGCTTGCATATATCTAGAACAAGATATCACACGCGTAGTGAAAGAATTTTTATTTATTCTATTTTCCTGGAGCACTGCGAAGCCCTTAGAAAGTGCATGGTATTAGAAGCATAGTATTAGAAGAACTGAAAAGCAGTAGCAGCTCATCGCCAAAGCATTCTAAAATTCTCTGTAAAGACACATTTGGACTCTAATTTTATGTTATAGAAAAATTTCAGCCAGAATTAAAAAGATCGTTAAATTGGGACTCCTTAATTGCTTCTAGCAATGAAATTGGTTGAGACTTTGCAATACAATAACTCTGTTCTCCCGTTATTGTATTGCAAAGTCTCAATCAATTTCAAAATTAAAAAGTTAAACAGTGTTGGCAAAAAATTTTTTCGACTTCATAACCTTTCGTTAATATTTCTTCTGTTGCATGGGAGAATAACACTGGAGGGAAAATCTTAATTAATAAATTTACAGAAAAATTTTAATTGGCGCTTCATGTGCGTAATCGCCTTTAAAAGGAAATTTTAATTACATTTTTTTAATGTAATTGGACATAACACATCAAGAATAATTATTATTAATTAGATTACAAAGAGAAATGATAGCTAAATTTGATTAAATTAATCCACCATACATTCTTAAGAGTGTCACAAGTAAATTAAAGATTGCAAAGATCAGTTTAAGAGCCGTAGCGAGTGTGGTTTGGGGGGGGGGGGTACCCGGCCCAGGCCCAGAGCCCTTCCTAAGGGAGGCACAAAATATAGTAAGAGGGAACACTTTGCCCAGCGCCCAATTTTACTACGCTGCTGCACTGGTCAGCTTATGAAAGTAAATTAAAGAAGTTGTGGAAGAAGTAGAAAATTAACTAATACAGTAGCGTTCAGATAATAAGGCACGAGTACAATTTTTTATGTAAATTTAAAAACGATTATCGGACTGAACCAATATTTTAAAGGAGGGTGTAGAAAGGTGAAACACTTCATAAGACCCAAACAATTAGGAGAAAATTCTCATACAAAAACTGAACAGACACTTTTGCTGGTTTGGCGACATTCAAAAAACTAATTGTTACCCGCGGCTTCGCCCGCCCGCGCCATCTGTTGAGGGGAATTACAAAGAAAACCCCAGAAAGTGGGGAAGGGGGGGGGGTCGTAGGGGGCTGATTTTTGGCGAGAGAGCAGGTCCTATATTGATAAGCCTGCCCTGAAAATTTCAAGTCGCTAACTCAAACCGTCTAGGAGGAGATAGAATTACAGATAAATAAATAAATAAATAAATAAATAAATAAATAAATAAATAAATAAATACACGCAAGAGTTTTAGTATATAGATAAGGCACAGGTCACTTTTGCTAAAAAAAAAAAAATGCATAAAATAACTAAAATAATACTTCTTCAATTTTTATAGGAAAATGTCAAATCAAAGGGTACATCCCGATTTGAAGGTCCAGAAGGCAATTGCAAAAGCCGCTGAGGAGGAGAAATCTTACAACATGTCAGATCGTCGATCGCCGACGAAAAACGAAAAGAAAAAAGTTGGCGATCTTAACTGGAAGAGAAGCAGAGGGAAAGAAGAAGCAGGTAAAAGACAAATACCTGCCACCGGCAAAGAGCAATAGATCGGGCGAAGAAGGCAGGAAAGATGAATCCGTCCGTCTATTGGCTAACAAAGGAGATATGCAAGAAAAGCTCATTAAAAAGAGAAATAAAAAGCCAGGATGGAGGAGGGAGAGATAGAAAGCGTTTGGATTCGATAACGAACGGAAAAAGGAAGAGGACCCGTCCCTAATAGAATCCGTAGCGAATAGTGATTGTGTGAGTGAGTGACTTCTGGACTTAGAATTATTCACGCAGCAACCAACCAACCAACGCGAGCGTGAGTGACTTTAGTGTTTTCGTGTGACCCTCCCCCCGGCGACTCCCCGAACTTTTCCAACCTGCATCACCATGGAGAACATGGTGATGATTTCTGATGGCCCCTTCGCCGTAGGGGCATTTATGAAGGAGCTATATGCTAAGACGCATATTCCTCCTGGCGACCCCGCCGTTTCAGTTCTGCAGCGATTATCCCCGACGGAGTCGAGGATGCTCTGCCGACAGCACAACATGGCAGATAGGATAGTGGCTGCTGATTATGTAAAGGTAGGACAGATCACCGTCCACCTGATTTATGCAGACTTCGGACATTTGCCAATTCTTGCCCGTGGTGCATCTCCACTGATGGAGGAATCCTACCTAAAGAATTACATCTCCAGTTATGGGGAGGGGCGGAAGGTCTCTTATCCACAACACCCGGATTCTCCCCTGCAAAGGACGGGTGACATTGTTCTGGACATGAAGATTCTCCCCTGCAAAGGACGGGTGACATCGTTCCCGACGGCCTTGTGTTGTACGGAGAAAAAGTCTCCGTGTCCTACAAGGGGCAGAGACGGTGCTGCTGGCACTGCAAAAAGCCGACCCATGTGAGGAGAGATTGTCCTCTCCTCAAGAAATGTGAAACACGTCAATCTATCGTAGGCAAATACCACCGTTGCCCGGAGAGGACCCCTGCAGCACCAGCAGCTCCACCGTCGACGTCAAAGGGAATGTCACCCCAGCAGTCAACAGTGATAAAGTCGTCGGAAAGGACGTCAATGTCGTCTAGTGCTACTCCGCCTTTACCTCCTCCTCGGAAACTGAGTGCGATGCCAACTCCGCCGCCTCTTCCTGTTGAGTCGAGGGAGGAAATGCCACCTCCACCTCCTCCCCTGCCTCCAGTGGTTTCGAAAATGGTCCCCTCTCCACATCCATCAAGCGACATCTCGATGGTAGAGGAGGCAAGCTCGGCAGCAGAAGACGACGCAGACGCTTAATTGTGCTCAGGTTCAGTTTTGCGGAGGAATTTCTAGCCCTTCCACCGTCAGCGCAGACATCGATGTTACAACCGCTGCAGACAGCCTGCACATTTTCTCCTGCCAGATTATCATCTTTATAACCAAGAGTCCTCGCAAGAAAAAGAACAGACGTCATCACAGCAGAAGGGATGGGACTACTGCCTCTTCTTCTACAGAGCGAGACAGCTGCGCAGACCATCAGCGCAGCCATTCTTCTTCCTCTTCGAGTTGGCCACGATCTCCAAGGCGGAAGAAGTCAGAGCCTCCTTCTACATCTGAGAGGAGTCTCCGGATAACACAGGTCAGTCTCCGAGATCTTAAATCCTCAATGAAGGTCATCTCACTGAACGTGCGTTCTCTTGGCTCTTCTTTTAAGCAATCGGTTCTATCGACTTTCATTGCCCTGTACAGACCGGACATTCTCTTATTACAAGAGGTGAAGTTGGCCCCTTCACAACAGTGCTACAATCTTCCCGGTCGTCGTCGCGAATATCCATGCGGACAATTTTTTATAAACTCCTCGTCACCGTATGGGCAAGGGGTTGCTACTATCATTTTCAATCCCTCCATTACGGTGTCGAATTGTGTATTTGACGACGAGTGCAGGGTAATTGCAACGGACATTTCATCATCTGGCATCGAGTTCCGATTGCTTAACGTGTATGCTCCATGTGAGATGGTAGAGAAACGGACCTTTTTCAGTGACATTAACAACTTTTTGTGCACAACTTTGCCTGTATTGAATGCTGGGGACTTGAACTGTTGTCCAGACGATTGTAACATCTTTTCGTCTGGGTATGTGCATCGTTTGTGCCAACAAAACGCATTATTCGATCTTTGGACACATCATCCACAAACTGAACAACCTGGGTTCACTTTCCATCAAGGACCCTTTGTGTCATCAAGACTCGACCTGTTTTTGATCGATAATGCGTTTGCTGGTACACCTGATGTTTAGAATGGAAAACTTCGCTTCCCATTGAATTTGTTGAATTGGGGTTTATGAGCAGCAGTACGGCCATGGAAACCGAAGAATCTTATCGACGAAATAGAGAAAAAGCCGGCAATTTGGGATATGAATTCAAAATGGAGGTCATTCCATGCTCATTCTCCGATCACAGTGCCATCATGTGGTCGTGAAACCCTCCTTTTTCCAGCATCAGCTGCAGGCAGTAATCAGCATCGCAACTGGTTCCTAAACGTTTTTCTACTTGACGAAGAAGAGTACAAGAGTATGTTCGTTCAGTTTGCGGAAAAACATTTCCACAATGTGCCTCCTACGTTAGAGACGTGGAAGATTGGGTTGGACGCTTTTTTCGGAAGATTGGGTTGGACGCTGCTAGACGTCGTCGTCGTCATCTCCTCATGCTGCAAGAAATCCTGCGTCTCCTCCGTTGTTCTACTCCCAAGGAGGAGTTTGCTGATGACAAACGCCAGGTGAAAAGTGAGATCAATGCTCTACTGATCCGAAGAGCTGTCGGCGCCGCACTCAGAGCCAAACTAACCTGGGCTGCGGACGTCAGGAATATGTCATCAGCCGTGTTTGCTGAGGAGAGACGAAGGGCCAACAAGAAGCATTGCCGTCATTTGGTAGTGGATGGTAGGGTAGTGGAGGCTGACTCAGACATCTTATCAGCTTTACGCTCCCACTTTGCATCTTTCTTCGACAACCCAATCGTTCCATCCGACGCCACGAACAAGTGGATAGAGGCACTAAGACCTTTCTGTACTACCCGTCCCTTCACTGAAGATGAAGTAAAGAAGTTTCTGTCGCGGGATGGCCGCCGTGGGTCCATTCCGGGCTTAGACGGCATCCCGTATTCTTTTTACAATGCGACCTGGAAACTTCTTGGGCCTTTCCTGGTGAGAGTTTTTAATTCCATCATCCAAGACCCTTCTTCCATCATATCGGAATTTGTTAAAGGGAAGATTATTCTGCTTCCCAAAGCATCAAATCCAGAACTCGTGACCCAGTGGAGGCCGATAACTCTACTCAACACAGATTGCAAGGTCTTCACTGGGGTTCTCTAACAACGACTCAAATTGTTCGCTGAGGAATTTTTTGACCTTGGGCAATCCTGTTCGATACCATCACGGCGAATGACTGATAATCTTATTGCTATCCGATGTGTTTTGGAAGAAGCGCAATGTCGACAGCAAACACTTGTTATGTTAAGTCTTGACCAGGAAAAGGCCTTTGATAAGGTGAACCACGAATTTCTCTTCAAAGTGTTTCATCATCTTCATCTTCAGAAATTTGCTGTGATAATCTCTGCACTGTATGCTTCGGCCACATCATGTGTGGCGATTAATGGCTCCACCTCGTCCTTCTTTGTGCTGTCAAAGGGTGTTAGGCAGGGGTGTCCACTTTCCCCCCTTCTGTATATCTTTTACTTGGAGCCTTTACTTCAGCATTTAAATCGCCACCCTGATGTTCGGGGATATGAACTACCAGTAGCGTCGATCAACATCCGGACGCTGGCTTATGCCGATGATGTGGTGCTCTTCGCATCTGATGCATATTCCCTGAACATCTATAAAGTCACCTTTGATTGCTTTAGGTTTTCGACGGGGAGTTCCATCAACCTCGTCAAATCTAAAGGCATCGCTATTGGAAATGGACTGCCGACGATCTAAAGAATTTTCCAATAACATGGTGTGGCCAAGTGACAGTGTTAGGTTACGTCTTTTCCTTTCTACTCGAGTAAGACTCGAGCCACTGGCAACAAGTGATAGATAAATGTGTCTCTCGCTTGGCAAGAATTTTCGTTTCTCCACTTCAATGCTTGTCAAGGTGAGGTTTATAAAAATGCACGTGTTGCCTATACTTACTACTAAGTGCCTTTCCACTTCATCGGCTTCTGGAAAAAGTGCGTAGAGCAATTGTGAACTGTGTGTGGGGAAACAACATTCGATATCACCCACTTCGCTCTGCGTATCTTTTTACCCCATTTGAGGGAGGGGGACTTGGATTGCCCGATCTACGATCTTCTCTTCAAACAGCTAGGATGGCTGCTATGATTCGGGTTTTCCTTCTCCCCCCTCCGATTTGGGCGAACTTTGTATTTCTTCACCTGCGTTTCTTTTTTAAGGTGAATAGGCTACCGTTACCTACGTCATTGCCAGTGGTTACGACCTTCGTTCAACCGGACTTTACAAAGAACTTTCAATTCAATTTAGTGACATTCATTCCCCGATTACGACAAATTGATTCCCAAGACCACTGGTTTTCCAGCAGACCAGTGGTCTCCCTTGGTTTTTCCAGCAGAAAAGTCCGAGTGTGACCACTGATATCACTCAGATTATCGTGGACGAGCATTTTGAAAGCAATCAAAGTGGTTGCGTTTGAACGTTCAGTATTCAGCTTCCAATGGATATTGCTGCACCACGGGTTCATCACTCTCCAACGTTTACACCTGTGAAGAGTGGTGAGGTCTGCTGGATGCTTAGTATGTGGTGATGAGGAGTCCGTCCAACACGTGTTCTATGAGTGTCCATTCGCTTCAAGCAGTATTATGACCTGAAAAACCTTTCCTATTGTTCTGTGCGATTTCTGCTTGACGGTGCTACCGGCGAACCATATAAATTGGACGTAGCCGTGCCTATTATGTTTTTAAATAGAGAATTGTGGTGTGCCCGCCTGGAGAGATCCATGAGGCACATGGTATCATCAACTTCAGTATTTGCACCTCCTGCAGTCTGGAGAAAGGCAGCTTTCCATCTAAGGTTCTTTCTACAGATTGAGTGGCTACGGCTAGATCCTCTGGTATTTAAACGCAAATTTGCAACATCGAAGCGTTTATGCTCGGTCGTCGGAGGGGACCGTTCTTTTCTCTTTACCTTCCCGAGCGAGTACTAATGGTTCGTCGGATTTGCGAATGGACCTCATTCTGAGGCGTTTTTAAAAGTGTAGCAGTCCGTTAAGGGCTGCCCCAGCTTTTACAGCATGTGCGCCAGATGTCTGCCATTAAAATCTCAAGTTTAGGCATCTGCTGAGGCAATAACATCAGCCTTAGCTCCAACAGCGAAGAGGACCCGTCCCGATGCTACTTCAAAAGTCGAAAGCCTCCAACGCCTTCTCAGAAGTTGTCATCTCGAAGCCCCTGCCCGGTAAAGCTTAGAAACCATTACCAGCAGCGAAGTGGAGCCCGATCCACCAACCTCGGCTTGGCGAGTCTGAGTGCCGACAAGGAAACAGCGAACCCGTAAAATTATAAGACGGGCCGACCGAAATCTCACCGATACTTTAGGCGGGCTCCACAGGCAAGTGAGAGAAATTTATATTGTGCTAATCGAACATTTTATAATTCTGCTCTTAGCGAATCGTGGGGAGAGGAGCGTCCCGATATTGAAGCCGCGATTGACGGCCAGACGAAAACTCCGACGAGGACCGAGAAGAGGCCGTTGACTTTAGAGGTCCCGAATGGTGAAGGTGCAGCAGGAGGCCCGCTAGCTGCTGAGCTAACGTCTACCGCTTTCGCCCCGATGAGTAGATTCTTTCACGCCGACCCTGAGACTCCTACCCCGCGATACGGACGACGAGTTCGCCCACACAATCGACACAACGAGCGCCCCGCCCGACTTGGCTTTAGACGCCCAAGGCACTGCACGCGCGCGCCGCGAAGAGAGCTCTCGACGCGAGCCAAGCTTGGCTGCCTTAGCATCATACAGGGGTACAATTTCATTTACTTTTTCTTTAACGTCTAAAGACTTAGTTAAGCCAATTAGTACTCATTCGGTATCCTGTTATTAAGACTTCTCCTAATCTAGTGCTTAGGCTTTCACGGTTGAATTAAAGATAAAAAGAATTTCCTCTTTCCGTTTACATTAAAAGACGATCGTCAGAATCGAATTAAAATTGCTTTCTCTTTCTGTAATCCAGCTTACCGGAGCGCCATTCGAAGCCCGATCGGGTCGCCGTTTTCAAATGTTACGGTGGCCACCTCATTCGGATATCTTACCCGCCTACGGACCCAAGTGACTATAGACGCTCGCCTGCCATTGAGAGGTTTCTCGCCTGCCCTCGTCGCTCGGACCGTTGACGCCCTAGAAGTCGCATTTCGACAGTAGCAACCGGACTGGATATTTCTTTGATTAATTTTCATACTTATGGACATATAGGGTGTTTCAAAATTATGTACAATAAATTTAGTGACATATTCTTCAGGTCAAAAGAAGACGAAAATGTCCTATAGCACTTTGTCTGGAAACGATTTATTTACGCGATACAGCCAACTAAACCCGTGGCTCCAAATTACAGGAATTGTTCAAAGTGCCCGCCACCAGCTCGCACGCACGCTTCGGCTCGTTGCATGAGCGACCGTCTGATGTCATGGAAGAGTTCGTCGCCAGCATTACGAACGGTTTGGCATGCATTTTCAATTCGTTGTCGCAGATCCATAATGTCAGGAACTTCTGTGCTGTAGACGATCGTTTTCACATGACCCTACAGAAAAAAAGTCCAAGGGATTAAGGTCGGGTGATCTTGCAGGCCAGGCTACCGGTCCACCTCGACCTATCCACAGCATTAAGGTGTGCTCGCAGAACATGGCTGAAATGTGCTGGAGCGCCATCATGCATGAACCACATGTTAGATCTTATCAAAAGAGGAACATCTTCCAGTAATTCTGGCAATGCATTCTGCAGAAACAAAAGATACGTTCGCCCAGTCAATCGTGGCGGCAACACATAAGGGCCAATTAAGTTATTTCCGACAATTCCACACCAAATGTTCACGGAGACACGCTCTTGATGCGCTCGAGCTCTGGTAACATGCGGGTTAGCATCTGCCCAATGGTGCTGGTTGTGAGAATTTACGATTCCTGTCCGGGTGGCGTATATTCGAAACGCACGAGGTGCAGACCATCTTTCGCCCTCTAGCGACAATGCACATAACCTTACGCCCTCCAGGAGTCCAACTTCCAGCATCTGCTTGAAAAATCGCTATCATTGAGCCCAAAATTAATGCAAAGACAGCCTATTAGCAAAATACTATACTAAATATAAAATAAAATAAAACTACATAAAATAATGAAATAAAATTCAATATAAAATATCAAAATATCGAAGTAAATAATAAATGTGCGTGTGTCTGTCCGCGATAGATCGTAGATCGCCAGTTCAAATTCAAGCATGAATTTCTTTTTTTTTCTTTCGTTTTTATAATATTTTAAATTTAGCCTTCACCTGATATTAGGTAGGTGATATTTTTCTTTATTTTGAGTGTCTTGTTTTCCAAAAATTTCCCTCTAGATTACATAACGTAACAACATTTTTCTTATAACGTTTTAATGCTGTTTCTTAATGAATTCGGTGACGCTGATTCTAAAAATGATATTTGTTTCACTTTACTATCGACGGTGGCAGAATTATAACTCATGTGGCGCATATTTCATTGTGTTGAATGTCAATATACGACTCTTCAGCTTGGGTGCATAATGTCAATAAAAATGAATTACGAGTATCTGCATTCACATATAGACTTCTTTAACAGCTAGTTTCTTTCATCCATGGAAACGATGCGTACATAATGATATGGCTTTTGTTTTCTGATATATACATCTACTGTACCTGCCAAAAGTTGTATATTGCTAGGTAAATCATTTTCGATTTTCGTTGCGGAGAACATGACTTGAACGTTGCGGAGGTGAATCCTCGAGTGATGGATGGGTCGAACTTTGAAACACCAGGTTTTTGTTTGATTTTTTTAAATAATATCTGTTGGGTAGCGACCAAAGGAAAATATTGCACGGGGACAAATCAGCTGGGAGATTTTCGAATAGCGAATGATTTTCTAGAATGGTTTCGACAGTGCATCGCCAATAATGCGTATCGAAATTTGAAACTGGCGCTCGGAAGCATATAGTCATGTTTATCGTCACTAGAGGGCGAATGATGGTCTGCACCTCGTGCGTTTCGAATATACGCGTCCGGGTGAAGGTTGCTTCGTCCGTGAAAAGTATCTGGCTGAGACAACTAGGGTCTGCAGCATGACGACGTTGTATCCATTGGCAAAATCGTTGTCGGTGTGGATAGTCCGTTGGGTTCAGTGCCTGAACCAGTTGCAGGTGGTATGGATGCAAAAGCTGACGGTGAAGAATGCGCCAAATAGATGAGTGCGGAATGTGTACCATGGAAGAAATACGACGAGTGCTTGTCTGTGGTTCATCATGTATGATGTCAATTATCACATCCTCCTCATCCGGAGAATGTGCTACAGGCCGCCCTTGTCCTGTTTGACGGCCAAAGGAACCACGCTCCCTCAAATGTCCGTCGACAGATACAAATGTTCTGTTATTTGGCAAACGTCTATTCGAAAGCGTTCTTGGTAGAGTCTTCTTGCTTCCACAGCATTTCCATCCGCAAGACCATACATTAGGTGCATGTCAGTGTATTCTGCACTGGAATACGTGTACATGACTTTTTTACGTAAATCGTAATGCGTATGTCAAAGCACGCAAACGTTCTGAAATTGATATTCCTAGTGGATGTACAGTAGTGGAACTACAGTAATGGAAACAACCGTACACAACTAATGGAACTACCCTAAAGTAGGTTTAAATGGAACAAACCACTCAACCTAGTGTTGGGTCGAAACGCTGGAACAGCTAAAATATCGTCCGCTAACTACCGTGCTTCCCTACTGTATGATATTGGATTACTCGCAAACAAATCGTTTCCAGACAAAGTGCTATAGAATATTTTCGTCTTCTTTTGACCTGAAGAATATGTCACTAAATTTATTGTACATAATTTTGAAATACCCTGTAGAAATTTGTAATGCAAATTCTTTAAATTGGAAAAGTGATTAAACTTTCCTCTTAAAAATTAACTTTCGTTTCCTTCCTCCTCCTCTCTTTACACGACTCATGCATCATTGGCTTTATTTAATATTGCAATTAATTAACGCAAATAAGGTCGTGAAACAACAGCATTGCATCTGCTTTCGATGTTCCAAAAAGTACAGTAAGAAATATTATTCAACGAAAGAGAGCAAGAGGAGACTTCCAACGAAAGCCTGGATCAGGAAGACCACGTACAAAAAAACAAAGAAAAGGAAGATAGGCTGCTTTGTCGGTTATCGAAAGCTCAGCCCAGACTTACATCAGTGGATTTGAACCGTGAAATGCAAGAGGTTAGTGTTTAAAGTTAGTGTTTCCATAACAAAACGGCGTCTAGTTGAAGCAGACTTGAATGTTAGGCGTCCTGCAAAGAAACCTCTCCTTACAGCAGCAAACAGGAAGGCCCGACTTGCCTTTGAAAAGAAGTACCAGCAATGGAACTCCAACGAATGGGCGAAAATCATCTGGTGTGACGAATTTAAGTTTCTGCTTTTTGGAACAGATGGAATACAGTATATTCGACGCCCCAAGAACAAGCGTTTCAATCCAAAATACCAAGTGCCCACAGTGAAGCATGGAAGGAGATCTCTGATGGTTTGGGGTTGTTTTAGTAGAAGTGGGATGGGTCCTCTTGTGCGTGTTGTTGGTACGATGGATAAGAATATGGATAAGAATATGTACAGAGATATTCTACAGAACCACATGCATCCCCACGGAAAAAACTGCATGCCCAGAGGCTGGCTATTCCAACACGACAACGACCCCAAACACACGTCCAACCTTGTTAAGCATTATCTGGCTTCCAAAAAAGTTCGAGTACTTGATTGGCCATGGCAGTCCCCTGATCTTAACTCCATCGAACATCTCTGGGAGGTTCTGTTTCGTCGCTGCAAAGACATAAAGGCATCGAACTTGGATGAAAAATTTCAAATGCTTCAGGCATAATGGTTTAAGATTCCGTCCAAAACCATGACAAAGTTAGTCGATTCTATGCCTAGCAGATGTCAAGCTGTTATCAAGAGTCGGCTATCCGACTAAGTACTAATGTATGACCTCATCTCCTTTGATTTCTCACTTTTGTTTCAGATTTGCAACATGTTTGATACGAAATATGTATCAAAATTTAACCAGTGCCTTATTTTGTGAACACACATAAAAGGCAATTTTCTTTTTTACAGCAAGATGTTATAAAAAACTGAGATATTTTTATTTATAAAGTTGTATTTCCATGTCATCTATCACTTGTTGAAAAAACTCGCAAGTCTTATTGTTCTGTTAGAATAAAAGCCCAAAATTGTACTCGTGCCTTATTTTCTGAGCGCTACTGTTGAACTAATGGCAACAAAAGTAATGGGCTGGTTATATATAGTCATTCTCTACCACAGACGCTTATAGTAAGAAGATCGGACACTACTCGATCTCCCCATAGAAAACGTGTAACTATTTTTTCGCAGATGCACTACCAACATTGCAGGGATAGTTGTTAAACGATGACATCATAATACCATATTTCAATGGTCACTGACGACGTCATCTCGATTTTTTTATCGTTTATACATGTGTACATGAGGCGCCTTCGGCAATTTAGAACATCTAATCAAAATTTCTGACATGGTCACGCGAGGTCAAATGGCTTCAGAGAATGATCTGAGTAAATCTGACTCATCATTGCCGAAGCACGAACCGAAGCTGACAAGAATGATGTTGTCGTCAATGTTTTGCATGCCACTCATTGGTACATGTACGTCGCCAGCGCTGGACTTATACATAAGCAGATTAAGCATAAAATTTATCAAGGGGAAGGATGTGATTAAAAATTGTTTTTAGACTAATATGGTGTTGCTCTACAGGATAGCAATCGGAAATTTTTCTCTATCTTTAATAGTTTACGAGTTGGCAAATGGATAACCTTAAATTTGGGAGTCAAGGTCAAATTTGAGTGCGACAATGAATTCCCCATCCCCCTATTACCTATAAACCACACTCATCAGATCTCGCCTACCTGGCAACTTTGAGATATCTGCCATGTTACCAGACTTTTTGGACACCCTACATTAAAAGGCTTATTGAATAATGAGTGAATACTGTAAGTTACATTATTTGGTTGATGTATCTCCGTAACGAATGGTCCAATTTTGGAAAACATTTTCCTTTTTATACTTATTATTGATTCTATTATATACACTTACACAGAGTGTCCCAACGGTACAGGTCCAAAATGTAAAACTGAGTAGAGGACCTCAATACCTATGAGAATTATCCCCATATATGTTAATGATATTATTTGAAATAATGGAAGGAAAATTCTGCGATCTGGATTCAAACCAGAGTATCACGCTCGACTCCCGAGCAAGCACACCCGTAACATCCTTTTCAGGAAGCAACTCGGCGTACTTTTGACCCTACATATCTTTCTGTCAGAGTTGCATAGAATCCTGAAACTTTTTATGCATAGAGTACTTTACAAATGAAACTGAATTTTCAAATATTACATTTATATCTTTTCTAGTTCATAAGATACAAGATGTCAAAGTTTCTTTATTTAGACACTGACTCACTGGCCGATCATCAAAAATCTGAGGTACTTCCCGCAGTCCTAAAAACTTGAAATTTGGCATAAAGATAGCGTTTAGGGTACAATGAAAGGAAAAATTAAAAAAATTCAAAATATAAAAGTGTTAATGGTTAAAGGTCACTGCCAAATATCAATTAACCTGCAATTATGCAATTGGTGACGACATTGCTTGCAGGCGTGGAGCAATTGATCTCGACATTGTTGGCCAATTGTTAAGAGTGAGAAACAATAATAACTCCGAAATATCAATTTCGTTGGAAACCACGGTCTATAAATATTCATGGTCATCGAGCTTCGGCCATTTTCCATTGTTTCTAGAAGCTAAGGAAAACAGATCGTGTCAGATGCCGCATAGATCGCACTATTCCCGACCGCAACCTGCTATATAGTGATTTTCATTGAAACTGAATACGAAAGTAAAGTTTCTGTCTGGCGATAGGGTGGCGCTGCAGGCGCAGTTGGGCAGATTGTACACGCAGCGCCACTTTTCAATAAAGTTCCCGCCCTACCTGGAGCTAGTAACTTTAGCTTCATTTTAACAATGGAGCTCGATGACCTTGAATATATATAGACCAACGAGATTAATATTATTAGAGTGGAAAATAATTGATCATCAGCGCCACCACTATGAAGCAGTGATAACTTGCATGTGTCGACCTCAACTGCTGCTTATTTAACCTCAACTGTCATGGCTGACGCTAGTTAGGTTGCTCATACGAGGGTTGGGGCATAAGTCATGGCAACTATTTTTTTTCTTGTAGATATGTGAACGGATCACAAACGTATATGTGTCGTGTGGAAATTCTGCAGGCATAGTGTGTATGCAGAACAACAGATGGCTCTGTGATAGCTAGTAGTAGCGCAGCGAGGGCTGTGAAATCAGTCAGTTGGTGAGTGTCGTGCGAGATGGAAGTAACCCGTGTTGAGCAGCGCGCTTACATCAAAATAGCCGTTCTCCGAGGGAGAAATGCGATGGAATGTCACAGTGAATTAGTGGAAGCCCTTGGGAATAATGCCCTACCATACCGTACAGTAGCACGGTGGGTAGGAAAGTTTCAGCAAGGACATGTGTCAACCAGTGATGAGCAACGTTCGGGCTGATGGTATTCAGCGCCTGAGGCTGATGATATTCAGCGCCTCCCACATCGTTGGCAGCGTGTGGTAACAGTAGCAGGGGACTACTTTGAGGGTCTTTAGGCCCAGGTTTGTCATGTCAACTTTATGTGTACTGTGTTGTCATTCTTTTGCACCGTGAAGGCCATATTGCCCTGTATACTACCGTAATAGATTAGTGTGTTACGATATTCATTGTCCACATGTGTACTTAACACCTTGTCCTTTCGTCTGCATACAGTATGTCACATTTTCCAACCGGACTGGTATCTTCAAGAAAAAAAATAGTTGCCATGACTTTTGCCCCAACCCTCGTATTAATAATATAAGCTAAGTTTAGACTAAATCCATTTCCTGCATGCAGCACCATGATAAATATGATTGTAATAAACCGAATGGTTATTTTCTTATTCTCATATTTCAAGTTTTTACCTCAACTATCAATTAGCTTCAAACATGGCGTCGTTATTTCTACTCTAATAATATTAATCTCGTTGCTATAGACCGTGTTGGAAACGTTTGTTAATCTGGAGACATGGCATTTATTAAAACCAGATGAATGTCAAAATATTTTCAATTTCGGTTGAATCAACAATACTTATTATTCTTATTAAATGATGCTAATATTCGTCAATTAGGTTCTGGTATTTTTTTATAAAATGAATTGCGTAAATGGAAAAGAAAAAATTACAGCTGAACACTACTTTCAAATGATTAATAAATAAAGATGATCTAGAAGGCGATTTGACTGCAATATTTAGTCGATTGTAAAAGACGGAACAATTTTGAAAAAGAAAAAAAAAACAAGAAATGACATCAAATGCATGACACAAATCTTAATCCTTCAACATGGTTCTTTACCATAAGTCCTTCTGAATGGATACGGAGTGATTTAGTGGAACACATTAGGGAAGTCAACGGGATACGGCTAACAAAAATATCATACGGCCAAGTCTCAATTTCTCGTTTCATAGATAATAAGTTTAAAGCTACGTCGGACTTCATTACATCATCTGACGAGCCACTTGGTAAGGTCGAACATTACTTTTGAAGACGTGAATACCAATCTTGAAGTGCTCAACAGTTTCATTTGATATCGTGGGTTAAAGATGCCCCAATTCTTCACAAGTCGTGACTTGAGGAGGTATCATCATTTGTAACAAAGTATGTCACGTGAACCATACTTAACAAGAATCTTTCGACTACTCTTAATCAACGGGTTGTGTCATGTCAAACTCACTAACAGTACAGTTACTGTTTGCGAAAAAAGAACACCAGAAAGGTTATACTGTATGTCAGTTTGGATTCGCACATGAAATTACTGATGCACTTATCGTAACAGATATTGTAGTCAATAGCTGCAAAAAAAGCATTATCATTTAATAATCACTATAATATTGTGTGCAAAAAAGACTCAGATATGATTAACGATTACAATCCTGCAATGTTGCTCGCATGGAATTGTAACAAATACTGTATCTAATATGTGGGAGAAAAACAGCTATTCTGAATTATTATGTAACAACTTTACACCACAAAAAGCGAAAAATGAACGCAACTGATATAAATTCTACTAAGATTTTAAGAAGTCGTTTATACAACATCGGACTAAGGGTATTGTCGAATCGACCGTGTGGAGCTTTGGAGGCAAGTGACACTTTGCTTAGAATTCCATTGTACGGGACTGATCCTCAAAAGTCGAAGACTGTAAGAAGTATCTGAAAAGAAGAGATTGACCATATCTCAAACTATTATTTCTACAGGGTCAAGTCATATTATTATGACCACTCCCTATGTTTGTCTTCGGGGTTGCCCAGACGAGGAACTATGTCACGTGTTGGGAATTGGTTAGGTGACTATATAAGATAAGTTTCCAATATGTTAAAAACATATCAGTCATTGGTCCATGGGTAAGAAACGTGATTTATCAGATCTGGAAAAGGGGATGATAATCGGCTTTCGGGACAAGGGTGGCAGTATTTCGGAACCGCGCAGTTTGTGAACTATTCTCGTGCTGCTGTAGTTAAAGTATACCATGACTGTGAAAATGGGACCGTTCAGAATAAACGGTATGGGAACTGTGGAGCACCACGTGCCATTGATGACAGAGGTGAATGAATGTGTGTGAAGGCCAACCGATGAGCTACAGTGGACCAACTTACCGCTCAAACCAACGAGGGTGCTACCAGGCATGTCTCTAAAACCACAGTACAGAGAACCCTGCTATGTATGGGCCTCCGCAGCAGATGGATGGTCACCGCGCCTATACTGACGAAGGTTCATCGCCAAAAACGGCTTCAATTTGGACCACTTCTGACTGGAAAAAGGTTGCCTTCTCCGATGAGTCACGATTTCTGCTTCACAGGAGTGACGGCTGTTGGCGGGTGAGGCGAGAAACCTCCGACAACAAGCATCCTTCAACCATTGTTGGACGAATCCAGGCTGGTGGCGGTAGCGTCATTGTGTGGGGAGTGTTCTCATGGCATTGTCTGGGCTCACTGATACCTGTGGAAGGCACTCTCAACCGATTCGGTTATTTATCTATAATTGCAGATCAAGTACACCCATACATGGAGACTGTCTTCCCAGAGGGAGATGGCATGTTCCAGCAAGACAATGTGACGTGTCATACGGCTGCAATTGTTCGGGGGTGGGTTGAGGAACACGATCAAGTGTTCCAAGCACTACCTTTGCCCTCTAATTCCCCAGACCTCAATCCAATCGAGAACCTCTGGGATCATCTCGATCGTCATGTGCGTGCTATGGAACAACCACCGCTTACCCTTCAGCAGCTATCGGATGCTTTACAGTCTGCATGGCAACAGTTACTAGTAGAAACCTACCAGAATCTTCTTGACTCACTCCCACGCCGTCTACCTGCTGTCCGTGGCGCTAAAGGCGGTTATTCGGGATATTAGCTGGTGGTCATAGTAATGTGACTCGACTCTGTATGACGTTGAGGAAATGCCTAAAAATAGTTCTTTTCGTTACTTCTTATGTTCAAACTATGAGAACCTTAGAAAAAGGAGGATGATTCCGGCAGACGTGAGGAGTTCTGTGCATGGGCTCTGGAAAACTATCAACTGGATCCTTCATTTGTACATAACATTGCGTTCAGTGACGAGGCAAATTTTTATGTCCATGGTGAGGTAAACCGTCAGAACATGAGATATTGGATGGATATGAACTCTCGTTGGAGAGATCCATCCAAAGTCGTTGGTGATAGCAAAGTTATGGTGTTGTAAGGGATATGGAGCACCCGTTTCATTGGACCATTTTCATAGACGGTGCCTTAAATGCTGATGGTACTGCCATCTTGAAATGGGCGCACCAGCCATCTCACGTTATCATTCAGCTGCAGAACGCCTTGAAGAAGTTCGAAGACTAGTTTAGTTGCTGGAAACTTAGTCTTAACGTCGGAAAATGCAAAGCCGTGTACTTCAACAAAAAACTTAAGTGTCCTCCGGATTCCCTGGTTCTATTCAATAAGAAACTCGAATGGATTGACAACTACAAGTACCTTGGCGTTATCATCGACTCAAGACTCTTGGAATCGTCACGTAACTTGCGCTCTGAACAAAGCGAAGAGGGCTAAATACAGTCATATAGCTCTCCTGGGTAGAAACAGCGCTCTCAGCATTGACAATAAATTATTGACAATGAATTACTACTGTACAAGACAGTGACTCGGACCATCCTCCTCTATGGTAAGCCTGCGTGGGCGACTATACGTAGAAGCAGACGGAGTGAATTCCAGTCATTCCAGAATGTTACCCTGAGGACCATTGCCCAGCTTGGAAGAAGGACCGTAAAAAATCATGACATCCACTCGGACCTGACTCATATTGGAAAATGTATCCAAGATTTCCTGATCAACATGGTGCAGACGATGAAGAGCCATGACAGTGACCTGGTAGCTGGAATACTAAATAACCTGATGGAAATGAAGTGGTATACTAAGTATAGAAAACCGAGGCATATTCTTGATGCCAACTACGAAGACATTGGCAACGTTTCCTTCCCGGATTATTGGAAGATGTAATACCACCCCCTCACCGTCCCCCTCTCCCACTCTTCTGACAATCGTCAATCTTATTATTTTTTTCTTAATGTAGAAGACCTCCTTGTGTTAGTCAGGCTTCTTGCCTATTTCAGTGTGGAATTTATTCCGGAAGGGTGAGACTCCTGTAAGCACTGCTTACGTCCCACCTGAACAAATGTACACTGCACTGTTCGACTATCAATTGTCGCGAATGCTACAGAACACTGTGTTCACGTCACTGTTGACTGATGATGGCAGTTTCCCAATTTTTTCCAGCAGGATGGTTCATACCACACTACGAACTTAATATCCGTCATTGGCTGGATGGGCAATTACCTGGTCATTGGATTAACCGGCGGGGTCCTGTTGAGTGGCCACCACATTCCCGAAACTTCAAACCGCTAATTTGTACCTGTGGCCCACTTGAAACAAATTGTGTATGCTGTGAAAATCCAAAGCAAACGTGATCTTCAGCAATGCATCCCACAGGCCAGTGATAGCATTACCCCCTACGTTCTTGTGCGCGTGCATAATGAATGGCTAAAGCACCTTGAGCTCTCTCTCTCTCCAGCAGCAGGGACAATACATTGAACACATCCTTTAGCTGCTGTAATCCAGTTTCGATATGTGTGAACCACAACAGATAACTGAAACCCGATTACAGGAATGAACTCCTGAGAACAAACTGGTGTTATTTGACATTCCACGTAACCGCCTTCCCATTTAAGAAAATGAACCTTGACCCAAAATACCAGATTTCAAGATGGCGCCCAAACTCCAAAACTGTCTCAAAAGATAGAGCACCTATCCTATTTCCTGCTAGCATGATCACATCGTTTATTTTACACACCTTTTCCGAAATACAGGTATGTCCTGTAGATTGCCCCAAGTATCTTTCGAAAGGGCTCTGAGTGTACAAGAAAGTATGAAGACGACGCTTCCATGACAGCAGGATTAGAGGAGACAATAGTGATAAAAATAGGAGCAATTGTGATATTGAGAAGGAACATTGATGTGAGTTTGGGCATAGTAATTGGTTCTATCGGTGTTGTATAAGGTTTGAAACTGGATCCTGAGGATAAGAAAATAATGATGTGGAAATAGTGGTTTCTTTATTTATTTTATACAAAGAGTAATACAATTCATTAACGGACTTACTCATAAACTCGCTTCAGTTAGGAGTAAATTTGAAATAATTAATAGGGTATATGTTCAGCGAGAACAATGCCCTTTGTGTGGCGTTTGCTATAACATAAAAGTCAAGGCCTTAGTTTGAACAGCGCACTTATAGACATAGGCTCTTCGGTATTCTCGTGTGTGGTCAAGCTTATTTAGCATATATTGACGCCTGAGCAGTTTGCATCTAATTAATATTGATTATTACAGTAGTGTCAAAGTTCACGAGTCCGCCATAACGAGGATAATCGACTCAAAAGGACGTACCGCACAGATTTGCCAAAAATAAATCATTCGAAGCCATCGAGAAGGGCCAGTGAGGACAGGGAGTGGGCTATGCGAAAACCGGGGACTGATATCAAAAAAAGGATGTCAGGGAATGGAGGACCACTTACAAAAAGAAGTGAAATCCCATCAAAAACATTTCATGTAAAAAATGTAGCCAAGTCTCGCAACTCGTTAGCCGTAAAAAGTTGTGAGATCTCATGTAGGGCCAAGTCTAATGCTCTTATTAACTCTGACACTTTCATTTACAAACCACTCCAAATCATTACATCTTTAGTTAAAGAACATTTTGTGACTTGGCAATTACGCAGTCCAGTTCCCATATATATAACTCAATCTACCGTAATAACTTTTAAAGTAATTGTTTGCAAAGAAATTTCAAGGTGCACGTGCTTGTTTGTTGAAAAGTCTTAGGACAAACTTCGTCAAGGAGATTCCATGGTATCCAACCCCTTTGTAAAATACGATTGTAGATTGCTTGTGTTAATTGTTAAAAATAAAATAATCTAGGCCTACCAACGCATACTACGTCCCGGTGTCATTTGATTGTTCAATGCAGTATTGTAAGTAAACGGAGCTGCGGGGACCCCATGTTCATATGACAAAAAATACTTCTAAGGACCTCTTCTATCATCTCCCAAAAAATCTGCACTCAATTCAAAAACACCCTGTATATTAATAAACGTGAATATTAAAATGTAAGCAACAGCCGTCACATTCTCGTGCTGCGTAATTGCCAAGTCACAAAACGTTCTTTAACTAAAGATGTAATGATATGGAGTGGTTTGTAAATGAAAGTGTCAGAGTTAATAAGAACACTAGACTTGGCCCTACATGAGATATCACAACTTTTTACGGCTAATGAGTTGCGAGACTTGGCTACATTTTTTACATGAAATGTTTTTGATGGGATTTTATTTATATATTTTCATTACCTGATGTTTGGACAATTAGCTCCAGTTCTCATTCATTTTTTTTCTTTTCATGTATGTTACCATTATGGAGATATCAACGATTTAGTCATTTTGTCAGTAACCTCTACCTTATTCCGTTCAAATGTGTTTTCGGGAAAGTATGTATGATATTTTTGAGAAATTTGGTTAGTGGAATTGTATTCATTGGGCAATGTGGTATTAAATTTCAGAAAATAGACGAATTACATGCATAAAATTTTTCGAAAATCGAGGTTAAAGTAATTGTTGGGAGTTATCGTGAAGTTTCAGAAATCTTTGATGATGAATCTATACAAAATAAATCTAGTCAACAGTACTTATTTTGACTCCAATACTTATTTTGTACGCGTTTTTTTTTAAACTTTTCCATTTAATAGATATGATTTATTTTTTATGCGTTTGTGAATGGTAATTCAGAAGATTATCTTATACAAATAAATCCCACTAACTGGTAAAAGCAAAAATGAGAGCAGAGAATTTTTAATATCTGAAGTTTTAATAACTTGTTTTTGAGTAGAGGTTCAGCTTTAATGCAAAGTAGAATTCAATTTATAAGGTGCAGAAAGGCTATATTAACACGATATCCTCAAATAAGGTTTTCAAAATAAATAATTTTAAATAAATATTAAACAAAATTCAACTTTCATAATTATTTTTGTCTTAATCATCTGATATTTGATTTTTAATGAAAGACTTCGGGGGAAAACGCTCCAAGGATATTAGACAACAGTGATTCAACGTATACTTTATAAAAAATTTCTAGCATTTCTGCCAAAGGATTTAAATGCCTTCGTCTTATTCAAACACTCGACAGATGGGCCTCTCACAGATGTTCAGGTTCTCAATGCTATTTATCCTTTTTTTTAGTTCCGACCTCTTTAAACCTGCGAATTTCTTTAATAGACACGTTCCAGTCGTGTTGAATTCTAATTCCTATCCTAAGGTGAAATCCGTTAGGTAGCTCAGTTCTTCGTAGTTATTCAGATTGCTTCGAGGAAAC
Source organism: Rhysida immarginata (assembly GCA_023313115.1). Taxonomy (NCBI): domain Eukaryota; kingdom Metazoa; phylum Arthropoda; class Chilopoda; order Scolopendromorpha; family Scolopendridae; genus Rhysida; species Rhysida immarginata. Next base: position 34,102 of record JAHWFO010049372.1, read on the forward strand.
TTCTGATTTGTTCTCCTTTCATGTAAACTTGATCCTTTCTACAAAGAAATTTAAATTGTGAGGCGAAATAAACTTTCCAATATTTAAATATTAAGAATTTAAATATAATATTTAAATAATAAACTTTCCAATATTATAAAGTCAGCTTCATAACTAGCTTAATGCTTTCATAATAGATAAATAAGAACTATACCACGTGATGTTCTACTCTTTTAACGAGCTTTAATACAGGGTATTTATAATTAAAGTTCCATTTTGACATGGCCATAAAAAAAAACCTACTGGACCAAAAGGTAATATTATACAAGAGGGCATGGGAAGTTCATATCCACCAAAAAAAATTAGTTCAAAAGGTTACCACCTGCATGGAATGGCGCTCTACGCAATATTCGTATACGAAATTAGACACGAAGACACGGGTTAACAAGTCTTTAATCGTTACTAAAATTAGTTACATGTTGAATGTGGCCTCCACCATTTACTGAAAGCAGGTTACATCATTGTTAACCTGTGTCTTCGTGTCTAATTTCGTATACGAATATTGCATAGAGCGCCATTCCATTCTGGTGATGACCTTTTGAATTTTTTTTTTGGTGGGTATGAACTTCCCATGCCATCTTCTATAATATTACCAAGTATTATAGCCTTTTTTTTATGGCCATGTCAAAATGGAACTTTAATTATAAAGACCCTGTATATTGAAAAAATTTCCTCGAAGTCTCTAATACCTTAAAATTTCTTAATAAATTAGAATCGCTAAATTAGAATAACTCATATTTAAAAAAAAATAAAGTACGAGATATCTAAGAAATTTGGACGAATTACGTATTTTTTGGCGAATTTAATAAAATAAATAATAAAACAATTTATGTAAATGAATGATATGTTTTTTGAAAGTGACTTTGTTTTTATAGCATCAAAAAAGTATAAAGAACCTTTATTTATACTAAAACGGAATACAAATACCCTTATACAAATTAATTGAAACATAGCATGTTTTCTACATTACTCGTACACCTGTACTCAAAACAAACACGAGAAGTCTGTTTGATCATTTTTTATGTTGACTGATGCAATCATTACCTCAGCAACAACTGTATTAATCGGATTTTAGAATCCTTTCCGACCGCTGTAGTGTACATTGGCTGATACAATCTTTACGTTTCATCATATTTTCGAAACCTGACCAGATGTAATTCGACTGTCGTTCGAGATGAATGTGACACTCAGGAAACGTACGAAGATCGTATCTCTGCACGAACACACAGCTAAGACGTATCGAAATATTGCTTCAGGGGTTAGTGTAAGTTTGGCAACTAAGCTTATCAGCCGTATTATTAAGTTGAAGCAGGAAACCGGATAGATTTCTTCTAAACTTAAAAGACCGTGTGGTCGTAAGAAGAAAACAACTCCTAGAGATGAACCTTACTGGCTTCGATAAAGCAAAAAGTATCTCTACAAGACTTGTAATTGTTTGTTTCAATTAATTTGTACAAGGGTGCAGAGGAGAGAGATAATATTTTGATGTCGCTATAAAAGAAAGCACAATCTACTCAGAAAATCTGGTAGTGTTCGAATTAGTGGTAATGCTTTCAAAAATAACCGAGGTAACTGTGTTCAGGCGGTAACTTTGGACAAGTTCAAATTATAAAATATAATATAAAAGCCAATCACATTTAACAATTTTAAATTTGAAAAATAGATTGGATAAGGGTCTATAAATATTAATGAGTAAATAAATCAAATATTTATCATGGAAATTGATAAAATAATAATACAATAAAAATTTACACAAAATAAAAAATAAAATAAAATAAATAAAGCTATTAATTAATTAAACAAACTTAAGTTAATAAATAAAGTAAGTAACAGCAGGCGTGAATTAGAGAAAATATCGATTCTCAAAGCTATTGATTGTGATAAACAAAATGTAGCGTTTTGTTTTAAAGAGTTAGGATTGTGATAACTTTAATGCCGATGTAAATAAAGTAAAAAAAAAATAAACTCAATGTAAAAAAAAAAAAATAAAATCAGTAAAATAACATTTAAACAAATATAAAATTAATTTCTCTTATTGCTAAATTGAAAATGTTATTCTTCTTTATTGAAAACTTAACAGGAATAGTAGACCTATAATATGCTTTTTTGTATTTCTCAAAACTGTACTAATGCAGATGAAGAAAGGAAAAGAAGTCTTCCGCGATTACTTATTATTATTACAACGTCGTGAAAGAACAGATTTTTTTTCATCGCCGGAAATTTGATGGTTTTATTCAATACAATTATTTTTAAGTTTGGAAATGGAGGCCAAATATTAGATGCAATTTCGAAATATCTCCAACCAAACCAGCGATACCGGTGAAACAAACAATTTTTTACGAGCATGGCTTCCTCTATTCTTATGCATCTATGGCTATTCCAGCTTTCCAGTTTCCTTGCGAGCACATTTCCTATTGTCATTTCATGCAGATATTAAATAACACACTATATTACTAAAAAGTCTAAACTGTATGTGGAGAAGTGACATGTAACAAGTGAAGAAATTTTTTTTTTTCAAAAACAACGCTTATGTCAAAATTTAAAGCTCTGGATAGGGAAAGTAACGACAAGTTGAGCGTTGGCTAGTTTTGGCGGCCATTTTGGACCCACTTACCTTGCTTTGGTTAAACCCGCAGTTACATTTTTTGCCTGCATTTAAGAGGAAAACGTAATTCATCGACTAATTTTAGGTTATTGTGATTAAACTTTTACTAATTAGTAGAGTCAATGTCAAAAATTAATAAATAAATTATTCAAAACTGAATTATGCTAAAGTAAACATTCATCTCATTACTTTGAAATGAAAATAGGGTTTTTTGTTAATAAAATGAATATTTAACATTTTAATATGAAACTTGGTTTATTCATATCTAAGTGAAAACAGAACTTATTTTACATTTTTTACAGCATTTCGCATCCCAACACTCTTGCTTCCACATTTTCCAGAAGTTTTTTGGGCCCCAATACTTTCATTATACTTGCGCAAGAGCAAGAACAATCGAGAAGTATGGAGAGAGCGAATTAATTTTTTTTCACATCACAACATTCAGGAAAAATTAATCTGTTCGAAACATTAACTGTCCATTCAGTTAAATCGATCATATTTACGATGAATTTCAGAACATCATCTTCTTATGCTCGAAATTGTTTTTCAGCAATTTCTAGGACTTGAAATACATTTTTTGATATGTAATTCAGAGGATCCTTGTCATTTTTATATTCCTTAGCATAACTTTTTATTTCCGTCAGCCTGGCATGTTCGTTTTCGCTAACGCTTTCTACTAAGGAAGATCTGCATAGGTCACAGAGTGTGCATTTCCTTTTTAGTGAGTTGACAATGCTTCCTCCAAAGTAAAATAGCGAGTTGCGTTCTTCTGAATAAAATTGCTCCATATTTTCAGCATCTTCAGAGGGATCTTCATTAGCAGTGTTGTTATCCACATTGTCTGAAGCAAATTCACTTTCCTCTGTTCCATTCTCCTCCGCCACTTGTGTTCTGTGGCTAAATATTGATGGTATAGCGTTGGGCTTTAACGATCTTATTCCATCTTTCCTGTTCTGCTCAAACTGGTCTTCTGAGAAGCGTTTCTAATATTAACAGAAATTTTGTGGTTTAATAACACCATTATACGATTTAGTATAATTGGGGTTTTTGTCTTAGGGATATTGTCCTACACATTATAAATTAGTGTATAATACATAAACTTTTGTATCGTATTATTTGGGATTTGAGAGAAAAACACTTCGTATTAAAAAACTGTATTTATATAAAAATCGCTTTCACGAAGACGGGACCAGGAGAATAAACGAATAAAGCGGGATATCAGGACCGGCAGCGTAAATAACTTGGAGATTTTGTCCTATATGTTATGAATTAAGCTTGAGATCGTGTATATTATATAAAATATTCACGAATTTATTTATTCATTTGTATATTTCGGAAATAAACTCTTTGGGACCAAGGAGAATAATATGATACAAAATTATGAATAAAGCGGGATATAATAATAATAATTTTAATTTTTTTAAATTAATTAATTAGATCCAATACGTCCATCCAGGGCCTGTATGGCCAGAGGCCTGGATTCACGACTGCTGTGTGATGGTCGCAGCAGCCGGGGGGGGGGGGTGTAGATTGGCTATCATGGATGGTCGCCCATCCAGTGACGAGCCGTGCCTGATGTAGCTTAACTTCGTAGAAGTTGTTCAGTGAAAGCCCACCAGGCCACGGCCTCCCCCATCATATTACCGGCAGCGTAAATGACAGGATTCTACTGTATTTTACTTAGATTTTTGAGAATATAATGTAGATTTTATGTACAATAATAGAACTCATTACTTATTTCACATAATCGACAGTCGGCATTTGGATTCCAGTTTTATCGTCCAATTCGATGCAGCCATACTTTTAAACGCTCTTCATTTCCTTTACCGAATGGTAGACGGAAAAGTTTACTACCTTTTTCTTGTCTCGTATTACAATATACAGTGCAACACTGCGGCATTTCGGAATGGAAAACAACGCAACACTGAACAGTCCTTACACATGTTTACCTGAGCAGCTGGGTCCAAAATGGCGGATTTGAACATGTGACAAGCTCTAGACCAATCAGCGCGTGAGTTTGGCGGCATATTGACAGGGAAAAGAATGTCGTTACTTTCCCTATCCAGAGCTTTATCAAAATTAGGCACACAGCGCCATCTCTTGAGCAAACAAACAATCATAAGCCAATTCTATTTCATATTAATCCCCCCCCCCCCTTTGGATTTTTTGAAAAATTTTTTTTTAGATTCATGCATTGTCACCGACTTTACATATGTGTACAAAATTTCAGCAAGATCGGACTAGTGGAAGGGGTTGAAATATTGAATATTGATCACAAGATTTCATCCACCAAACATGACCCAAATGGCGAACGTTATATAAGTGTTGGAAAAAGAGCTGTTATCTCGAAAACAAGAGCTAACCAATCAATTTGAGCATCATTTTCGTGTTCAGTGAGCCCGAAATCGTAAAGAAATCCTATTCTTCGTACCATGACATTCAACTTTTCAAATTTTATAGAACAGTGTTATTAATCATTATTTTGTTTCTCTTCAAATTGTAAACGATCAAGTGAATAAGTCTTTGAGATGGAACTTTAGTTTCGTGGCTCTCTCTCTCCCATTTTAAGGTTAAATTTTAAAATGAGATAACGATAAGACAAGCAAAAAATCTATGATGAATCTTACTTACTCATCTACTTTTTCAGGCTCATTATATTTAAATTATCGATTATTTTATCTTGGAAATACAGTTGAAAGTATTAATGGAGCAGTCTATACCATTTAAAAGCAGATAGATCAACACCGGGAAATAAAGAAAGAAAATTTTCAATCATCATTAAGAAGGCACACTCCTCATAAAACTCTTCAGAGAAGATTTTTATCTTTTATGCGCACACACATAGACTGGTTATTTAGTGTTCTCTTAAAGAAGACCTCGTTCCTAAATAAAATGTCGGTTTAGAAATCGAGACAGGAGTGTCTCTAAGTGCACACAGTCTACCTACTGTATACTTTTATGAGTTTCGAGCATTGAAATTCTCAGATGTTTATTTTATGGCTATTGAATTTTTCCACACAAAGATTTCAGAAAGAGAATGCCATTGCATTCCTCTTAGACATTTTTGTAGTGAATACAGAACTTTAATAGAAAAAATTTCTTAAAAGCTCTCCCCGAAGCAGTGTTGGTAACCAAGGATGCTCTTAGAGAGAAGGAAACCTTTGAAAGCAGTGTCCGCGATTATCTTGACGAAAAAAGCTTTTTTCTGTGTTTTCTATAAAAAAGAATATTACGTTAAAAAGTTAAAGAGATCCCAAATAATTTTCTTTTGGAGAAATATTTTGACAAAAATTATCATAAAATGAATGTTATATTACTTATTTTATGAATAAGTAAAAAGAAAGACCCTTGGGGGTTTATTTACTTGATGTGTTGAGCAAATGTTTGAAGTTATAGAGCAGCAAGAGATTTTATTATGGAATTTTGATGATAGATGAAGCGGTTATCATAATGATACAGAGTAGACATGCCAATGCAAACTTTTTATTAGCGAAACTAAATAAAGAAAATTGTTCTAGCAAAACAAAACACATAGAAATTTGAATTAAATTTTGAGTTTCCATTCAATTCATTAAAAAATTTTAATAGGAGGGTTGTAAATAAAGTAACGGCATCATTGCTATAAAAAAGAAGGCAAGCACAGACGGCGCTGAAGAACGATTGAGGCGCTAGTTGTCATCATTGTGTACAGATTGAATTTATTTAGCCAATGTCTGTACACTGGATTGTTAAAAGTATCCGGAAATCTCGTAGAATCGGATAATCCTGAGGCACATATTAATAGGTTGTCGGTCCATCTGTCGTACCAATCACAGGAAGATAAATGGTCGCAGGAATTGCCTTCCAGGCGTCCATGCATTGAGTCCGACTACAGAAGATAGACGATTTGGATGGACACACAATCTGTGGCCTTAGAGATTTTAGATTGGGGCTCTGTGAAAGCTTGTCCAGTTTTAAACACTCATGTAGTGAAAACACGGCTGTACAAGCTTCGATGTGTGGACTGAACAGTTGGAACGGAAACGAGCCTTCTCGAATTGTTGCCAGAGAGTTGAGGTTGCAGGGATGGATACCCCCAGAAAAAGTTATTTGAAAAGTAATTATTGTGGAGAGAAAATATTTCCCCAGAGTGGTGACAGATGGCGCTAGTTGTCTTACAGCGGTTGTGCGGGTAGGTAGTGTCAGTTCGCAGACGCATCAGAGCGATTGAAATGGAAAGACGTTTAGAAAAGTGATCTCTCTTGGAAGTGCGAACCATGATTCGTTTCTTATGGGCAACGAGATGCAATGAGCAGAAAACATGTATCGAAATGGTGTCACTCTTTACAATCGGGATGTGGAAAACCGCAATAGGGCAGCGAGCGGCCGTTCAAGTTCTTCAATGACAGAAATCAACACTGTACGCGCTGAAGAATTGATTGAAAATGATCGACGGGTAATAAACTTCCACGATTTAATTGTGAATTTCAGATGCGGACACATTCTTTGTCCATAAGAAATGAATCACGGCTCGCACCTCCAAGCGAGACTACTTTTCTAAACGTCTTGCTATTTCAATCGCTCTGACGCGTCTGCGAACTGACACTACCTGTCCACAATAAGACATCTGTCTTCATTCTGGGGAAAATATTCTCTCCACAATAATTAGTTTTCAAATGCTGCTGCTTATAACCTTTTTTTTTTTTGATCCTTCCTCGTACATTGCAGAGTTCGTTTATAATCCACAGGAACTAAGAGACCGTACACCATTTGCATCTGTCATTGAAGTTGACTGTTGGCACAGTGCACTCGGAAATGAAGCGCCGGCCAAGCGTCCGCCAAACAAGAAGCGTCCATCGGACTGCCAGACCGTTAAACGAGATTCAGCACTCCATCGCAATAATTTCCACTGTTCCACCATTCATTGATGTTTTCTTAGCTCTCGACGAACAGTTCTGCTGCTAACGAAGATGCCCGATGCATTTTGAAACTCACGAGTGGTCGTTACCACCGTGGACATGCGATATTCTTTCATTAACCCCTTCAGAATACGACGGCTGCGATCAGGAAGTTTCTTCGGCTACCATTTCGTCATGCTGCACTTTCACTTCCTCGACGTTTCCACGTTTACAAGCGCCAGGTGGCCGAGAGGGGCTACGGCGTAGGCTTTCTAGTTCTCGTCGTCCAGCTGATCGTGGGTTCGAATCCCGCCGCGGGCATGGATGTCTGTGTTTGTCCCGGGCTGCGTACATATATAATTTGTGTAAAAGGCACAAAATGACATTAGTAGTCGACGCCAAAAATTTTAATAAACCAACCAACCACGTTTACAATATAAATCACTTACAGTTGATTTTGGCATCTGTATGGATATTAATCATGCTGTTTTTGAAGTCACTGAGCTCTTACTCATTGTCTGTCTAACACACGTACCTGAGCTCCCAATCCTTCCACCAGCGTTTTTATATGTTCGATGACGTATCAGACCGCATGAATAGCCAGTTCTATTTTTCGGAGGAGTGTCCGTACACTTTTGGCCATATACATACCTGTAGTGTACATAGAACTATCGACAAAATAAAGTTCGTAGTATACGCCGAACAAAATCATTCTTGCTGAAATGGAACTGCATCATGGATAAAGATTGAAGTTGCTTGTGATAAAAATGCAGGGAAAGTGCTTTCATTGCCTTTGTGAAGCCTTGTGACCAATAGTGCATTAGCGTATCCACCGTTGTACGATAGGTCAATGCCTATTTTTATGGGGCAAGATCTGACAACGGAAAAACCTTCGTGTATGTCACCCATCCGTTTCAAATGAAAAGGTACAGCTTGTGCGGGGCTTTCTTTCGCCGGACCGTCCATAAACTGTATCAAATAATCTTGTATTTTGGCGAGTGAACAATGGATGAATTCTTTAGTTTATCCATTGTGTACATTTCTGAGCTTTAGTTTAACATTCCTTATTTTCGTTATCACTTTTTAAGCTTATTAGGACCTATAGGTTTTCACAATCTGTTTTCACGATTTCGAATTGTCGATTTCCATTTTCGCCATTCGACAACTTAGGTCAAACGACAGCCTGAGTTCGTTGATGAAAGAAATCGGTGAACTACTTCCGGTGTAAAAGGTCACAAATAACATAAGGGGACCATATATCATTCCATGTATAAGTGGCCTACGCATTGATCAATGCTTTTCTATCTTCGCCATTCGATAGCTAAAGCAGAGAGAATGCTTGTGAATTAATTGAAGACACGTCATGGTCTTTCGTAGTCATCAAATTCAGTGAAATTTGTATTATTAGAAACTTTCAATGCTAAATTTCGCATTTTTTTTTGTTGATTTTGTAAAATTCTCTGATTTTTTATAAATTTCCCTGACATTTCCCGGTCGCTAGTCACCCTTAGTCACTATCCGGGGAACTCAAAAAGATAAAAAATGAAAAGCCAAAATAAAGCGGAACAATCGCAAAAGTCATCGTTAAACAAAGCAAATAACGACGTCACAGTTTTTAACGCTGGCAAAAGTCCGATCTAGACAGTGTTGCCAAGTTTTTTTCCGAATGTTGCCACTAGACTGCGCACGATTTCCCACCAGATTTCAGAAAGTAACCACTTAAAAAAAACCAATAGAAATATTTTTTAATTCTTTTAATCAGAATTGAAGGTCTATTTTTATACTGGACACAAATATCGATTATTCAATCAACATCGATGAGATCGGATGGTCTTCTTAACAGGAAACCGAAAGTACCAAACCATGACCCAGTAAATGCAATGACATACAATAAAAAAAAGATGACTTAGTTTCGAATCTGCAACCCTAAACATTGAATCATGATAATGTTTTTAGATGCAACAAATAAATAAATATTTTATATAGTACATAAACATTTTATTTATTTATCAATGGACGAGTCTACAGAATCATGTACATCGGTAATACTGAATAAGGGCTTAGAATAACTGAAGTATGAAATATAAGCACGAGTATCGAGTCTCTCGAAATGTCGAGTAAACATAATGTCTATACTGAAGGTTCCTCTCCTTATTCGCGTCTGTGGTCACAATCGAATGCGGGACAACAAACACGGCATGTGTAAGCTTTTGCAGTATCTAAAATCTTAAAAAGAGTGTATTTTGTATGACGAAAAATTAAAATTATTCACCCGTAACGCTCTTTTTAGCCGGAAAGTTATTCTTAACTATAGAGAGGAAGGAATTTGTAGAAATAAATTAAGCACTTCAAAGTATATAGAAATTATGTAACCAGGGCGTAAATTATAGATAAGTTGAAGACTTCAAAAACCATCAAAAGATCTAAATGTTTCAACATAATAAATTATGAATTAAAATGTGAAATATAAAACATATATAATGGAAATGAGATTATTAATATACACAATTATAATTAGTGTCAACTCATTCTTTAATAATACCACAAAAACTGGTCCATGCGATTGGAAGCAGTTTAATAGTGAAAAGCAAAATTGGTAACGGGGGATTTTGGCCGTCACATAAAAAAACAAGTATACTATGTGATCTAAAATTTCGTGACACCTCTCAAATGGTATGCGACATATGTCGCATGACAATGATATGTTAATTATTAAAATAGCCTCACTCACCTTCAGATACCTGGTTCGTATTATTAAAATACGGTTCGTTTAAAAGAGCTCAGCAACTTCCAACCTGGAACAATCATAAGATGCCACTTCTGCAACAAATCAGTCCATGAGATTTCCACCATTCTACAAATACCCCCTACAACTTCAGGCAATGTGATTACGAAATGGAAGACCCAGAGAGCAGCAACAGTGCAACCACGAACTGGCAAACCAAGAAATTAACAGGCAGAGATCATCGAGCGCTTGCAGGTTTGACCCGGAGCAATGGAAGGTCTTCTGCTGAAATGATTGCTACAGAGCTCAGAAAATCTGCTTCCTGTGTTGTTAGCACAATCACCATTCATCAGTAACTTGTTTCCCAAGGTTTCCACGGTCGTGCTGCTGCCCACAAACCCTTCATCACTGACAACAACTCCAGGCGATGTTAGGAGAGGTGTAAATTCACAGAAACTGGAGCATGGAACAATGAAAACGTGTCCTATGGACTGATGAATCACGGTACATACTGTGGTAATCAGATAAACGAATTTGGGTTTGGCAGATGACTGGATAACATTTTCTACCCGGGTGTGTGGTGCCCACTGTGAACTTTGGAAGATATGTCATCATGATATGGGGCTCATTTTCATATTTCTGATCGGGCCAGCTTGTTTCTGTTAAAGGAACGATGAATGCTGTTTTTTATCGAGACATCTTGGATAATTGTGCACTGCTAACATTGAGGGAACAGTTAGGGGATGGGTCTTTTCTGTATCAACATGACAATGCTCCTTGCCATAAAGCAAGATCACGGGGTCGAAGAAATGGATTGACCTGCCCAGAGCCCTGATGAACACTTGTGAGAAGAATTGGAACGTCGACTATGAGCCAGACCTCGCCGTCCTTCATCCGTGGCTAAACTAACCAGTACTCTGAAGCACAAAAAAAACTTACTACCAGAAAAACTTCTTACTACCAGAAAAACTTATGTAAAGTCTTCCTCGGAGGGTAGAGGCTGCCATTAGATCAAAATCGCTGGCATCCGTACTAATTCCTGTTATCTGAAGCCTGCGAAGCAGAAATGCTGGTCTCATTAATCTTTTGATAACATGGTGTATTTTAAATCAAAATTTGGAGCATTTGCATATCCTGGGTCAGAAAAGAAACCATTAGATTTTCAGGTCAATACAATGCGTTTTATTGTCACATTAGTATCGGGTGAAACCACCGTGGGATGCAATTACAGCCTCTAAAGGTCGTGGCATTGAGTCAAACAAGCTCTGAATAAGGGCCTGGGGAATGTCCTGCCATGCTCTGTTTAAACGGGTATACAGTTCAGCCACAGTTGCTGCTGCAGGAGTCTGACGAGCCAATCGATGAGCAACCCTGTCCCACACATATTCGATTGGGTACATGTCTGGTGAACGAGCAGGCCAGGGGAACAAGGGCGTCTGATGTGCTTGGAAAAAGGCGAGGACATTTCTGGCCACATGCGGTCGGGCATTGTCCTGTTGGAATACAGCGCTTGGAAGGTTCTGCAGGAAGGGGATGACCTCGGGTTGCACAACTTCTCTGATGTACCGGTCACTGTTCAGATTGCCATGGATTCTGATCAGACGGGAACGGCCATGGTAACTGATTGCACCCCACACCATCACCCCTGGCGTTTGTCCTGAATGACGCTGCAGGATGCATTCTGGAAGGTCGCGCTCGCAACGATGTCTTCTGACTCGTATCCTGCCGTCATGGTGCTGCAAGTTAAACCTTAACTCATCCGAAAACACAACTTGTTGCCATTCAGCTTGCCACTGTTGGTGTTGATGGGCCCATTGCAACCTGAGGCGCCGGTGGTTTTGAGTCAAAGGAATCCGCAACAATGGTACTCGTGCCATCAATCCTCTGGAAATCAAACGGCGTCGTACAGTGCTAGCAGACATTGTCCTGCCTACTGTAGCACCCCACTGTTGTGCTAACACTGTGGAAGTGGCTGTACGATCTGCTACACACATGCGATAGAGGTGTCTGTCATCTCGCGGTGTCGTCGTGCTGGGTCTTCCTGAGCCTGGTCTTCGGTGTGCCCTGTTCTCTTCGCTCCACTGCCTCCATGCACGCATAATTGTCGTTGCATTACGTCCTACACGAGCAGCAATGTCACGATACGACCATCCCGCTTCACGCAGACCAATTATTCGTCCTCTTTCAAAGTCTGTCAGCTGTTGATATGGTACCCTTCGTCGTCGTCGAGGCATGGTGTTCTTTCAAGCAATTACTCTGAAAATCTAATCATTTATACTCTGACCCATTGTATGCAAATATTGCAAATTGCATATGGATTAGACCATTCCATCAGGGTGTTGCGATTTTTGTATAAATGGCCTGTGCATTGATCAATGCCTTCTTCTCTTTGCCATTCAATAGCTAAGGCAGGGAAAAGGCTAGTTATTAATTAAATGAGAAGACGCGTGATAGTCTTTCTTGGTTGTCAGAATCAGTTAAAATTGGTTCAATGGTAAGCTTACGTGTTTTTGTGTTACCATTATGGTCCATTGGAAACTTTCAATGCTAAGACATAGCATGTAATATATCGAACATCTTTGAGTGAAGTGTCATGAATGTATATAACGTAAAATAAATGCTAGTCAATATTGGTTCAATGGTACGTGTTGTAATGATACCATTGGAAACTATCAATGCTAACAAATGGCATGTAATAAATCAAACAGCTTGCAATGACGTGTCATGAATGAATATGACGTAAAATTAATTCTAGCCAAAATTGGTTCAATGATACGTGACTTAGTGTACCATTATCTTCCATTGGAAACTTTGAATGCTAAGATATGGCATGTCATATATCAAACAGTTTGGAATGACGTGTCATAAATGAATATAACCTAAGAATTAGGATATTCGAAATTAGTTCAGTAATACGTATATTAATGATACTATTATGATACCATTGGAAACTTTCAATATTAGATATGACATGTAAGGTGCGTAAAGAAAGTATAGACACACTTCCAAAATACTGGTTTAATTAAATAGCACAGTTTAAACAAAAAATTAATAATGACATATAATAATCAACCAAAAGAAACACCAATCATGCAAAAGAGTAAAAAATTATCTGATAGTTATTAAGAAATACGCAAAAAAACTACAATTTGATGATTTGCAAGTCTAAAAGGTTTATAATGTTCGTAATGTGTTCAAAAAAGGAGACCAGTATGGACAAGAAAAACGCACTGGACGAAAATCTTTGTTATCCACAAGAGCAAAGCGTCGCATTTTCCATCTTGCCACCAAAAAACAGATGTCAACCCGAAGCATCGCCCAAGAGTTAAGCATCCCTGTATCACATACCATAGTGGCAATGTGCTTATGCACGAATGATAACGCTGGATACGTAAAACTGAAGGCAAAACTAAAATTAACTACTGCGCACAAGGAATAACCAAAAGGAGTGATGACATGGAAAGATCAATGGAAAGAATTGTTTTTTCGGATAAAAAAGGTTTAATTTGGACGGCCCCGATGGAAACAGGCATTTCTGGAGAAATAAGAACGGAGAAACCTGAATTTTTCGGCAGGCAAGCAGAAGGTGGTGGAGTCATTGTGTGGGCGGCATTTGCTTATGAAGGAAAGACTGGCATTGTGATGATAAACCAACGAATGGACTCAAAGCTATATCATCAGATGCTATATAATCATCTCGTCTCATTTGGCCCACTCATTAGAGGAGGTGAATGGTGTTATCAGCAAGACAATGCCCCATGCCATATATCAAAAGCAACAAAACAATGGTTTAAAAGTGAAAAAATCAGGGTTTTGGATTGGGCTTTAGAAGTCCTGATAAGAATCCTATGGAGAACGTCTGGGCTGCATTAACCAAACTTGTATATGCTAATAACAAGCAATATAATTCAAGTAATGAGTTGAAATTAGCTATTTATGATTGTTGGGCGAAAGTAAATTTGGAATATTTATAGAAGTTAATAGAAACTATGCCCAATCGCACATTTAACCTTATTTAAGCTAATGGAGGCTTTGTTGGTTAATAAACAATGTAAAAAAACACATCTATTGTAAGAATAATGTCCTGTGTCTATAAATGTTTTACACTTGCTAATTATCAAACTAGAGGTTTTTTGACGTAGAACTACGTCTATCAGGGGTGCAGCCGAGGAAAAATTCAGACGCGATTTTTCGTTCAAAAAGTGATGTACATATCTCAGTCTATATCTTTCTATCACTATATCCTACAACTATGGTCATTATCTCGTTGGAAAGAGGAAGGTTGAGTCTTGAATAATAAGCAAAAATTTCACCAAATGAGCCACTGGATCAAAAGTTACAGCAAGTTAAATTTAAGTGAATTTTATGCTCGCCATCGTAATAACTGGTGTTGCATTGTATACTTAACATATTAACTGGTGTGGCACTACGTAATTAACCATATTAACATCTTTTAGGGAGGGGGTAACGAATTGTAGAGTGTGCTATCCATATAGCGTGATATCTCCACCATGACCTACCTAAAACCTTCCCAGGGTCCATCGGAATTACCATGAAAAATTTCATCAAGATTGATCTATGATTAACTTGAAAATAAAATAAAACTCTTTTTCGTTGTGGAAAAAGAGTTTTATTTTATTCTCAAGTTAATCATTTGCATTATCCACATTAGATTTCTAGACAATTAAGATTGGTCTAGCCAATTTGAGATGCATAGCGATCAGATAGGTCCATGTGTGTTTCTTTCTTACATAAATCTATAGTCCAATCTTGATGAAATTTGCAAATTTGATCTTCAAAGCAAGAGGAAGGTCACTGTCTACATGAGATTTCGAAAAAATAATATTTATCGATAATAATTCATGGATTTAAATTCAAATTATGGACCAAAAATATATAACTCCTGACGAACAATGCAAGGCAAAGTTTGTGCAACAATAGACTGCTCTGTTTGTTTCAACAGTAGTGATAGCAACACAGAATTCTAAAAATGATATGGCATTAAATACAAAAATTGGAGAAAATATACCAGATTCAACCAATCAAATAGTTATCTATGTAAGACATTTCATTAAGACATGTAAATGAATCTTAAGACTGATCATTTTGTAAACTTCATTAACAAAAATATTTTGAGGACACCCGACTTACATGCATAAATCGTTGACCACTCTCTTATAAAATATAATATTCTTCGGGATTTCTAATTTCCTGACCATAATTTAAAGTTTCGCCTAATGGTATGGAAGACTTCTCTTCACTTCCACCAGTATTCCAAAGACTCATAACAACTATACCAGAACAGCGCCATATCCTCATCTGCTAAACATCCTCATAAAGTGCGGATATTGCTCTAGATTAACTGTCTCATTATGATAATCTACAGTATAATCATTATGATAATCATTATGATAATCTAGATTAACTGTCGTCAGCATACAGCTGGAAGGATCTTCCTCCTCTGAGAATCAGCGAGAAGGCATCGGAAATTTTAACAATGCATTTAATTCCTGTCCTTTGTGCTTTTCTTAGAATTGATGGTTGTTAGAATTTAACATTTTCTTGAAAAGCTTTAAAAATGAGCAGTAAATGGAAATAGTGGGAGAGTTAGTAGACTATTGAGAAAAACAGTGGAAAGGCGGCAGAGAAAGCAGTCCCTTCACTCGGTGCTGTATCGATTTTTCCAATACACTGCTTCAACTAAGCAAGTGGTGAGTGACCCTGTGGCCGTCGATGCAAATGTGTCAACAGAAGAAACTGCGACTGCCAGATCACACCAAGTGATGAATGCACCAGCTTTGCTTCAAGACCTCGAGAGCAGAGTGTGAATTGCAACAATTTACCAATTAGAAAAATTGATGGAAAAATTCCGCGACCTGGATTCAAACCAGGAACCCCGACTGTCATGGTCGATGCCTCAATCAATTGGGCTATCACAGACACTTGAACAGCCATGTTGTCTTAAAGACAACCAAGTTGTCAAGAAGGAAAGCCCAATGGGAGGTGGACACCCGGTTCACAGATCGTGAATTTCTCCTATCCAAACCATCAGAAAGTTTGATGAACACACAATAAGAAATAAAGAAATTAAACTGGAGCAAACACCAAACGTTAGGTAAAGACTACTTGGTTGTCTTTAAGACACTTAGTGATAGCATGGCTGTTCAGGTGTCTGCGATAGCCCAATTAGTAGAGGCGTCGACCATGACAGTCGAGGTTCCAGGTTCGAATACAAGTCGCAGAATTTTTCTATCCATTTTTCTGATTAATATCATTCACCTGATGCTTAGAGTTTGCTCCAGTTTAATTTCTTTATTTCCTAACAATTTATCAATTGTTGGAATTGCAGAATACACAGACACAAACGATCATGTACATACATCGCCACCCAAGAAGAGAATTTTGGAATTGTGGAATTTTTAGATAAACAAATGAATTTTTAATGGTCAGGTCACACAAAATAGAAGAACTACAGCCATAGCCAGGGCTGAAAAAACGTCAGATCAAACTATTGTATCATTATCATTCTATTTCCTCCCAATTTCGTAGCCATACACATTATTCCACACATTGTTTCTCCTGCACTATGGGTAAACTCGCTCAGCTATACACAACATTCCAACACGAACCGGGGAGAACTGTTACCGGGCCATCCATGAGGAACATTTTAAAAGTTTTTTTCGGTTTTTCTATATGAATTTTTACTGTTTTAATGTGTTAATTTTTACTATATATTCCCATTCAGATATTGCAAACTTTCATCAAAAAAGAGCCCGAGCAACGCCAGGTATATCAGCTAGTCATTTATATAAAACTAGAAGAGGTACCCGGCGTTGCCCGGGATAATTACACTTGCACAAACTTTTCCTTTCATTGTTAGTCATGAGATATTGATTGTTGGTTCATGCAGAGCGTTTGTGAATTGCATGTTGATACCATTGTTGATACCTATTGTTGTACAAACTTTGCCTTGCATTGTTGGTCATGCGATATTTCTCATTAATATGCCCTGCTATAACCATGAATATCGATTTTTTATCAATAATTATTATTTTTTCGAAATCTGAAGTAGACAGTGACCTTTCTCATGCTTTGAAGGTCATGTATGCGAAATTTCATCAAGATCGGAATAAAACTGTAGATTTGTATAAAAAACATACAAACAAACAAACAAACAGACCCACAAACATCCTTCTTTATATATAGAGATCAGCGACGGTGGACATTGCCACAACAGAGAAAAAATCTAACAATGGGTTATTTCCCGATTATACAAACGGGTGGGTTCGCTTCTAGTTTTCTATTAAAAATACGTTGTAAAATAATAAAATATATATTATTTTAAGCAGATTAATTATTTTAAGAAATGAACTTTGAAGTTTTGTTAATTTCTTAAAACAAAACAATAAATCTGATTAAAATAATATATGTTTTCGTGGATCAGCCGTGGCTTTCTTCAGGACTGTGTGTATAATGATTAAAGAAGCTTAGAAGAACACTCGAAGGGGAGAGACGGTTGGGGTAGGCGGGTAAAACAATTACGGGGGAGGGGGAGTCTAGGAGATTGCTGCATTCGTAATTTAAAACCCAATGGGAATAGGAGAGTTCTGGCCCAATCACTTGTGCAAACGGAAAACAATACAAGACTATATCTAGAATAACTCAATGGTAGATTATCAATGCGGCAGGTATGCCCCATTTCATATCAATTGTTACTTTTCATATCACAGACCCATTCTTCACAAAATTGTAATGTAATTGAATATAGTAACTTTTTTTCTTTTAATTTTGTTCTTTTTTTCGCCAAAAAACACTGACGGTAACCAATAATAACATACAGTAGTAGTTCTACGGCTTAAAAACCCGCGGCTTTGGCAGTCACCAGAGCCTCCGTCAATTTTTTTGCGTATTTCTTAATAACTATAATTTTTTCTTTTTTCTTTTGGTTGATTATTAAATGTCATTATTAATATTTTTGTTTAAACTGTGCTATTTAAATAAACCAGCATTTTGGGAAGTGTGCCTATACTTTCTTTACGCACCTTACATTATCAACAGGTTATTTCTGTTAGGCAAATTGTTATCAATAGCTAGTAGGTAATCGCTCGCTTCAACAGTACATGCTTACGTAGAAACGCTTTAGCAATAGATTATGAAGAAATAATAGTCCTTTACACAGAACGCTTCAACAATTAACGCTCATTTCATTAAATAGGAATGCTTACAAATTAAAGGACTCCTATATGTTCGAGTATATAGAAAATTACTTCTTTCTCTATTTAATTTTTCAGGTACTTCTATTCATTTTGAATTAAACATTTTCCTTGGCGACCAGAGGCTTCCTTAGCAACCTCGTCTAAACTTAACAAATGTTTTCCTTTTTATCCTGGAATGCCTTAATATCCCTTCGGTCCTGGGCATTTTGGTTGCCTGGCTTATTATATTATTTATTTTGCCACATTATAGTAATTACTAAATATGGTACACATATTTCTATACAGTATTTACCTTTCATTGTTAAACATAATAAAGTTCAAAAAAGTAATTTTTTTGTACGAAAAACAGCAACACTAAACTAACAAGAAAAATATTCGAACTTTCATAGATGCTATTACAAACGAAAAGGGAAAAAAAGTCGGAGGTCAGGTCATTTCTAAAGGGATTTAAAGAGCAGAAAGCAATTTAACTTCATTATAAATTGTCCTTTCTCAACCTTGTGTTTCTTGAACATTTTATGTAGCGAGCTCCTTTTCTTATACTTTGGGGCAATTTCCGTCGTCTTATTTATTTCTTTTTTCCTCTTTTCAGAAAAAAAGCAACGCTATTTCATAGAGAAGAAAAATAAATAGAGCTTAGACATAGTTGCTTATTAAAAAGCAGGGGGGGAAAAAGAACGAAAGAATGAAAGAAAAAGGAGAATAAATGCACTGAACGGGAAAGAGGGAGTGAAAGAGAGAGAGAGAGAGAGAGCGAGTGGATCGAACGACGAGAGAACTGCGGTCGGAAAAACGCTTGCCTTCAGACAATTTGCTCCAATTGATTTCGTCCAAGACCAATTTTGTCCTGAAATAACTTTCCCAGTTCATTTGTTCCTCTTCTTCCTCGAGTTTATTGATTTTTAACACTTGTATACACGTTTTGGAGTTTCTCTTTTTGATTCATTGAATTTCATTCAGTTTTTTAAATCTTCGTCTATCCAACCTCACGGTAGCTCTCTCAAGCACCGATTGCAGCGTGTACGTGCCCAGAAAGTCTTAGTGGACAACGAGAGAAAAATGTTGTTAAGAAAAATGTACCGTAAACATCATTTCAAGAATGCCGTTTTAATATTTAGCAGTAAAGCGTAGGGATAACTGGATAGATGCGGACCTGGTGTTACTGTTAATGAAATAGAGAAGAGGCCATAATAAATCAACAAGTAGCACAGATTTGATATGTCTCAATCAATGCCATTTTATTTAATAACGATCTATTCTATCCCTGTAAGGATAATTTATCATTCTTTAGTTTGCAAAAGTTGGATATGTTTTAGAAATTATTTAAAGCGTTAATCAGTCTTTTGGCTAATGGCAAATGAAAGATTTTTCTAAACTTCTTATACTGAAACAATAACGTTCAAACGTTCAGAAAGACCGCACAGGAGAGCTTGATAAAAATATGATACGCCAGCTCTTCATGTGAAGTTTCTGAATCGCTTGTAAAACACATGACGTGGCTATATCAGCCGTCTGGTGGAACATACAAGACACATATTCCAACTTTGAATGCGAAGCGCCGTTTGCACTGGTCCATCTCTGTCCTTCCTGAACAGGTGGCAACTTCAAAGCTGTTCTTTGGAGGAATGAATCACGATTTGACCAATTCCTGTCTGATGGACGAAATTCGGTTTAGGGACAGCCTAGTGAACGATGTTTTTCCCTGTGTTGTCCCGAATCTTTAAGTTAGGCAGAGGACTCTCTATATGAACAGGGCTCGGACAATTGTTTGTTCCCTCAAAAATATATTCGACGTTCTGTACAATTTTGTACGTCAGTACTGTAGAAATGACCGTTTTACGCTCGAATTATTTGCCTCACTGTAAAGCATGCGCAGAATTGTGTGGTGTCATATCAATACGAGGTAAACACCGATCGCTCGACAAACACGTGTGTTTCTTGATATGCATCGGAAAGATCAACAACCTCCCCGGTAGACGAATAGAGCGACGATGAAATATAGTAATGGAAAAAATCGACTTCAACTGGAATATTGGAGAGGATAAGAAGTATGCCACGGTGAAGAAAGCCAGAATAGTGGGCCATTGCAAAAAGCGCTATATTAATATTAAACAGGACGGCATTTGGGTTACGTATTCCAGTTCTCCGAGTCTTCATTCAGCTCAGGAAGGACACTATCTGGAAAATACGTCGCAATCAATTCCTTACAATTATGAAATTCTATTGTCAGACGACAATTAAATTCGAACAGATGACCGGTTCCCCTTTTTCATGGTATCTACGGTCTCACGTTCAAAGGTAAGACACCACTAAGAGAAGAGCGCTTCTAGCCAGAACCCAGAGAGGAGAGGGATACAGCAGCTCATTCGTAGAAGAGACAAAATCATTCTACGCAGAATACCGACCATGACCAATTGGTAGCTCTTTCTCCCCTTAATAGCGTGCGAGGTCAATCTAGAGCTGTTTTCTGAGTTCCGCGCGTGATGCCTGGCAAGCTATTCCTGAGCGAACCTCGAATTAGCATATTTTGTTTGATGATGAGTTATCTCTTCATTCTCTTAACTAATGCTTCTTGCAGCTTCATCAATCTATATTTCGATCTATCGAACACGGACTATTTCCGACTCGGATGATTGTCTGGAAGTTATCCAAAATTCCTTCAAAGACAAGGGAAGCGGAGCATTTCAAATCCGACAATTGTTTATCATTATTTCAATTTCATATGTAAGAATTTACAAAGTATTTTTTTTGTCTAGGAATAAATGATCTCGGAAACCTTTATCATCGTCTTCTCTCTTCTCTGTCACAAATGATACAAACTGTCAAGGATTTATCTTAACGCACAGAGCATAAAACGGGGGGTGAAAAATGCATATATAAGTTATTGCACAATTCAATGAGAATCGGAAAATTTTTCAATAAATAAGATATTAATGAATTTAATTAGAACAATGATTGTGAATATCGTCAGTCCAGTTCATCGGCTGCGTCGTCCCTTGGAGTGCTCGTATCGAGATTTCTTTGGATGCTATTTCCTAGACCAGGTAAGTTGGTTCTACTGACTCGGTACGAAGGCTGTCCCAAGGTGAGTGCAGGTTTGCTGTCGTCTGACTCGTGCGTAAAATGGGTCAACTCGTGTGGTAACTCGGAAGGCGGCAACCTCTTGAGGTAAGTCGACCGTGGCGGGAAGGCTGTATGAAATAGAATTAGGAATTACTTCAATATGGCTTACAATTAAGCAATGAATAAGTCAAATACAGAGGTCTATAGGGCTTAACACTACTCGATACTCATTATATCGATAGATGATGATCCCGAGTCCAAGCGCGGACGTTCGCGAGGGCACCCAGCGCGAAACCGGCTGTAGCGACGATGGGAACGATCACTTCTATGGCCTCCGATCTCCACGGGAGAGCAATGTCGAATTTTGAATCGAAGTCGTGAGCAGACTCGAAGTCGGTCGTCTCCGCTGTAGAATCTGAAGACACCCTATGCGTGAACCCTCCGGGGTCAATAACGCTGGTCGAGCTGCTTGGCTTAATATCCTCTTGCGACAAATTGTGGAAGGCTAACCGCTGTCCTCCTTCTTGGATCGTGGCACACTCTGTGTCACTACGCAAAATGTCTATGTTCGTTAAACAATGGGGCAGAAGTTCACAAGCATAAGAAAGTTCCAAATTTTCATCACTTAATGCTATCTTAGCATGCTTACAGTGCCTTGAAGATCCTCCTTATAATTCGCGCGGACCACGATGAGCTTTGAACGGGGAATTTCTTCCACCTCGTCGGGACCGATACGTTTTCTCCGGGTGGCAGTCGCTCGTTAATCGACCTCGCTCCGGCGTCTATCTTCGTATCGTCTTCGTACTGTCGGCAATCACGCTCATACGTCGACGGGCTCGGTTTCCTTCCTTGGCTGCGGATCTCGATGCCTTATGATAGGAATAGACAGAATAAGATGCTTTAATATTATTTATCTTACTGTCTGTAGCATTTCCTAGGCTTCGTCGATTTCCATCGTGCAGTCCAAGTTTTCCTTTTCTCGGTTGAGCTCCATCCACTGAGGTCTTTTCGCTCATCAGGTCGTCCTCACTTGCTCTTCCCTTCTTCCTGCTCGAACCCCGCCTTTTATTTCTCTTTGGTGGATCCTGGGCCGATTCTGCGAATAGCGTTCTCCAATCATTTTTCTTCTTTCGGCTCTCTCCTTTTCCGGCGAGTCCACTTTAGCTCGGGGTAGCAGCTTCTCTGTTCTTTCTCTTTTTTCCGTGTAATCCTCGGAACTCTTATCTTCACTGGTTCCTCCCTCTTGAGGATTTGACACAAACGCACTTCATTCACTTTAAAGTACGTGACATTTTGAATATGTGGAGAGAATGTTTGCTTGGCGTGCTCAGTCTTGCTTCTAATCCCATGGAATACCTCTGGGATGAACAGGAGTGCTTTATATGAAATCGAACTCAAGGACCGCCTGCCTTCTCAAATGCAGCAGCTTTGCAGGAGACCTACTAGAAATTATTATGCTATCCTAGAAAAAACATTGATGAGTCAACAATTGACACCTTTGATAACAGTGTATGTTCGTTAAAGCTTTCAATACTTTGACATGTTTCTTTGTAAAGTTTAACTTGTCTGTCATAGCATCTTCTAGCTCTTTAATCTGGATTTTGTTCTGATAGCCCCTCGACCTCATCAACAGATTCAGATCTGAAAATTGCGGCCGTGGAAGAAGGCCAAATCCTTATATACTCATTGACTCTATTGGACACTAATCCAGCTTTACGACTACATCCTGTTGAAATTGTCTTTTTCCTGGAGGTAAGACAGTGAGCACAAACATGTGAATATGGTAAGTCACAAGATATAGATGCTCCGTGGAGTTCAAGGTTTGCTCTATATGGACTAGAGTTTGCCACGAAAACGTTTTCCCACATCAGTGTAGATCTTCCAACTGCCTTTAAGGATGCTAGTGAACATGATGGATCTATCGTCATATTCTTATCCAAGGCCGTCCAAATCGTGCACGTCGCCCGCGTGCAACATAAAAAGCTCGCGGGCAAAGCTCACGGGCAAAGCCAATGAGATAGTCCAAAACTCATGAGGGGAGTGATACAGTTTTTTCCTATGCAGTGTTGCCAGACTTTAGGGGAGATTCCGTTAAATGAGGCATTATTAGGCTTTAGCAAAAAAGCTACTTATAAGAATGCGCCCTTGGTCTGTACGTTTATCCGTACCGGCCGTCCGCCGTTTGTACGATAACTTGAAAATCTGTTTTCAGAAATATGACCATCAAAGTCTTAGCTCGGCCGTATCAACTTTTCAGAATTTTTCGTGGACCCCTTCAAGTCGAATTCACGTGCTAAAACAGTGAGTGTAAATAATTCAAAGATACTGGCATGTCATATAACAAACGATTTGTTAAGAAGGAATATATTGTTACTTTCTGTTCATCTTTTAAGCATTATTGACATCGGCGCGCGCACGTGAAATCGCTTTGTCGACGCACGATTGCTCAAGTGCTCATAATCTATATTCAGTTGCGAAAGAATAGACATAATTATTGGTTTTTTAATGGCTTAACTGTGTACCCCTTTATAATTTCTACATTTTTTGAGGTAGAAGGTTGAAATTCGGAATGTACTTTACTATGGGCATTTGCACCTTCACTATTTAGTTTGGTTTTGATTAGCCCACAAAGGTCGGAGTTTTGGGGGTGAAAATTAGAGGGGACCTAAAGCTCTAGGTGTATTTATGCATATAAAGGAGTGAAATTCGGTATGCAGATTCCTATAAGCAAGATCACCATTATATGAGGATTTTTTTCCCCGAGGTATCCATGCCTTCCCGACTCGATGGCGGAATGGATCGAAAAGATGGGGACTAAATTGAAAAATACTGTACCAACTCTGTCTGTAATAAAGGAGCTGTAAAAAAATATTTCCGGTTTTCATTTGACTGATTCTCGTAAGTAGAATAAGAAAAGAGCTACTTATTGGTTTTATAATGTCAGTCCATCCCCTTCATAATTTCTACATTTTTTTGAGGTAGAAGGTTGAAATTCGGAATGTAGCTTATTATGGGCATGTCCATCTGCACGATTTAGTTTGGTTTTGATTGGTATACGGTTGTCGGAATTACGGGGATGGGATTCAGAGAGGGCAACATATCTATGTGCTATTTAGGTACGTAAAGGCGTAAAATCTAGTATCCAGATTCCTTTAGGCAAGATCTACATTACTATGAAGTTTAGGCCCGATTGTTCCAGTGGGATCGGATTTGCGGGGGTGGCAGTCACTTGGTCCTTAGAACTATGGCAACATATGGCATGTGATATATCATACGGAAATGATGAGAAAGGAAAGAAGATATGAGAAAATCAATTTATTTGAGGGGTAAAAAGTGCATATCAATTTAAGGGAGGGGTAATACATTTTTTACATATTACGTTCGGGAGGGGTAAAAAGTGCAGATGAAGGGGTAAAAATAGATGACTTGCCTTTTCCTATTCGGGAGGCGGGGGGGGGGGGTATTTTCTTTTTTATAAACGTATAAATGTATTTCTGCTTCACTGCTAAAGCTCCTCCTTGGAATGTTAACAAGATTTTATTCAATCATGTATTTATTCCCTTTTTACTGTAGCATGACATAAGTCATAACCACCGAGAGAGAAGGCCTCTGCAACGAATCGTAATATATTGTTACATCATCATATTTAGGGCATTGTTATTTGTATTTTTACCAATAATAAGCCATAAATTTGCCCTAACTATGATGATGTAACAATTTATTGCTTTTCATCGCAGAGGCCTTCCTCTCGGTGGTTATGGCTTATGTCATGCTACAGTAAAAAGGGAATAAACACATGATTGAATAAATCGCCAATCATGCCAAGTCTTAAGATGCTTGAATTAGATATTAGTTTCTTAAAATTAAAATGCTTCCTTTAGTTATAATTTTTGGATTTTTTTTTTCTTTTTGAAAATTTGATCCAGGACTTTATAACGCTTTTTTAGCTTATTTGATTTTGGTTGGTTGGTTAGTTCGTTAGGTTCAGGGGCGCATCAACAGATAATCTTGTGAAAAGGCCCAAAATGACTAATAGCACGACATATTGGATACTAACGACCAGTTGAGGAGCACTTGCACAAAACGCCACATGTCCACTTAGGCAATTTTTTTAAAATTCTCCGATATTCTGTTTGGGAATCATGTTTGCCTCATTTTCCAGTGTGCAATGTAGCACAACGCTTCAAAATTAACAGTAAACACGTGTATTGAATAATGATGACCGCTTCAAAATGCATCATGCCCTCCAGAAACCTTTGCATTTGACTATATGTTTTGCGCGAGTGCTCCTCAGTTCATTTAGCTGAATTCCATTGTCGTTTCGGGCAGAAAAATGCTTAAATTTCCCGTGTACTATCATACTCTATCGGGAGATTTCAAACATTTTTTCTACTTGAAACAACAATTCAGAATGTAATTATATAATTTATATTCACAGAAAAAAATTTCAGATCAAAAAAAAATCATTGTCAATATTTAGACAAAAAATAAAACAAGGAAAGTAATACAATAATGTATTTGTAAAATTGGAAACATAGCTTACAGTGTTGAATGAGTAAATGAATATTGTTATAAAATTTGTAATATTATGAAAATATTTAATTTAATAATTTTTAGGAAAATAAAATGAGAACAGTTTATTTAATAAATTATTTATTATTCAATTCAGATAGAAAAAAAAGGTGACTTAGTTTCGAATCTGCAGTCCGAAGCATTGAATCATGATAATGTTTTTTAGATGCAAAACTAAACTTTTATTTATTTATCAATGGACGAGTCTACAGAATCATGTACATCGATAATACTGAATAAGGGCTTATAGTAACTGAAATATGAAACATAAGCACGATATGTTAGGGGTCAGTAGAGCATCACATCTGTGCTGTTGATACGTTTTTTGATTACACCTTCAGACTGCTGGGAATGGTTTTACTCCAACAAGGAATATTAAAGTTGGTAATCAGTTTAATGCTACTGGGAGTGTGGGAAATAAACGTTAATTTACTGGTGAACTCGTCATGTATATTTTTTCCGCAGAATTAACGAAAGTGTTAGTCTTTGGTGTGGCCACAGACTGATGTCATTTTCAAAAAGTGAAACATGCTTAATAAATACATCAAAAATCATGACACACCCCACCAATCAGGTTTCCTGTCCGTAATGAGACAGTTCCCGCTGCTTCCATTCTCGGAATTCAGGTGTACAGGACTCCTTGATATCACACAATCATTGTAAGCAAAACTAGCTGCAGAAATGGCAGCATGCCGAGAGCTATCCGCATTTGAACGGGGGATGATTGTTGGTTTCAGACGGATGGGTGCCTCACTATCAGATGTAGCCAACCTTGCAATTTTCCCGCACAATCGTTGAAAGGGTCTATCGAGAGTACACCCAACGAGGGGTTACAACCCATGTCGGACAGCGGACGGGACGCTCACGCCTCATTGATGCCAGAGGTGTTCACCGGGTCACCCGGCTTGCAACTGTTGAACAAAGAGTGACAGCCGGCCAAGTCACCAGGCGGAACAACCAGGGACGTCCCAGAACTGTGTCCTTGACTACAATTCGGCGAACCTTGACAGCTGCAGGCTTTGGGAGCAGGAGGCCCTGACGGGTGCCACTCTTGACAGCTGCACATCGTCGGCAGCGCCTAGTCTGGGCCAACCAACATCGACATTGGACCACTGAAGACTGGCAAATAGTTGTATTGGGCCACGGTTTCAGTTGCACCGGGCCGATGGTCGTATCCGTGTCTGGCGCAGGTCACACAAAGCCATGAACCCCGCTTGTCAGTTGGGGACCACTCAGGCAGGTGGAGGCTCCATACTGGTCTGGGGAGTTTTCTCGTGGCATGCAGTGGGTCCATTGGTGCATCTGACAAACACTCTGCATGCTACTTCCTACGTCAATCTGTTTGGGGACCATCTGCACCCCTTCATGAACTGTTTTTACCCCGCGGGCGACGGCATCTTCCAACAAGATAATGCCCCTCCACACACGGTCCTTGTGAAACGGCAGTGGCTGGAGAAACATGCTACCGACTTCACAATAATGATTTGGCCTCCATGTTCTCGAGATTGCGATTGCAATCCCATTGAACATTTGTGGGACGTCATCGAACGATCTGTGAGGTCGTCACCAACACAACTGGTAAATGCAGCATCGTTATGGAGTGCAGTGGAGATGGCATGCCTCGCAATGCCTGTGGATGTGTTTCGGGGACTGGCAGACTACAACGGGTCGCCGTCGTTATCCGGACCAGAGGGGCCCAACATGTTATTAAGCAGGTGTGCCATGACGTTTGGTGAGTGAGTGTATAACTTTTTATTATGATACTATCTTTGTGAATTTTGAAAAATAACACATTCTACTGGGACACCCTGTATTATCTTATTGTTGTAATGTCTTCTACATTTGGTTATTAACTGATTTTTGCCTTAATAATAATTATATTCGAAGATTATTAGCTGCTTATTTAATTTACTGTCTTGCAATTTTTTAGAAAATTGTATTGCATAAAATTCTTGCATTATATTCAATACGTATTCTTGCATTTATTTTATATGTATTTAATCGTATAATTGTGCGAAAAGTTTTCTTTTCCTTTTAATGTGGAGCAGTTGATGAAACAAATTGGCCTAATAGTTCAAGTACTGCTTACATATTTGGAGAAACTCTATAAATACAGTGAAAGTAAACGTGATCAAAGTGGAAGAACGTCTCCTTCGATTCGAGATGAGTTTGGCTAAAAGCGCAATTCACCTTTACTCGCATGATATGCTAAATATTTCAAGAGCCTTCTATCTTCATCTATTATTGAAAAAAAAGAGAAGAAGGCGGAGTCAATAAAGGAAGAGCACATGTCGTTTCATTGTCTTTGTATCATTTCCGTCTCGAGGCATTTACATAGACGTTCTCCGCTTCTGTTTATTGACACAGAATGGCTCCCTTCAGACGACACTCTTCTCTCGAGTGAAACTTAATCTCCATTTCATATTCAGAAGCGCTTATCGTCGATCTGAGCTTTTTCCTGTTCGTCATTTATTATTCATTCCAAATCTTACGGCGAAATTAAAGTGAGTTTGCTTTTAATTAGATTGGTTTTTAAGGGGAGTTTCTTACTTTCTACGCGCCTGGTTGTATTTAAAAATATGTTGAGAGCTATTAAATATAATCGTAACAACACATCTCGTGTTTAAAGCGAAAACTTTTCTTTTAACGTGTAATCATTCAAGAACTGGTTCCAGGAAGCTAACATTTTTAGGGATTTTAAGAGAAGAATAATTGCACTTCGCAATAGAATTAAATTTCCGCTTCGTTTCGCAATCATGTTTCATAAATATAAGTCAAACAAAAATAAATAACATTAACACATTTAAACCAATAATTCATTCATTTATTTTAAGAATGGTAGATATGGAGCTCTGCTCTTGCGTTTTCTGAAATATGCGAGTAAAATTTTAATTGGCTATTAATAGCATTTGCGAGGTTATGAAGCGTCATGTTCAAATTCAGAAATTTCAATGAAAGAACATGAAAGCCTCAGCACATTGTATTATCTAGAAGAATGTGATTATGTTTATGCTTAAAAATTTTACATTTACAAGTGTGTTTAATTTAAAATTATCCACCTAAAAATATACAATTCTTTTAAAACTGTCAACAATCTGGTAATATGATGCTATAGGGAAGTGAGGATGCGTAATCTGATGCTCACGTCAAATTTTACCTTTGATCTCTTAGAAGAGTCAAACCATAGCGTAACTTTTTAACCGTGTAAGATACAATAAAAGAGGCAATGGGAAAGTTGTAGAACACATCATGTTTATTCCTAAATCACCATTTTACTGTTCAACTTGGCTACCATCTGAAGCAATACCATAACTGAAATCGTAACAACTGGTTTTCATACACATTAGTAAATGTTTTTTGAAAAATATTTGTACATGCGTATTGAATTCGGGTTTTCAACTTATCCAAGTCTCTGGAAGGAGTTTGATACACAGCGTCCTTCACATGACATAAAATAAATCCATAGGAGTCAAACAGTACCAAACTCTCCTATACAGTTTGTTCCAAAAGCACTTCTCAATGGTTGTGACATCTCAGTAGTTTTATGGGGTGGTGCCTCATCCTGCTGGAACCATACTTAATGAAGTTCAGCCAAGAACAAACTTTCTGCCCAGTCATAAACCACATTTTGTATAATGAGGTTACCATATCGTGCACTAGTCAATGTATCCTGGTAAAAAAATTGGAACAATTACTGTCGAGCTATACCAGTGCTAGCCAAAACTTCCCGAAATTGTTTTATTCTAACCGAACCGTTAGAGGTGCGAAGTTTCGCCGTTAGATGGTGTTAGGGGCACGTCTCAGCTGTAATTGTGCCAAGCGGTGTCTTCCTATGTCCGCGTGATTTTGAGTTGGTCGTGTTGCAATTCTTGATATCAAAGCTGAAGAAAACTGCGGCTGAAACCCACAGACTGTTGAAGGAGGCTTTTGGTGAACAAGCTTTAGGCCAAAACCAAACTTTTGAGTGGTTTAAGCAATTCAAGGATGGTCGGGAGTCTGTGGAAGACAAGTTTTCTGGTCGACGGCCAACAAGCACAACTCTGTAAATGATCAGGAAAGTGCGTGACGTGATCCGATAGGACCGAAGTTAGACCATCCATTAACACATGCTGCTCCATCACGACAATGCTCCGGCGCACAAATCGCTCGCTGTGAGGGACTTCCTCAACAAAAACAACATGACCGCTGTCCCTTGGCACCCTGCGATTTCTAACGCTTCCGAAAATTGAAATTGCAGTTAAAAGGGCGGTGATTTGACTCCATTGAAGTGATCCAAGGGGAATCGCAGCATGTGTTAATATGTCCCAACCTGGTAATTTCCAGGAGTGCTTCCAGAAGTGGAAACATCGCTGGAAGCGATGTGTAGAGGCCCAAGGAGACTACTTTGAAGGTGACGGTGGAAATTAAAAGATC
Organism: Rhysida immarginata; assembly: GCA_023313115.1. Taxonomy (NCBI): domain Eukaryota; kingdom Metazoa; phylum Arthropoda; class Chilopoda; order Scolopendromorpha; family Scolopendridae; genus Rhysida; species Rhysida immarginata. Next base: position 64,612 of record JAHWFO010049372.1, read on the forward strand.
GGAAAGGTACGTATTTTATAGAGGTACATTTCGGGAAATTTTTGTAGCACCTCGTACATCCCGCACCATCCGTATTGATGATTTATCCCCTGTTAAGGTGTGGATTGCTATGTGACCAGAAATGTAAATTATGGTTATCTAGAATAACACGTTGAGTGAACGTACACTCAACACTCCAGCGAATGCATTTATTAAAATGACTGTTGACGTCTAATTTTACAAGCATACAGTTACACAAATACATCCTCAGTTGTTGGTTCGGTTCTCTTTCAGATGCATAAACAGGGTCAGATGGTATGGACTATATTCATGTTTGTGAAGTATCTTCCAAATAGGCAATCAGATCAATGTCATTAATGGTTCTCTGTAATCACCTTCTGGAATGACGTTGATGTACACAGCCTGTTCTTCGTAATCTGTTTATTACATTGGATTGAGGAAATCTAGTGCAATATTCGCGTCAAACAGCACGCCAGTGTCTGTTCCATTCACCATAAATTATAATCGTTTCCGGCATTTCTGCATTACTACAGGCAGGCGTTTTTGCCCATTTGTATACGTCTAACAACCATTGCCTGCAGGCGGCATATATGTAGAGGTGTGGTGCAATAAAATTTCAGTTTACAGTACTTCAACATAAGTGTGTGGGGCCCTTAATGTGTATGCATTACTAAATTTAATTATGCATTACTGTTTTACTCTTAAACATTATTAAAATTAACAACGGAACTGTCCAATTAGGAGAAGGGTAAGGAGAAAAACCATATGTAGTAGAACGCTTCAATAAACTCTCTTAAAAAGTTTTTTTTTCTAATTTTCTTGTGAAATAAAGAAATAAGTTATGTAAAATGGTGATTTAGAGGTAGACATGATGTCTTCTAAAAGTTCTCTTGTATCTTACAGGGTTAAAAAGTTACGTTATGATTTGACTCTTAAAGAGATCAAATGTCAACTTTAATGTGAGCATCAAATTGCACATCCTCACTTCCCTATAGAACTATATTGACAGATTATCAACAATTTTAATAGATTTGTAGATATTTGGTTGGTTCACTTCAAAGTAAACACCCTGTATATTCTACACTGATTTTAATAAAAACGGACAAATGACCAGATTTACTCCAAGCGGTTACATTTTTACTTATTTTAGTAGTCCTGCACTTTTTTAAGTTGTATATTTTATTCATTTTTAAATTAACTTATTCTAAGTTATCAGATCAAAGTGTAACAATATTCATTCCAACCGCTATGAATGTAAAATTTAACATGAACCTTGCCTAATCCATTAGCCATTCAGTGCATTGCAGGTAACAAATCATATGGGGAACGAATCAGGAAAAGAGTCCACCAAGGATTTTTAAACAATTTAAAACGCTCGTAAAAATATTATTAAAGCTGCGCAAATTAAGATGCACCAAAGGTTCTTGGGGGCTGACTCCGTGTCCCTGCCCCAAAGTCCTTGTTGTGAGCGTGCTCCTTTCCCCCTTGACGACCATTTCAAGGCTCAACCAAAAGACCAAACTTAGTTAAAAGCGCTTAATTAACATTCTACAATGACATCGTGGACCTGGCGATAATGCAGTGCGCCCAGAAACTTTACATAGGTGGGCAAAGGCGACACCTAGGAGCAATAGCACCGTTAACATAATTAACATAATGTAATTTACTGTTGGTCGTATCAACTGAAACATATAGATAGTGTTCCCTTAAAGGCTGCTAATTGTTTTTATTAAAATTAGCATTTCTAATTAAGCAAATGGAAATGCATTAAAATCCTAATTTAACAAGAATGTAAAACGGGGATAAGAATATTTGCCACGAATGGTATGTACCCTATATAGACTTTATAATAAGGGCTCCTACAATGTAACGCTGATTGCATCTAGAAAATTTTCTTTATGTACAGTAATATTTATTATTAATATTATTCGACATAATTTATATTATGTAAAATATTTGCATTAATATATCATTCAATTTCTCTCAAATTCCTTCTTTATTAGAATTGGCGGTCACTGAAAGTAGAGCGTTATTCAAAAAGATTTCAAGTATTTATTTCAAACCGTAATAAAGAGAAAAACACATTCCGAACATTAACGAATAAAGAAAGATTCAATGTTTTAAAAGACCATCTAGAAGGTGATTCAAAACTACACAACGGCGAAGTTTCTTGTTTACAGGAAAATTGACGCGATAGTAGAAGTCTTGTGCTACGGTTGATAAAGTGTAAATCCATTGTTCAATTGCAACGTGAATTCCGCCGGCGGTTAAACAAGAAGCCGCGTGATCATAAGAAAATTTAGGATTCATATTTCGTAGAAGTTGATTGCAGAGCAGGAAAATAAATCCTATCATTGGTTGCACCGCTCGTCCTCACACGAATTTTCTACGTCATACTAATCCAGGACTTGTATATGGCACGTGCCACTGAGAAATTCTCTCAATTTATCAGTCGACCAGAGGAACATGCGAATGACCATCGACGGGGAACTCATTGACAATAAGGATATCGTCACAGAAATGCTTACTGCAATAACTATAATTAAAGCGTCAATCTACAACAATCAGTCCAAAAGATGATCAATGTGACGTCCACCTGCACCATAGCTTAATTTTACACGTAATTTCTATTAAATCAACAAAGATGGTCAATATTACTGCCTTGCAAATTTCCTGAATCCGTTGTTTCAGATACTGTGTGGCATAAACTTTCTCCTTCAGCCCCACAAGAAAAAATCAAGCGGCGTAAGATCACGTGAGCGTAGGAGCCAATGCATTCGTTCTCGGTCTATGTTGCAGAGGTTGCAATGCGATTTTTGGGTGATACGTTGATCAGATTTTGGAATATTTTTTGATTAAAAATTTGATGCTGAACAAGTTGTAATTGGAAATGTTTGTTTTGTCTATAGCTTAAGGTTTAGAAGATAGATTTGAATTTGTCCTAATTGGCATATTTGAAATCAATCTGAGTACCGGCAGAAAGGTCACCCTCAACATCCAATTCACATTATCTTCGCATTGGCAATTTTTTTAATTTTTTTTGATAATAATGTGAAAGCATAAGTAAAAGTTAAAATTCTTTGCTTATGCTGGTTGTGTAAAAACAAGTCGCTTAAGAAACAGCTTTTGAGTTCAAGGCTCTTTATTAAAAACTTTTTTTACCTTATTGAAGCTAATTTCAGTATTACTAACGAAAAGTTAAAGCGTGAGGCAAAGAATGTTATGAATCTTCTTTTATTAAATGTATGATTTAATTTTTAAAAAACTCTTAACAGATTAGTGATATTGGAACGAAATTAAAAAATAATACTTCAAAAGGAATTTTCCACCAATTCTCTTTTGGGATATCGGAAAATTTAATAAGAGACAAGTCAAAAATTAATCGAAAGAAACTGCAAGCTTAAGAAAAAACTTCAAGTAAATCATGTATATCGTGCTTAAGGTGTTAACTTAAATTTTTAAATAAACAAAAATTTATGAAACATTTTTATATTAATAACATTATATATAGAATAGGATGCTATACAATTAAGAGCTACTTTAAATAAATATCACAGAATCAAATTTAACAGGACTGAATTTTCGTCATCTATGTCAACGTAATTAATTTCTGAGAGCTAATGCAATTTAATAGTGTGCACTTGCGACTATCATTCCTAGAAAAGTATATGACAATATCTACCTAATGATGCATTGTGAGATAAATATTTTATTAATCTGCTGTGAAGCAGCACACAACCTTCTATGAGGAGGAGTGGCTGACGGAACGTGAGCCTGCCAGTGAAGGAGAAATGTTAGATAGGTATTTATTTTTCGAGATTGAAATTTCCGGAAATTTACGATACGGCAGATGCTCGCTTGCATGATAATCACATGCCGTATGACATTCGCGTTATTCTTGGAAATCTTGCCTTTGGTCCATCTCCTGGAAATGAAATTTTATCCCTTTCCACCCCGCCGTAGAAAATTGCAACGGACGTCCATGCGCTATCATAGAATCAAAAAGTGGACCTAGTAATCATCATAATAAGGCTGTATATTTCCAAACCACTATGGTGACGGAAAACGTTTGAGAATACTTTTGGCTTATAGTGCTCTCACTTCGACATGAGACGAAAATTTCAAAAGTGTAGCGCGATTTCGAAATGCAACTGTGCATCTCTCGGTCGCCATAGTTCAAAAATAGCGAAAAATTCTGCGATCTGGATTCGAACCAGGAATCACGAATCTCTAGCTCGTTGCGGTTGCCAGCAGGTCTATCTCTACTCGTTGATGCATGGTTTGTTTTCCGATCTGACAGCCAGATGCCTGCGCTATCACTGAACTTTCACTTACAAGTGAATCCCTCGAACATGTATGTCACAGATTTTCACCAAATTGAAATATGTTACTCATCTGAAGCTGCTATAGATGCTTGCAAAATAAAAGAGTGCGAAATTTTGCTTCTTTCAAAATAAACCACGAAAACGAAAACATTTGAGCACATAGCCATAATAACATAGCCATAATAACTTCTTTTTTCCACTACTCAGCAATAACATAGCCTAATGGAAGAACGTTATGGGGTTTTTTCATTAGGCTATGGCAAAAAGCACGCATCCACTTCACATGAAATCAATGGAAGTAGACAGCAGCAGACGACAATTGAGTGGCTTCTCAAGTTTCTAAACAAACTTAGTTTTTAAAAATACACTACTGTTTATAAAAATCGCAACACCCTGATGGAATAGTCCAATCTGCATTAAATTTGGAGCATTTGCATATCATGTGTCAGAAAAGAAACCATTAGATTTTCAGGTCAATACAATGCTGTCACATTAGTATCGGGTGAAACCACCGTGGGATGCAATTACAGCC
>JAHWFO010049372.1:69868-130699 GCA_023313115.1 Rhysida immarginata
ATCCGGGTCGCAGAATTTTTCCTTCCATTTTTCAATTGAAAAATCATGCTTTGTATTGTTCATAGTCTATCAGCACAAAAACACTACATTCTTAAAAAAAAATTCTACAATTAGTGTAGTGGATATCTGTTGTTCATTTTAAAAATTTGTTGGTTTCTTTTTAATTTTCAATTTAAAATATTCCAAATGTAAAAATGAAGTTAAATTATTTCAAAGATTTTCATATTTTAGTTATATATATTAAAAACTATAAGAAATAATAACTTTATATTATTTTTAGTTTATAAAATAATTTCATCATTAATTTTATTATTTCTCTGTACATGTGTACGTATTATATAATTACACTTCCGTTCCTAAAATGAATCTGCTTGTAAATAATGTGCATTTATTAATTTTTAATTGCATTTTATTCCTTTATTTATTATTTATTAATATTTATTCTTAAATATTGTTAATTTCTTATTGTATTTTATTAATTTATTTATTAAATGTATCTATTTTATTTCCTAAGATAACAATAACACGAATAAATTTCCAATATTTTCTCTATTAATTCAATTCTTTATTTCAATGCCAACATTAAATAAACCAAAATTTGAAAGTAAAGAGTTTATGAATGCAATTTACGTCACTAAGCTATAAAATTGTATAAATGACGTCAGTTTCTCGCGATGCTTTTGCTTTATCCCACTACACAAGATGCCACTGCTATCACGGAATTACAAAGGCAACAATGGAAAATGTGTTAACGTCATATCTCGTTAGTACGGAAGCCAACGAGAAAGACAGGCCTCGAAGCGGAAAAGTCACCTGACCAACTGGGTCCGAACAACAATCCAATCTTCATTGTCTCCATGTTGGATTTTAACAATCAGTATTTTTTCGTTTGTTGGAAACAATGAAGGTTGGATTGTTGTTCGGACCCAGATGGTCAGGTGACTTTTCCGCTTCGAGGCCTGTCTTTCTCGTTGGCCTCGTCGTTAGTATTAAGGATCTCTGGCCTCTTCTTAAGAAGTTAAAAGGCAATAACTATAGTTCTCAGCTTACGTAAACAATAGTTTACGACAACAATGATATACAAGCAACAATGGTTGGTTAAAAAGGTTTTTTTATCCGCCTTAACGACAAAAGTAAAAATAACAACATTATTATGAAGAGAACGCAGCTCGCCATTACGACGAGGAGTCCCGCGATCAGACGGTGATGACTCGAGCAGAGAAGAATTGTTTAATAGATATGGAAACTCACAAAAGGTTTATCTTTACGATACTCCCAATGTTAATAAAAATCACAGAGGAGCATAAGAGATATCCGCCGAGAAATATGTTTCGCTGGAAAGACCTCCAAGAAGAATGTCATAGAAATGAACATGGAATGGAATTCGCTTCCAGCCGGTATAAGTAGGCCTTATATGGAATATAATACTTCTTTAAAAGATTTCGTTTCTTTTTGATCTATTTTAGTTCAGGTTAACGACAACATGAAGAAAGATTAAATTGTGGAATGTGTAAATATAGTCGACCGATGTTTGGAGAGAACGATGCGTCGATCGCAGTCTACCTCAGAGACCAGAGAAAAGATGGTTTCCATGGATTGGTTTTCAACACGTCGTATGCTGATTATTTGTCATAAGTTTACACTAACCCTTCCATAAATCGGACCATTTTCACGATTTTGGAATTCCTTCCTTGCCCATGATTATTATTAGAATAGTATTAGCTTCCTCCCCTTTTCCCTAAACTTACCGACATTTGTTGTGATTACTTCAAAAGAAAAGGATAATATACGTATCGAAAATTTATGACTTAGTTTATTAACCTAATTTCTATAGAGTCTTTCTATAATAATCAAAAAAAAGTTTTGAAGATACTGGAAGGTTTACCTGACTATCTTAGAAAATAGAAGACCATATACCGGGTGTTTCAAAAATGACCGGTATATTTGAAAAATCAATAAAAACTAAACGGGCAGCGATAGAAATACACCGTGTGCTTGGGACAACAGTAAATATGCTTGGGACAACAGTAAATTTTCAAGCAGACAAACTTTCGAAATTACAAACGGTGTATTTCTATCGCTGCCCGTTTAGTTTTTATTGATTTTTCAAATATATCGGTTATTTTTGAAACACCCGGTATATATATTAACACGAATAGAAAGGTGTAAACTGTAATTCGTTAAACTCTAAGTGTAAAGAACGGTATTTAGTTAAAACCTCGGAAGGGTAAACTGAACGAGAATTACTTAAAGAAATCTTCGAAAGTTGATTATTCCTTGCCATATAGTGGATAAATGCGGTTGATATAAGAAGATAAGAAAGTTTGTTGTGTTTAAGACTGAATTACCTTTTATAACGAAAATGGTTATTGTTGAGATAGAGATAATTATTCAAAACATTTTTATAATTATACCATTTTTTTTTTTTTTTCTGAACGCCCGTCGGCGAAAAGTTGATTAAGGATCTTATGTCCGTGATGTTTGATATAAGGCCAATTAATCTCTGTTTATGTTTTCTATAGAATTCTTTCTTTTAATCAAAAAGAAGAACAAAGCCACGGTTATTCGTCAGAACATTTGCATTTGCGTCTAATTGTTATGTTGCTATTTCCCCTTCAGCGGGTCCTAGTTAACTAGAAACTTAACATTACGAAAAAAGAAGAAACTTCAAGGAACGAAAGAGTGGTTTTCAGCCTCTTGAAATGAAGATAAGTTAAATATAGTCAATCAATATATCGTGGTTTATATTATCTTTAATTAATGACATTGTTCTTTTGTATCATCTTCAGACAATGACCTACGAAGGAAACTACCTCTGTAGCACAAGGAAGCGAGAGTCCACAGAAGTCGTTCGTTCCTCGTCCCACTCCTTAAGTTATAATCGTTACAGTGCGCAGACACGAGGCAAACGGGTGATTCTAGACGTATCGTCTGCTTGTTCTGATAAGCAATGCTGTGGGAAGTTACGTTAGGCTTATGCTCGTATTTCGTTTGTGTTACAATGGACCTTCCTATTAAATTTCCGTCCAAAACTGACCAACGAGCTGTGATAATGTTTCTGACAGCTGAGGACATTCCACCAGTTGACATTCATGCTCGGATGTTGAATGTTTATGAAGAAGCATGCGTCTCGAAAGCAACCGTGCTGCGTTGGGCCAAAATGTTCCATGATGGTCGTGTGGAAACGGCTGATAAACCATGTCCGGCCAAGCAAACGTGGTCATCACCGATCAATTGAAGACAGGTATGGATAAGTCAATTCGTGAGGACAGGCGGATCAGCATACGGTCACTTGCGAAGGATCACAACGTCAGTATTGGTTCCGCATATGCCGTAGTGAAAAGCCTGGGATATGGCAAGGTCTGCTGTCAGTGGGTACCCCGAATGCTCACGGAAAAGCAGAAAGGGCTGCGTTTCGGCTGCTGATTGGATCATCTGGAACGTTACAGTCGTGAGGGGGAAGCGTTTTTGAAGAAGATTATCGCGGTAGAGGAGACCTGGTGCCATTAATGGGAACTCTCCGGGAAGGTATCCACAATGCAGTGGAATCATCCATCGTCACCACGGCCGAAAAAATTCAAGTCGCAAAGTTCGGCCGGGGAAGTTATGCTTACGTGTTTCTTTGATTCCGACGGTTCTTTGCTTTTGGAGTTTATGGAACCCAAAACCCGTATTAATGCTATCGTATACACCAAGACACTGCAGAACTTGCGTCAAGTTGTGAAAAAGAAGCGTCCTGGTAAGCTCAGTGATGGGGTGATCTTCCTCCAGGACAATGCTGGGTCACATGTTGTGAGACTAGTGCAGGAAGCAATAACCAAAATGTGGTGGCAAGTTCTACCGCATCCTGCTTATAGCCCGCACCTCACCAAGGTCGAAGACTCGCCAATGATGAGGAGGTTACGGACGCTGTTCGGGCATGGTTCAGAGAGCAGCAGAAAACAGACGTTTTTGCGGACGGTATTAGCCGATTGATGCCCCAGTGGGAGCTGTATTGCGGCAGGTGGAGATTTTTTTAGGACTGCGCGTCTATAATAGTGACTATAAGACGTTCTTCTTTCATATAAACAAAGGTAAATATTAATTCTTTCATTTAATTCGTCTCAGTGCCCTTTGAATCACTTTCAATGAACATGCCTTATAAAATCCACTGTGTTGAATAAGTTGAATTACAAAAAATTATGGAATGGGATATTTACTGAATTAATCTCTTACCGGATCGTCCCACATATACAGGCGTTTTTCAGTGGATTTTATTTAACGACTGACTTAGAAGCACTGATGTGAAAATGAGGACTGAATACTTTCTTGATGGGACTGGAGGATTCATATCCAATCAGTTTTGTTATTAAGAAGAATATGATTAAGCTTGATTTGAAATATTTTGCCGGCGTGACATTTATGTATTTCTAAGCGGAGCGAGAGCTGATGTGAATCTATTAAGCTAATTTAGATAGCTAAGGGTATTTGCATATTGTATCCTATACTTCAGTTGATTTAATTCCTAATATATTTTCAATCGATATGAAAATTGTTGGCTTTGCTTTTGACACTTCATTTTGTTTTTCTCTTCATGTCAGGAATACGTTAACTGAAGGATTAAGATGACTGCAGCGATTTTGTCTCCTCTGTGTGTGTCTCACGTTCTGCGATTATAATATACAGGGGTTGGACAAAATAATACAGGGTGATTCAGTCAATTTCTGACCATTTCACTCGAATGACGTGCATTAGGGATAAACAATTGAAAGAATATGAGCGCTATATCGAATTTCTAAATAGGTGGAGTTTGTATTGTTGCAACGGCGCTGCATGAAAATCGTATTGTTGAAAAATGGCGCCCGCTTTATCAACAGACCAGAAATGCAAGGTTGTCGAATGGTATTTCGAGACCAAATCACCTGTAACCGTGCAAAGAAAGTTCCGGAAGGAGTATAAGTATCGAGACGCCCCAGGCAGGCAAGCAATCATGGATTTTGTCAAGCAATTTCGTGCCACTGGATGTGTTAAAGGCAAGAAAAAAGGCGGGAGCGGATGTGTTAAAGGCTCGTGTTCGAACGGCCGAAATTATCGAAAATGTTCGCACAAGGTTGGTCGATTACCCTACCAAAAAATCTGTTCGCCTGCGAGTCCTGACCTAAACCCATGTGATTTTTATCTCTGGAGGTTCCTTAAAGACAGTGTGTTCACTACAGCACCAATAACCCTAGACCAGCTGCGACAAAGCATCGTCGACTGCTGCACTCTTGTGGATGCAGAAATCCTGGATAGAGTTATGAACAATTTCACCATTCGGCTGCGGGAAGTTTAAAACGTTCGTGGTGGCCACATTGAGCATATCATCAAGAGTTTTCCACGGGAATAAAAACTCCGAACTGCTTAAAATATCATACTGAAATGCTAAGTTTGTAAACATTAATGGATCAATAAATCATAGTACTGAAATGGTCAGAAATTGACTGAATCACCCTGTATGAACAACTTCGATTTTAGACGTTTTGTCGAATATCTAGAAAAATACTTGATGAATTCTCCTGAAACTTCAGGGGTGTAAAGAGCATGATACATCTCGTATATTTCAGCGAAGGTTTTGTTCCGAAGGCTAATAGGGGACAAACAACAAATTGAACAAAAAATAATGTTCGGGATCATCCTTCAAAAAATGTTTATGAGGCTTCTTTTACTTAACGGTGTTCATTTGTATGAGAATAGCACGTATATTCATAGGGATATAAAGGTTTCTTTAAAAAAAAATCGAAATTTTATTGTAAGTCTTTTGTTTATAACATGCAGGTTTACCTACCCAATGCAATACCATTTTCAGGAAACTTGACAAACTACAGCAGAGACAACACACTGCAATCAAAATATTAAAATATTAAACACTTGATGAAATATGACCATTTTTATTAAATAATATTTAACTGCGCATGCGCAAGCGTTACCAAAATGGCTTTTGCATAATTTAATAGCCAAATGTTTAGAGCTACTCATATAAAAAGTCCAAGCAAATATCTTAAAAATTCAGAAAGATATCGCCGATAGAATGAGTTCATTTCAGTTGCTCTCAAAAATAAAAAATAAAAAAAAACGATAAAGGGTTTGTTCTAAATTTTTATTTTTGGACCGAACACCTGTATGAAGTCAATATGCCAGAGTAAGGAGAAGTTTGTACTGGTGTCCCATCCAAAAATAACACTTTGGAGAAAATTCCTTATCGTTTTGTTTGTTTTTGAGAGCAACTGAAATTGGAATTTTTATATACATTTGGCTAAAAATTACGCACAAAAACATTTTGGTAACGCTTGCACATTATTTAGTAAAAGTGTTCATTTCATTGAATATTTAATATTTTTATTATTTTGTTTGCAGGATGTTGTCTCTACTGTAGTTGTCAAGGTTCCTGAAAAAGGCATTGCATTGCGTTGAACATCCTGCATGTCATAAATAAAAAAACTTGGGAAAAAATTTAGATCTTTTTATAAGAAACTATTTATGTCTCCATGAATATACGTGCTATTCTCATACAAATGAAAACAGATAAGTAAAAGAAGCCTCATAATCATACGCTACAGCTACAACGCAGTTCAAGCATTATTTTTTACAGGGTAATCCCAAACATTATTTTTTTGCTGGTCTCCTATTTGCCATTGAGACAAAGCCTTCGTTGAAATATATGACGTGTACCGTGCTCTTTACACCCCTGAATCTTCAGGATAATTCGTCAAGTATTTTTCTAGATATTCGACAAAACGTCTGAAATCGAAAGCGCTCATTTTCAATAGGGAGTGAAAGTGAAACGTCAATCCTGGGTGCTCTTCAGTCACGTGACTCGGACTGGTTCCAAACAAGTCTTCTCGTTTCAGCATGGAATAATATCGCTTTGTATAATCCCAGTGTTTATAACACTTATAAGATGTGAAATTGTTGAGTTCCTCACTGCTCAAGAAGGAGCCAAAACAGCGATTTACACATCTATCGTTTTCAAAAGAAAGAACCGCGAACGATGGCATTCTTTCGTTAAATGATTAAAAGTGATTAAAAAGCGTTCTAATATTAATTTATAAATTATATAACGGTATTAACTGTCTTAATAATAATATAAATTACACAAATTCACATAATAATTTAAGAGGTGCAATTTTTACTGGCCGCAAATTTCAACCTTACTAATACGTATATTGCGTGGTTCCAATGTTTGGAATTAGAAATTCTATTTCCTAGGCTCTCGGCCCCTTCATCGCGCAAATGACGTCAACTATGACGTAGTCACTTGCACTCCCTATTAAGCAGTCAATGTATATGGGTTATGTTTTGCATCATTTAACTGATGAAGTTGTACGGTATTGTACTTTTACTTGCTACCTAAATATCCCAAATTAAAAATTTTTGTTTTTACTCATCGCACCATTTCATTTCTGTCTATTTCCACGTGAAAACTTTCTTTACTTGCTTGTTTCATAATATTAATGTTTTTTCACCAATATGTTTAAGTTTTTCCAAAATATCATCAAACTAGGGTGAGGCAATCATTTTGGAACGCGCATTAAGACTGTTGATGAGATAATTTTGAACGGTCAAACGATGATGGGTTGCATGCAAAGATTTCATCATCATATTGATAAATGATTTCGGACCCTTCACCTAGATGAGATTGATAGATGTCCAATTTTTCAGCCAGAAATTATATCTCTAAGAATATGTACATAAAAACCTGTTTCACATTTACAAATACCGTAAGAGTTTGCGAAATAAACATGTATAATTATCTTAATGGGGATAGGTTTCGCTCTACGTACACTATTATTTATGGCTATTCATTCAGAATGCAGGCTGTGCACATCACAAGAAAACAATATTGAAAGTGATAGAGGTGAAAGTGCGAATGCCAATCATTCGAAAGGCACTATTCTCGTATGGATCTGCCGCAAAAATACATAAAAAAGTTCAGAAAATGATGAATATGAGTGAAATGAATGGAATGGTAGACGGGCTGAGAATTCCTTCTCTTGAGCTGCAGAGCCGCTGGCAAGATGGTTCGTTATTTCTTTTACTATTTAGGCATCAATGTCCGTCATAAAGATCAGGTGCGCAAGAGTAAATGTCATTCGAATGTTTCATTTCGACCGAGTAAAAGAGAGGCGTTGAGGATGATGCCAAAGTAGGAGAAGGAGGAGAAGAAAGACGGACTCCTCCTCCTCCACCCACCTCCTTCTCCGATACGGACAGTCCGGAAACAATGGCAACATCTCTTCTCATGCGGAAAAGAGTGCGAGGCGATACTCTCCCCCGTCGGCCGCAGTTGCCTCGGCAACCGTGAAACATCAGTCTCTTCAGGCGGAACAATGGAACGGAAACAGCGATCAATGAGTGCAAGGGCATCGGTGGCAGCGGTGGCGCTGCTGTTGCTCCGAATTGTGCTATAGGATGCGGCGATTCTCTCCTTTGGCGCCGCCGACGGATCACGACGGAACCGCGAGGAAAAAAGAAGAAAGCAGCGGGGGCGTTTAACGGTCCAAGGAGGAGAGAAGGGGGGCAAGAAACTGAGAGGAGACTAGTGCAGTGTTTCCTCCTGGGTGGTGAAAGCATAACTTGGTTTTATGACGTCGCAGGTGATTCGGAATTGGAAGAATTTAAGCAACTCAGGCGATGCAGTGTTCGCGAGCAACCATTTACTCTCTTTCATGCCCTGCAACACCCTCCATTCTTCACCCCGCTTCATCTCTTATAGCCTTTCTCTTCTCCAAGCTCTCCGTATCTTTTGGCAAGACGAAAACATCTGTTGTCCACTGTCCTTTTCCTTCACTCGCTTAGATCTTAGTAAGGGCAAAATTTACATTGCCAGAAATTAGATTCATTCTTGTGTTTTCATATGTGGCAACAAACTATTAGCTTTCCTTAACTCCTCTAACTGTTGCTTAGCTCATGTTTTCAAAAATGGAATTAGAGATTTCTTTTCAACTGAATATGAAGTAAAAGTAATACATTAAATGTATAGTCAAGATTTAGAGCTCTGAGTGAAATGATTGATTAACAAAACGAAAAGGGGGAGCACGGACGATAATCCCTGCACGGAGGAGGTAAGAAATTAAGTCATTTCTGAAGGAGAGCTACGTTTCTGAAAACGTTAAAAAGAAAAATAAGTCAGTCAATTCGACATATTCAGTATGTCACATTCATTTTTCTCAGATTCACGTAGCTGAGTCATAGATCCGTGCTTTGTTGGTTAACGAACTTCAAAAAGCAACAAAGACTGTGCTGAAAAAACAAAAAAAACGATATCAGAAAAAAATCCAATGCGTGACCGATTGGATGATGAATCACATTCGAAAAAGAGAAAAAAAGCTGATGCAGCATGTTTCTCCAGTATAACATGAACGATCATATCTCCGTCGACACGCCATTGCCGCCCTGGATGCTCTATAGAGCTCCAGGCTGAACCGTGGTGCGTTTATTCGCCAGATCATGCGTCAAGAGACTATGCTGTGTTTGTCGCAATGAATGAGCCGGTGAGAAATTCGCCTCCAACGACTAGCTTCAGGCGACTGTCAGAAGTAGCGCCGGTATATCACAAAGAATGCTTTGCTGCAGCAATATGGATACTGCTGAAAGGATGACTAAAGTGCACTCACTTCAACTTAACAAATGGTTAATGTGATTACAAAATTGTTGTCCAGTCATTTTTGGACGACCTAAATATGAAGAATAGTTATGATTCATGGGAGAGCTTCAAGAATGACACAACCAAAATAGCGTCTCTGCCTGATCTTATTGGTATGATTGTCTAAGCTATCAAATCTTTTCTTTAATGATATACCACTTTTAACTTCATTCGTGGGCACAGGTTATTTTGGTACATAAAACTCCAATGTAATGGCCCAACCTAATCACCTTATGAAAGTCCATTACCTCCTTAGGCGTTGTACAGCAGATTTTATAGGTGAACTAAACCAATAGGGACAAATTTCGGGAGGTGATTCATGACCAGAAAAGAAAAAGTAGTCTCATATGAACATACAGTAAATGGACGGTATGTCTGTAATAGAGCAATTAGTACAGAACACGATAGCATTCTGTGGCAGTCAACAGTACAAAAGATGTTCGAAGTGGCCTCCTTGGGGTGCAGTACAGGAGTTCACACGTCGCATCATGGATTGCCGCACTCGTTCGAATGTTCCAGCCTGTACCCAAATAGCGTCACAGTCTGCATTGACATCAGGAATGACTGGAATACATAGCATTTTTGAGGTGTGCCCACAAGTATGAGGGGCGTTCAAATTTGACCTGGACTTTATTTTTTATAAAATCAGGAAACTACAAAAAACACACAACACACTAGAAATTTCTCAAATTTTCTCCTTGCTTCTCTACACAATTTTCCGGTGTTCTGGGAGCATCTGGGCAGAGGTTCTGTAGAAATCTTCAGGTTGATATCGAAACTACCTCAGGACCGCCTTTTTCACTTCCTCGTTGGAGCCGAACTTCTGCCCTCCCAAGAACTCTTTCAATGGTCCGAAAAAGTGATAATCGCTAGGGGTACGGAAGTGATAAGATCCGCGCTGTATGGAAGATGTGGTAAGATGTCCCATTTGAGTTCTGTCAGTGCGTCCATAGTCGTTTGTCAGTTTGGCTGTGTGTGATCTGGTATTGTCTTGAAGAAAACAAACACCACTGGTAAGGAGTCCTGGTCGCTTTTTCCTTAGTGCCGGCTTCAGAAACCGTCCTCAAAACGTAACTATAGTAGGGTGCATTTAGGGTTCGACGTTCTTCCAGAATCGACATTAATGACACCCTTATTGTCCCAGAATACAGTCGCCATCAATTTCGTTGCCGACGGTTTCATTTTTGAATTTCTTGGGTCGTGGTGCCAGTGTGTCGCCACTTCATGCTCGCACGTTTGCTTTCAGGAGTATGGTGATGAATCATGTCTCGTCGGTAGTCACAACACGCCTTAGGAAGCTGTCACTTTCCCTTCATATCGCTGTAGCAGCATGGAACAGTTTTCCATCCGGGTAGTTTTGTCATCCTCGGAAGGTTGCTTAAGGACCTATCCGGCACAGATCTTGTTGAATTTCAGCTTATTGTGGATGATGGCTCCACACTGCCAGTGCTGCTTTTCAGTATTGAAGCCAATTATCGGACATGAATCCGCCTGTTGTCCCTTATCAGATCATTTGTTCGTGCGATGATGCCATCTTTGACAGCAGTTGCTGGTCTTGCCTTATGAGGTTCATTATCGGTGGTTTCTCGCCCTCCTTCAAACTTTTGGCACCAAGTAAAGATGGATGATCAAGACAAATATGACTTGGTGAACTGACTTTGAAGTCTCTAATGAATTTCAGATGCTTTCACACCTTCGTTGTAGAGAAACTGGATTATTATTCGTTGTTCCACTTTGTTCGACACATCGCTATCCGCCATTTTGTTTAAACAAGCAATCAGTTGTCATGGCAACCGGATGAATGGTGTTGCATTTGCATGACAAGCGGTAGTTGCCATCACAACAACGAAATTTTAGAATTTTACAAAAATGAAATTTACAAAAAAATAATGTCCAGGTCAAATTTGAACGCCCCTAATAAAAGTCCGAGAAGATGTATTGGCGAAAATTAATGCGTTTCCGGACATATGTTGATATGAACGTGTTTGTTACTTTCCTTGTGCGGAATCACCCCCGCAGTTTGTCGCTGTTGTTTTAGTTTGTCCCTGTATTTATTATATGTATTTACATCTAATCCCATAGCTTATAATAATATTTTTATTGCCGGCGAGAAATTTGTTGATTTGTCGATTAGACAGCTAAATCTCTTTTCTCAGAATCGAATTATGATTGAAGACAAATTTCATGGTTGTTGTGTTCATTTACATTCTAAGACGGTTGTTTAGTTATGATTTAGACTTGGCCTGATATACAAACCATGGAAGTGGCAAGCTGGCGACAATTTGGTGGCCTGGAAGAGTCGACCTTGAAGAGTCAATAATGTTGTGGGAGGCCGATAGATGCCAAGAGTTGTGTGACGAGCGCCTAATGATGAGATCAAGGCCGATGAGATCATACTTATATTGCTTCAGCAAGAATCAGATGTGGTTTCACCGATCTTGTGTTTAATATTTAGGGCTAATTTAGCCCTAGGATATATCCCTAGATTTTGGAGGAAGGTCAAAGTGATTTTGAGGCCCAGAGGCCGACT
Source organism: Rhysida immarginata (assembly GCA_023313115.1). NCBI lineage: Eukaryota > Metazoa > Arthropoda > Chilopoda > Scolopendromorpha > Scolopendridae > Rhysida > Rhysida immarginata. Next base: position 82,060 of record JAHWFO010049372.1, read on the forward strand.
AGTGGGATATATCCCGATCTTGTGTTTTTGGATATATCCGTTCGAGTTGGGATCCAATACGTCCATCCAGGGCCTGTATGGCCAGAGGCCGACGAGTTGAGTCCCTAGATGGACCTGGATTCACGACTGCTGTATGATGGTCTCAGCAGCCAGGGGGGGGGGTGAAGATTACCTATCGCTGATGGTCGCCCATCCAGTGACTAGCCGTGCCTGATGTAGCTTAACTTCACAGAAGTTGTGTTCAGTGAAAGCCCACCAGGCCACGGCCTCCCCCTTGATAGACAGATCAGAGAAACAGTAGGGATTGTTAGATCTTTCCATGTTAATCAATTTGCCTATCAGCCTGATAATCCACTGAATTGGTATTGCAATATTTTAAAATGGAGAAAACTCTGGAGCATAAAGAAATTTCCCTTGCAGCTTTTCTCGATATTGAGGGAGCGTTCGATAATACATGTACCTCCGACGTATTACGCTGGAGAGTAATTGCTCCTCTGTTCTGCAATTGAATTCGTGCCCTCTTGACGGACAGAATCGTTGTCTCCCACTTATCGAATATCGTCGATCCAGGTATCACCCATCACTATTTCGACAGTCTTTCTACACCGGAATGAAAAAAGAGACGACTCTAGGAAATTCTATAACAGCTCTCCTAAGTGGTTAAATTAGGGAAAACTCCACTTCTGATTTATTAACATGATAATGTTTTAAGGCTGGACATTATTCTACAAAGAGCATAATGCAAAAAACGATACCAAAAAGCGTTACGGAAATAGTTTTGCACTGTTGTTGCATGTTTAAGCATTGTTGGCGCCGGCTTGAAGCACACGCCGTACTAAAAAGACACCTGACCATTGTTGCCTGCAGCAATTTTTATTTAAACCTTATGAAATAATACAGGGATATTATGAAAGTGCGATAACAGATAGCACCACTATACTTCGCTGTCTTGCCTAGCAAATTCGTGTAATGGCCAAACGTTTCCCTTCAGTGTTTTGAATGAAGACTAATGAATCCTTGTGTATTGGAATAAACTATTTTCCATTACAATAAATATATTTTAGTATTCACAATCTATATACAGAGTGATTAAAATCGTGTGTAAAACAATTTAAGAGGGTATTATAGAGGTCAAGGTAAAAAAAAGTCCTATGAACATGGGTCCGAATTTGAACGATAACTGAGGTATGAACAGAAATAAAAATGCCGCCACTAAGATCAACAAGTTAATAACTCAGGTTTAGTAAAGCCTAGATTAATGAAATTTGGAGGAATAACAGTACATAAGACTGCATATACCGTTAAAATTTGATCGAATTCCAACGAGAAATTTCCGAGTTACGTAGTCAAAATTGTAACAAGTGCTGGTTAGTACTCACAAGTGAACACGTGTTATGATGTTGAATGAGTAACTCGGAAACTTAAATTGTTTTATCCCCTTAAATTGTTTTACACACGATTTGAATCACCCTGTATATATTTTAGTACTCACAATTTGATCGTATTCCAACGAGTAGTTTCCGAGTTACGCATTCAAAATCGTAACAGTGCTCATATGCGAGTACTAACCAGCACGTGTTACGATTTTGAGTGCGTAACTCGGAAACTACTCGTTGGAATACTATCAAATTTTAACGGTAAACACAGTTTAATGTACCCTATTATTACACCAAAATTAATTTTCTAGGCGTTGCATAACCTGGGTGGCGGCATTTTTATTTCTGTTCATATCTCAGTTAGCGTTCAAATTCGGCCCCACGTTGTATTAAAAGAAAATGTTCATTCTGGTCACCTCTGTTATTCTTACAGTTATATACACTTTTTCAGAGTCACAGTTATATATATAGGAGGGTTGCGGTCATGGCAACTATTTTTTTTCTTGTAGATATGTGAACGGATCACAAACGTATATGTGTCGTGTAGAAGTTCTGCAGGCATAGTGTGTTTGCAGAACAACAGATGGCTCTGTGATAGCTGGTAGTAGCGCAGCGAGGGCTGTGAAATCAGTCAGTTGGTGAGTGTCGTGCGAGATGGAAGTAACCCGTGTTGAGCAACGCGATTACATCAAAATAGCCGTTCTCCGAGGGAGAAATGCGATGGAATGTCACAGTGAATTAGTGGAAGCCCTTGGGAATAATGCTCTACCATACCCGTATAGTAGCACGGTGGGTAGGAAAGTGTCAGCAAGGACGTGTGTCAACCAGTGATGAGCAAGCGTGAAGGCCATATTGCCCTGTATACTACCGTAATAAATTAGTGTGTTACGATATTTTAGTGCTATTCATTGTCCAGACATATAGTTAACACCTTGTCCTTTCGTCTGTATATGTCACATTTTCCAACCGGACTGGTATCTTCAAGAAATAAAATAGTTGCCATGACTTTTGCCACAACCCTCGTATATACTGAAGAATGATTGTTAAAATCCAAAATAGAGACAATGAAGAATGAATTGGTGCCCGGACACCAATGATTATGTGACTTTTGAGTGCCCTGGCCTTTCTTTCGTTGGCCTCGTAACAAAAGTAAATGACGCGACAAAGGAAAACAAATAAAAATCTCCTTTCTTTTTAACAATAAAACACCAGTTATCTACTTTATTTCTACGTGTGGGAGATTCGAAAAATAGCTTGATGCGTGTAATAACAATTAGTAAACAGTGTGATTAACGATTCCTAATGAATAGGGTAATAGCGCCGACGAAGCGAAAATTTCAGACAATCTGGGAAGTCGAAGAAGCCTATGCGAATCCAACGGAATATGGAAGTCGACAGCAGCGATTGCTATGCTATATACCTGGTCCAAAATCATTTGAAGATCTTCGGAGAATTGTTGGAGTATTGCAAGATACACTATCTAGTCAAAAGTAATCGGACACTTTCGATTTTAGATGTTTTGTCGAATATCTAAAAAAATACTTGACGAATTATCTTGAAATTTCAGGGATGTAAAGAGGATGTTACATCTCATATTTCAGCGAAGGTTGCCTCCCGAAGGCAAATTGGGGACCAGCAACGAAGTGAACCAAAAAATAATGTTTGGGATCACCCTATAAAAAATAATGCATGAAATACGCTGTAGCATATGATTAGCAGGCTTCTTATATTTATCTGTGTTCATTTGTCTGAGAATAGCACGTATATCCATGGAGATATAAAGGTTTCTTTAAAAAATTGATATGTTATCTTAAGTTTTTTGTTTATAACATGCAGGGTTTTCAACTCAATGCAATGCCATTTTCAGAAAACTTGACAAACTACAGTAGAGACAACACGCTTCAATCAAAATATAAAAATACTTAAAATTTGATGAAATATGAGCATTTGTACTAAATAATGTTTAAGTACGTATGCGCAAGCGTTACCAAAATGTCTTTTGCATAATTTATTAGCCAAATGTATGGAGCTATTCCTATAAAAAGCCCAAGCAAATATCGTGAAAATTCAGAAAGATATAGCCGATAGAATGAATTGAATTTCAGTTACTCTCAAAAATACACAAAACAATATGAGATTTTCATTTTTGGACGGACACCAGTATCAACTTCTTTTTCTTACTCTGACATGAACAAAATATGAGGTCAATATGCCTTCATATTAACGTAAGGAGAATACGTGTATACTGGTGTTCGGTCCAAAAAAATTTGGAGAAAACCCCTTACTGTTTTGCTTATTTTTGAGAGCAACTGAAATTTAACTCATTCTATCGTCGATGTATTTCTGAATTTTCACGATATTTGCTTGGGCTTTTTATAAGAGTAGCTCTATACATTTCGCTAATAAATTATGCAAACGAAATTTTGATAATGCTTACGCATGCGTAGTTAAACATTATTTAGTAAAAATGTTCATATTTCATCAAATATTTAATATTTTTATATTCTGATTGAAGGGTGTCTCTACTGTAGTTTGTCACCAAACTTCAGGGGCTTTTTAAGAGCACAATTTGAAACCAACAAATTCGATGCGTAAAATCACTGACACTAATTAAGTAAGAAAGCATTCAGTAGCACAATTTGATAAAGCAATATCAATAACAAGCAGGGGACCCGTTACACTTCAGCACACACATAAATACACAATCACGAAATCACACGACGATATCAAGTTCCAGGTAAGTAGAACGTTGCTGAGCTGAAGACGTCAATTACGATCGGCCGCTTCGGAATTAAAGCTTATGCTCTATCGAATAAACGACAAATAATTGTCGATAATTAGCATGTATAATTGGAAGGCTAAAATGTTCGAATACCATTAAATATATATATAGGTATGTTTGTCCCAACGTTATCGCTCGCTCGTCCCCACTTGTTCACTGGTTTTAGCAGGTACGGACAATGAAAAAGAGATAACGGCGGAATGGAAACAATTCATACAAGTTCACGCACTAAGACGAAACCGATGCTTTTCAGTAAATAAGCTCGTAAGCCACTAGGCCAAAGCCCGCTCACCGATTCTTTTCTATAGACTTGCAGATTGCCCAGTTCGTTGAAAACGTGCTGATAAAAACTACGCTTGAAAATAACGGCTATACGGGCAGATACCAAGTTGCTAAATTGGCAAGTCTTTACTTGGGTACGGTGAATCTGAGTCCGTGTATGGAGGGAGTTAGCCAAACAAAGTTCACTGAACTTAACGGAAGAATCCAGGGAATAAATCGTTGTCTCCAGTGACGCAATACGTGTTCGACCGTTTGCCGAGCAAATATTTTTCGAAGAAGCTCCGCTCTCTTTCTCGGCGTCGTCGAAGGCTTTCCTGCCGAGCTCTCCGCTGAATGAGGGAACCGCTCCTTTGCTTCTCTTATTCGCTCTAGCTTTTTCAATGTTCATTACAGTAGATGAATCTCCCGTCCTCCATTTACACGTCTCTCGCCGTCCTCGTCTCCAACCCTCCTTTTTCCACTCCTTCCACGTGGCATCTGCCTGTTTGAATTTCCGCGCATCATTCCATCTCTCCTCCTGCACAATTCTCGTGTTCTCTCCTTTTCCACGTTGCTTGTGACGATCGTCATGACGCCTCATCCACTCGCTGGCTGAATGATGACGCGACTAAATGCAGCGGGTGTTATGACGACATTGATTGTCAGTGGAATTGCCAATGTCCAAATTCCGTGACACAGGATAATTCGTGAAGTATTTTTCTAGATATTCGACAAAACGTCTAAAATCTAAAGTATCCAAGTGTACTTTTCAGGAGGCTTCAGAAGCTGTGAAGGCGGAGACACACATGCACGGTTTACATCCGACTAGCTGTCGCATGCGACTCTGGAACGACTACTTCCGGTCTCAAACGGCCAGCCGTAGGAGTCGTGCGACTAGTTTTTCAAACTTCAGCTCTGTCCGACTTTCACGCGACTTGTCGTTCACGATAACCAATCAGGTTGCGAGAGTATACACGATTAGCATCATGGGAAGCATTCACACGATCAGCATCATGGGAAGCATCCACACGATTAGCATCACGGGAAGAATATACACGATTTAGCATCACGATTAAAATTAACTTTGTTGGATTAATAATAAATTGTATTTTTGACGCGTAATCGAATCCATTTTGGCGGAAATGAATACAGTTTCCTGTGTGACTGCAGCGCTATCACGGACACAATTTGAGTTAAAATGCTTGTCGGTTGAAAGTCGTGCGCGCGGAAGTCGGAAATGTGTGTTTTGCTAGTCGCATGCACTCTGGTGTCGCTTCAAGTCGGATGAAAACCGTGCGCGTCAAAGTCGGATATGTGTGTTGGCACCTTAAGACTGCTAAAGGACGATGAAGAATGGCATCGTCGCCTGCGATGCGTGAACCCACTGATTTCCAGATTCGACAACTTCGGTTCCCGTCTGTAAACGCTGAAGAGGAGAACTTGGCTCTCGAAATGTACATACGTGTTTGTATTATTATTGTTCTATTGGTTTGCTATTGTTTGTTAATGTTATTAAACTATTTTCCTGTGGAACAGTGCTTACATTTGTCTTTATTAAGTAGCGGAAGAATGGAGCTACTTATTGTTTTCACAATGTCCGTCTGTCTGTCCGTCCATCCCCTTCATAAGTTCCGCATTTTTTGAGGTAGAAGGTTGAAATTCGGCATGTAGCTTACTATGGGCATGTGCACCTTCACTATTTAGTTTGGTTTTGATTGGCCCACTGGAGTCGGAGTTTCGGGGGCGGAAATTAGAGGGGACCAAAAGGTCTACGCGTATTTATGCATATAAAGGAATGAAATTTGATATGCAGGTCCCTCTAAGCAAGATCAACATCACTGTAAAGTTTGGGCCAAATTGTCCTAATAGGGTCGGTATTCTGGGGGTGGCAATCACTTTGTCTTTAGAACTTTATGGCAACATTTAGGGTGTGATATATCATTCGATCGAAAATGATAAGAAAGGAACGAAGATAGGGTTATTTTATATTTTCTAACTACATGGTTCGAAAAAATCAATTTTTGATTGAAAAAATGGGGGGTAAAAAGTGCAGATGAAGGAATAAAAAAATAGGTGAACTCGGGGCTTCCGCTATTTTCCTATACTCTCCTCGGGAGGCCTAATTTCTTGTTAATATATCATCTTGTCCACAGTTTCTGGCTTATTTACTTTATTACAAATGCTAAGGATTAACAAGTTGTGTTTACACAGAAAATTGGCCAATCAGGGCCATGGGTTACAAAAACTATACAAAATATTACAAAGAAGGCTGGACAAAAAAACAAATAAGAAAATTAAATTAAAGAAAACACAAAAATAAGGACATAAATTTTGTTAGATTATTGATGAGGAATGCTGGGAGAATCTCTCTAACTAATGTAATGTAATGAATGTATGTTCTCTGATTAAAACGCATGCTTCTATTTATTATTAACGTACCTCTACAATGGTTATGGGCCAGCATAAATCAAACTAAAAATAAATATCAAGCAAGCGAGAATGCCAACGATAAACGACGATAAAGCAGAAGCAAGAAAGTAACAAATGTTTTGCGTGAATAAAGCTAAACAAAGGAGCGAGAAGAAGGGAAGCGGCCATTAATGAATTTCACGAATCAACAAAGCTCGACAACGTGCTTACAAGAAAACGAAAAAAAACGGCAATCAGAACTTAAAAACTTATCAAGATAAGTACTTTATATTTATTAAGAATTGATAAAACTACAAGATTGCGACATACATAAAAAAAAATCGTTGGATTAGCAATCGTTGATAAAGAAAAATGGCCAGTTACCAGCCAATTGCTCATATAGAAAAATTAAATGCAACCAACTATCGTCATTGGTATAATATTAAGATGCTGTTGATTGAACGTGAACTGTGGAAATACGTAGACGGTACAGCAGTAATAAAGCCCGACGCAACAGCTATCGAACAAGCTACATATCAAAGCAAAGATGAGAAGGCTCTGGGGACTATTGCATTAAGCGTAACTTCAGAACAACAAGTACACACAGTAGATTCTAAGACAGCTCGAGAAGCCTGGTTTACTCTTGCTAAAATATTTGAGCCAAAATCAAGACCAAGAATACTGCAATTAAGGAGACAGTTAGCGTCAATTCACCTAGAACCAGATGAAACAATGACGTCATATTTAAACAGATTAAAAATCTGCAGTGATCAGTCTACTGAAGTAGATGTCAACATTCCTGATGATGAACTGGCATACTCTATGTTAACTGGATTACCTAGCAGCTACGAAGGACTAGTTATGTCTCTAGCTAACCTCGATGATGAAAAATTCAAGTCTACTGAAATCAAACAAGCGCTTCTTATCGAATACGAACGAAGAAACATGCAAAATCAAGAGAAACAAGAAAATGAGGTAAATAATGCTTATTTCGTTAAAAACCAATGGAAACAAAGAGATATTCAAGAAAAGGTTGAAAGAAATGATGAAAAGAAGACCCAATGTCACGTGGTTTTCAGCGGAGTAACGAACTTCCGAAACCGAGAGGAGACGATGACGCGCGTGGAGAAAGGAAGTCGACAAGAGCCACTCCAAAAGCACGACGGGAAAGAGGAAGCCAGGAGAGGAAAAAGGCATCATGGCGGCACCAAGATCGTGAGCGTTCGGGTCGGAGTGCTCCTGAGAGATTTATGGAAAAGAATCTGACGGAAAATTCCCGGAGAGGAACGGAATATTTACGTGCGGACGAGAGAGAGGAGAATTCGCCGAGCAGGAGAGCGAATGTAAGCCCGCCACGAGGAAACGTCGTTCGTCGCCAGCGAGCCGGCCGCCGCATATCGACAGCGAGACGACTGCTCAAAACGCCAGGTTTCAGCGCAAACGTATTTGGACGAGAACTGGGTGAGCGTATTAGCTCGAATATTGGAGGAGCTCGTTAAAGATTCGTTCAGCGAAGCCGCAGACGGTAAAACGGAAGCGGAGTACGTCGACGCCACGACTTCTCTTCTTCCTAACGGAGACGAGGACGCAGAAGGCCCGTCGCCAGCAAGATGATCTCTTCAAGGTGCCAGCAGTCCGATTGTTTACGGTAGGACATTAGACATTTCATATAGTCGTATTTCAGTTGTCAGCAACGCAGTCACTAACGTTACTGTAACTGAGATAGCGACTCGTTCGTCTCAAAGGAGGTTATGCCGAGCCGCATTTCCGTACGATGCGATTGAGGGGGACAAGAATATTACTATATTTGGTGTGTTCCCGTGGACTCTGAACTCTTATCTGACAGATGGTATTGGCGGAGTATATTTTCGGGACAGCAGGTTCCCGGTCATGTGATCTGATAATGAATGGACTCACAGTTTGCTTTATTTAGCGTGGAACTGGATATTTTTTTGCTCACGCCGCAGAGGGCTTTGGTTCTTTTCGGCGGACGAGACTGGCTTTGTGTCTATGGGTGTCAACAGGATATTGAATTTATAGAAGCGTCGCCTATCTTTGATAATTTGTTATTTGGGTTCCAGTAGTGCCGCAGCTGGCCGTGTTCAGCAAGAATGTGCACCGAGCCCGAGGAGAATCGACGAGAGGTACTACGGAAATTAACGCAGAGTACTCAACAGGAAGAATCTGTTTCGTCGTAGGGGTGCATCTGTTGGGCGCCATAAGTGTGTTGTTTAGTGTATTAATGATGTTCATTGGCGCTAATAGCCGAGCTAGCCATTAGGTAGCTATTTGTGTGTCAAGTGCTTCTGATTATAAGCATACCGTTAAGAGTGTATGTGTGTGTCACGCCCAGTCGTTGTTTTTTTTGTGTCAACAATTCCTAACGCAAATTTATAAAGATAAATATTAGCTTTGGTGCATGTGTATAGTGTTTTATGAGAGGTGATCTCTTTGATGTGGTACCCTAAGTGCGACAAGGAATTAAGAAGGGGTGCCTTACTTAGTGCTTCTAAATCACAGCGAGTGTCTCGTAGATGACATTTAAGTGAGTGCTGCATGTATGTATGGATTTGTTGGCTTCGAAACTTCGTCGTTCATGCGCCGAGTTTTCTTCTTCTTCTTGCTTCAAGCTTAGCGACTAGTTTCGTCAAATGTACGTTGCGCCCTCTATTCATTGAGTTAGCTGGTCTTGGTGAATGGACGTAATCGGTCTTCAAGTGCTTGCTGCTACTTACCTGTTCTGTTAGCCAGCTTTCCATCCTATTCTACGCTTACCTACCTTGACTGGACTTCCACTGTTTTTCTTGGAAAGTTAAAGTACTTTTACCGCAGTAGTTATTTTACAGTAGCTATGCCGCCGAGTTAACCTCGCCTCGGTGCTTACGCTACTGTCCTCCACTAACTGTTGTAATTTATTCTTAATTCTCAGAATTGATGAATTTTCGAGTCAGAGCGCCATCATGTGGTCAACAAGGTCAGTTTTACTTATCTTCATATAATTCCACTGCAATCTGAATCTGAAGTTATTCTAATATATACCCATCTAATAATACTGCAGCTTGAGTATTTATATTTGAATAATTATTTACAATTTTTATTTGAAGATTCGAACAAGAATAATCTTTATTTTCATTTATACGTTCTCGCTATTATTTACAATTAACTCTGCTTACACCCACGTGGCACCCAAACTCGCAGAAACAAAATCACATGTAGTAACTGTGGAAAGAAAGGACACTTATTTAAAGACTGTTGGTTTAAAAACAAAAGCAAAGGAGAGAAAAGAAAATCAGAAGTATTTTTTGTGGCTATCACAGAACGGGATTCAGACGACGTTAATGGATGGATCTTGGATAGTGAATCAACTAATCATGTATGTTATGAGAAAGAATTATTTAGAAACCTACGTAACAGTCACAAGGAACAAATAAAGACGGCAGGTGGACTACTGATGGAATTGGAGAAATAGAGATGAGAATGAAAATAGGAAATAGAATACAAAATGTTACTCTAAATAATGTGCTATACGTACCAAAGGTAAAAAGAAACCCGATTTCTATCTCAAAAAATAGAAGAAAAAAGGAAGAATGTTCATTTTGCGAATGGAGCTGCAATAATCAAGAATAAATACAAAAAAGTTGTGGCAAGAGCTTACAGAAAAAATGGACTCTATATAATTAATGGAAGACCAATCAAGCAACAGAACTGTCAGACCATAGCCTCATGTGAAGTGGATAATAACCAAATATGGCACAAACGATTTTGTCAAGTAAATATGAAAACGATAGAAGAAATGAAAAATAAGGCAGTAATTGGTTTAGATGAAGTTAAGATGGATAAACAAACGTGTCAAAGTTGTCAATTAGCAAAGTCAACTAAAACACCCTCTTCATCAATAAACAAGAGACAATCATCAAGGATATTGGACTTAGTGCATTCAGATCTTTGTGGACCTTTTCCAGTCAAATCTATTGGAGGTTCAGAATATTTTTGGACATTAACAGATGACTACTCAAGAAGAACAACAGTATACTGTCTGAAAAGAAAGAATGAAGTACCCAAGTACATTGAATTATTTATTAAGAGATCAGAGTGTTCTACAGGTCAAAGAATTAATAGGATAAGAGCAGACAATGGATTGGAATACTGTAATAAAGAATTACAGGAACTGTTCACTCAACGAGGAATAAAACATGAGCAAACGAATGTATATTCACCAAATACGAATGGAATTTCTGAAAGAATGAATCGAACCCTTATGGATTTACTGAGATCTACCCTGGAAGCAGCAAGATTACCCCCTAAATTTTGGGCTGAAGCAATAGTAACCGCAGCTTATATCAAAAATAGAGTGACTCATCCTTTAACTGAGGGAGAAGTTCCTGAAGAAATATGGACGGGGCATAAACCTAGTGTACGACATCTGAAAACATAGGGATGTTTAGCATATGTACACATACCAAAAGAAACCAGAGGAAAATTAGATTTGAGAGCTCGAAAATGTATCATGGTAGGATATTCTACAAGGACAAAAGGATATCGGTTATGGGATCCTAATAAAAGAGAAATTGTAGAAATAAAACATGTAAAATTTGATGAAACCAAGTTAGGAGTAGAAGGAGTTAATGAAGATAATACCTTTTATCAAAGGTACTACCAAAGTTAATGAAGATAATACCTTTGATCAAAGATAATACTTTGATCAAATTTGCAATGATGAGAAAGAAATGTCAGAAACAGAAGAAATACAAGAGGAAAACCCTATTGAAGAAGGAAAAGAAGATATAGAAGATGTAACTGAATTAAATAAAAATGTGGAACAACAAAAGGTAAAAATAGGACGAGGAAGACCTAAGAAAATTGTTAGAAATTCTTATGGAAGAACAGGAAAACCTAAAGAATTGAATTATATGGAAGTGCATATACCAGAAACTTATGAAGAAGCAATAGTATCAAAACAATCATATCAATGGGGAAAAGCTATGCAGGAAGAAATAGAAACACATAGATCAAGAAGTACATGGAAATTCGTGGAACCACCACAAGACCAAAAGATAATTAACTGTAGATGGGTATTTGCTACAAAGAAGGATGCAAAAGGTCAAATAAAGAAGTTCCGAGCAAGGCTAGTTGCCAAAGGTTTTCAACAAACTGAAAATATTGAGTATGGAGAAACATTTTCACCAGTAGTAAACTTTTCATTAATAAGGGCCATGCTAGCATTGACTTGCCGGCTCAGTGGCCGAGAGGGTTAAGGCGCAGGTCTTTCCGCTCTCGAAACCAGTGAGTCGCGGGTTCGAATCCCGCCGAGGGCATGGATGTTTGTGTTTGTTGTCCATTTTCATTATCATCAAGGTTTAGGTGGCATACCCACCATTAAGGACGGTTGCTGTGGACTAATAACCCGCACAACTTGAAAACATCATCATCATATTAAGGAAACCGATGTGAAAGCAATTCGCAGAGGCCCTATGTTCCAGAAAATGGAACGACAGGAATTAATTATTATTATTATTTAGCATTGACTTGCATATTTGGATGGAAGACAAAACATCTTGATGTCAAGTGCGCTTTCTTATATGGAAAACTCGAAGAAGATATATATATGTCAACCACCAGGTTGGGAAGAAAAAGGCTATGAAGAAAAAGTTCTAAAATTAGAGAAAGCCATATATGGGTTAAAGCAGTCAGGAAACTCATGGTTTAATGAATTGAATTGTGCTTTCAAAGATATAAGTGTTAAAGCATTAGAAAGCAGTTCTTGTATCTACAGATATAAAAATGTTATTATATTGATATGTGTTGATGACATTGCCCTATTTGAACCTGACTTAGAGCAGTTACATGAAATAACAAGTTTAATAAGTTCAAGGTTTGAAGTAGTAGATTTAGGAGAAATATCAAATTTCCTAAAAATGAGAATTACAAGAAGTGTTGATGAAAATATATCAATTGATCAAGAGGAATTCATAAAAAAGTTTCTGGCGAAGTTCAACTTCTTAGATTCTAAGTCTGTATCAACCCCAGTAGATCCAGGTGTGAATTTACAAGATATAGAATTACCTGAAAAGAACTTTATCATTAAAGAACGATACAGAGAAGCCATTGGGACTCTCATGGCTACAAAGACAAGACCTGATATTTTATTCTCAGTAACAGAATTGAGCCAATTTATAGAAAACCCAAAAGAAGTACATTGCCAGTGTATTAAACACATGTTACGATACCTGAATTCAACAAAGAACAAGAAATTAACATATTCAAACAACAGTTTGTTATTGATTGCATATTCGGACTCTGATTGGGCTAGTGGAGAAAAACGTCATTCGTTCAGTGGAATGGTAATTACATTAGGAGGAACACCGATCATTTGGCGTTCTATTAAGCAGAAATGTGTGGCTTTATCAACTATGGAAAGGGAATATATTGCATTATCTGAAACTGTGAAAGAAGCCATATGGGTGTCTAGAATACTCAAGGAACTAAACTTAAAAAGGATTAAAACGGTGGAACCTGTGATGGTAAAATGTGATAATAAGGCAGCTATTGACTTAGCCTGTAATAGTCGAGAAAGTGCGAAAAGCAGACACATATATATTAGATACCATTTTGTTCGAGATATAATTGCAAAGAAACTAGTTGATGTTAATTATTTCCCCACTAATGAAAATCTAGCGGACATAATGACCAAAAAGATTAAGGAAAATCAAACATTTAACAATGTGTAATATGATTAATATAATCTAAACAGGTGTTTGATTATTAGAGGAGATTGTTGGAAATAATCAACCACAATATTAGTATTGTATACTGTCGTATGGGGAGCCAGCACATTGATGAGGAATGCTGGGAGAATCTCTCTCTAACTAATGTAATGTAATGAATGTATGTTCTCTGATTAAAACGTATGCTTCTATTTATTATTAACGGACCTCTACAATTATTATTACTAATCAATTTAAATAAATTTGAATCTCCTAGGAGGCCTTGGTCCAAATCAATAGTTGGTTGGCATCTTTAGGGTATGCGCACACTGGCAACTTTTCTTGTTAACTAAATAGTTGCTCAAAATGGATTACATGGAATTCTGTAGGAGCGCGCACATTGTCAACTAAAAGATTGCAGCAACTAAAAAGATGCAACCAGGGCCATTTTCAAGGCAACTCAATTGTTGCTCACTCGAATAGAATCAATAGAATATAGAAGGGGTGCGCACACTGGTGATGATTTCGTTGCTCTGAGCTAAAAAATTATCACCCATACTTGTTAAAACTTCTTATACAAGTTCTGCGGTGTTATTTTATCTGGGATTTTTTTCCAGACTGATTTCGCTGTAAACATCTTTTTTTTAAAATCTCTCATAAAATATCAATTAATATAGAGCTATTTATTAGTGAAATCGAAAATCGAGCTGCTCTTTATAATTTTAAGTTAAAAAAACATTCAGATAAAAATCTCAAAGAAAAGTTATGGGCAGAAATAAGCGAACAAATTGTTCAGGATTGAAATAAGCTAACCGTTGCCGAAAAAAAAGAAAAAGATAAGCTATATAAAATATTTATACATTATATATCTTTTATAATTTTTTAAACTGTTTTATCAAATAACTGTAATACTTGAGCACATAATTATTGTAATTATTCTTATTTTAACTAAGCTAAAGAATAAATTGAAAACTGACTTTACGATTCTGTGGATGCTAGAATACTTGAGAGAGAGAAAGCATACTCCACTTTTCCACAAGAACATTTTAATACACCATATATAAAAAGTGATTCATAAAGGTAGGTCAAGAATGAAATACCATGTACAGTTTGTAGCGGGGAACAATATTTTTCGTATAAACATGGGTCCGGAATGCATCCTTACAGAGATAATGCAACTTGTTCGAGGTAAGAATGGATGTGCGTTACCCGGACGGCAGTGGTAGGATCCATGTAAATTAGGATCTAAACATGTAAATTGTTCGTGTTCTCTCCTTTAAAAGAGGAAACGAAACATGTAACTCCATTTTCGTACAATGGATCGCTTGACTAATGCGGAGCTGGCGGACATGCATCTCGTCACGGCGAGGCACAGGGTAATGCTACTGAAGCGGAAAGGATTTATCAACAGCGTTTTCCAGACCGTGATCACCCACATCTTCACCAGAGTTTGCGAGAAATCTCGTCCGCAGACTAAACACCTGCATCGAGGCTCAGGGTCGGCATTTTGAACACCTACTGTAATGTCATTCCTATATCGTACAAGTTGCATTATCTCTGTAAGGATGCATTTCCGGACCCATGTTTATAGGAAAAATTTTGTTCCCCGCTATAAACTGTACATTGTATTTCATTCTTGACCTACCTTTCTGAATCGCCCTGTATATGGTGTATTAAAATGTTCTTGTGGACAAGTGGAGCCTCCTTTCTCTCTCTCAAGTATTCTTATTTTGATTATTTTTAAAGATTGATATTAATGAGGTTTTTAATAAATTATGTGATTAATTTAGAATTAATAGAAGTTTCTTAAAATTTAGTTTTATTTTATTTTTATTTTATTTGTTTAGCTTTTATACAGGGTGTAAATTTTAAGTTGACAAAGCAGAATAACTCGAAAAATAAGCTTCACACGAAAAAATGCGTAGAATCCAAAGTTGATTATTTTCGAGGGGGCATCTGCTGGTGCTAAAATTAGCCCCCCCCCCCCCCGGCCCCGGGGGGTGGGGCGGGGGGCAACTTTAAAATTTCAAATGGGAACCCCTATTTTTTATTGCAGATTCAGGTCCTACATAAAAAACTACGTACATTTTGTCTGAAACATTTTTTTTTATTTTTGGTAGATGGCGCTGTAATTCAAGAAAATCCATTTGGTAGATGGCGCTGAAAATGAACTACCAGATCTACTTGAAGACCTGAGTATTGAACTTCGACAACACATGTGGTTTCAACATGATGGTTGTCCAGCGCATTATTCATTAGTAGCGCGCGAAGTACTACATCGACTTTACCATGGTCGCTGGATCGGCAGGGAAGGTCCTGTGAATTGGCCAGCCAGATCGCCTGACCTTACATCGCCAGATTTTTTCTTATGGGGTTACCTCAAAGATATCGTTTATAAGGAAACGCCAACCACTCGCGAAAACATGATTCAAAGAATAAGAGATGCTTGCGCTGCAATTACACCAGACATGTTATCAAGATGTGTTCAGGAATTTACAAAACGAGTCAATAAATGCATCGAAGTTGGAGGTCATCAATTTGAACATTTAATTTCATAAAACGGCGAGATGCAAGGGATTTAAGGACAACAAGCAGGCCGAAAGTGAGAGGCGAGGCGACTCACTGGAAATACAAGCACCCCGAAATTCATTTACTTGCAAGTATTTGCAAATAAGAAAAAATAAAACGAAAACAATCGGTCCTTTTAAGGACCACCAAATCTTAAACGGGAATAACTTCATCTTTACACAGTCTTTTACTTTTTTACTCTGTTAGTTAATGAGTTCACTCGTTAGTACGTAGGATGTTCGGTTAGTTAGTTAGCTAATCAGTTGATTTGTTTGATAATTATAAAGTTGTGTGGCCTCATGACCACGAAACAAAACAAAATTATCCTAATCCGCGGCAAAAAATAATAAAATAATAACTTTGCGGCAAAATTTACGAAGTAAATAAGTATTTTTTATTTCTCCGTAACCATTTCCACGCAAAAATGAGAAAATGGATTTTCTTGAATTACAGCGCCATCTACCAAAAATAAAAAAAAATGTTTCAGACAAAATGTACGTAGTTTTTTATGTAGGACCTGAATCTGCAATAAAAAATAGGGGTTCCCATTTGAAATTTTAAAGTTGCCCCCCGCCCCACCCCCAGGGGCCGGGGGGGGTGGGCTAATTTTAGCACCAGCAGATGCCCCCTCGAAAATAATCAACTTTGGATTATACGCATTTTTTCGTGTGAAGCTTATTTTTCGAGTTATTCTGCTTTGTCAACTTAAAATTTACACCCTGTATATTTTTATTTTATAATTTTATTACCAATTTTTTATTTTAATTTTTTTATTTTATTTATTAATTCATTTATTTTATTACGATTGACTGTTTATTTTATCTATATAATTTTATTTTATTTTTATTCTTATTTTTATATTTATTTAATTTATCCTTTATTATTTTATTTTTTATTTTATTTGTTATATCTTTTTTAATTTTTATTATTTTGATTTATTTTATTTATTATACTTCAATTTTATTATATTAATATTACACAGATTTAATTTGTGTATTTATTTTACTTTATTTGCCTATCTCATTTTGTCATTAAGATTTTGTTTCAAAATCCATCTTGAAATGAAAAGGAATCGAGCCCATTTCGTGAATCACCAGCAACTATTTAGGAGACAGTGTGAGCGCGAAAATAGCGTGAACAATTTTTTTCCTCGAGCAACTTTTTCATCGCCCAACTTTTTAATCAACAGTGTGCGCGTACCCTTATTCCTGATTTCTAATGTTTCATAAGCATCTAGCAGTCTGTTGTTGTTTCCAGTGTCATAATAATTTTAAGTCGATTTTCGTGAAGTTGTGTCTGCTTTCTAATGCATGTCTGGCTACTGCTGATTTTTCGGGGCGTCTGAAACGTGCGTGGGCCAAGTGCTCTTCCCATTTCGTCTCCGCATTACGAATAGTCTGACCTCGGTACATCTAGCCACATTTGCCGCAGAAAATTTCATATACGAGGGGAAGTCAGTAAGTAAATTATAAATAGATGAAGATGAAACATATAAGAGTACTGACTTGAAAACTACTTTCATTTCTCCACATAATCTCCCTGTACAGTGAGGTTCTTGTCTCATCGTTTCACAAGCCTCTCAACCAGAAACATAAAATTCTTTAGGCTGCTGTCAGAACCAGGCGGTGAATTCCCTTTTTGTAGAGCTTCATCGCTTAGGAAACTGATGCCCATAGTCTTCTGGGATCACTAGGGTATATTGCTTATCATATTCCGGCAGTGAGAGTAAACTGCAAATGCCAACTTCTACTGTAACATCCTTATATAATGTCGTTCTACGGAAGCGGCCATAACTCCTCATCAAAGGCGTGTTGTTATTGCGGGATAACGCGCATCCTCATATTGCCAACAAGACAACAGAGATGCTGCGAAAGTTCAACTGGGAAATTTTCGAGCATCCTCTATAATACCCTTACCTTGCTCCAAGCGACTTCCATTTGTTCGGCTCCAAGCTATACAAAGGGAATTCACCGCCTGGTTTTGAGGTGTTTGTGCAACGATAGGATAAGTGCCTCATTTTACAGGGAGATTATGCAGAGAAATAATTGTAGTTTTCAAATCAGTATTCTTATTTGTTTTATTTCTATATCCACTTTTGACTAACTGACTTTCCCTCGTACGTCGGACAGGAGTCTTGTCCTTAGGGTTCCAACTAATTCTTAAGGGAATTGGGGTTCTTATAAGCTAGGATGATGCCCTTTTCCTTAAGAATGCAAGGTAACCCTTTAATTAGATGTCACAGCCAGTGTTTTTTTTTCTTAACCCATGTATTTTTTAGGTTGGTCATATATTTTTTTTAATATATTTTTCTTCGTATCCCTTTCGTGTAGCCACACGTTTTATGTAGGTGATCCCTCTATTAAGGACAAGACTCCTCCATCATTACAGTCCAGCGTATAAGAAATATCTGGCGAAAAATTGGCAGAATTTGCCGAAGTCAGACTATTCGTAATGCGGAGACGAGATGGAAAGAGCACATTTCGGACGCCCTGAGAAATCAGCCAGATATGCATTAGACAGTGGAACCAAATTTACGAAAAAGGATTTAAAATTATTACGACACTCGAAACGACAACAGACTAGATGTTATATGCTTATGAGACATTAGATATCAAGAAGAAAGATGCCGACCTACTATTGAATTCGGATCAAGGTACGCAGGGAGATTAAAAATTATTTAAATTGATTAGTAATAATAGTGTAACATTATTTATTTTATACTTTTGTCCTTTCTTTAAGTTAATTTTCTTATTTGTCATTTTATCGAGCTTTCCCTTAAACACTGCTTCTTTGTAATTTTTTAAAAATAGTTTTTGTAATCCTTGGCACTGATTGCCAACTTTCTACGTAAATACTGTACAGGGCAGATCAAAATGATGGACCCGATCTCGGAAGTTTACTCTGTGAAATCTACTGAACATAGGGTATTGTGAGACATGTGCTACGAAAGGTAAACGTTCAAAGTTTATTCAAACATGTCACATCACATCACTTATGCCGTTGAACACTAATCACAGTTCTTTACATGATAGTCAAGCACACAGAACAATCTCTGTTCTCAAGTCAACGCCATTTCCTTTATCCGCTCGCTGGTGACTCTTAGAATTAGAAAGTGAAAACACTGCGTGAAAATTAAACTGTGAAAGTTAACCTTTCGAAGCACTTGTCTCAAATTACGATATGTTCATTAGACATCACAGAATAAATGTCTGAAATCGGGCCATCATTTTGACTTCCCCTTTACAATTCTTGTCATTTGCATTCGCTGAATGATGGCCAAAAAGGTGGGCGAAATGTACATAACATTTTTCTTATTAAATCATTTGTTGTGGACAAAAGGTATTTTATTACATTATAATGCTTAAATTCATCAACAAGAAGCAAATTAATTGTTACTATATAGACTTTTACTCTATAGAGCTTGCGGATAAGACTACTGAACATAATTTGCACGTTTTTCTCAATTCTATTTTATATACGAACCGGTAAATCGTAGGGAAAAAAAGGAAAGTTAACATTCCGCAGCAAGAATATAAATCTTCTCCATTTGACAAATCGCTTAGCCTTTATTGCCTAGCAACAGAGCTTTATATTCTTTTTACGTACCAGAGTTCCATCACTTGATTTTTATGCATGTAGTTTTCTGTGCGTCGTTTTCCAATTGAAGAACCGAGGGTATTAAGAGAATGGATTGCAAACTAAATATGATTAGTAAAGTTGGTTTTATGCTTTTTGAAAGCTTTTTGTTGCTTATTTAACCTCAAGTGTTTTCCTTCTACCAAAAGAATCCCAAATTTGGAGCAAAGCTTTGAAGTAATCCTCTTATTTCTCTAAATGAAAGCAAATTTTAAATTTTAATTTGTGGTTGACATTTTTTTTATTAAAAGCTGAAATAATCGAGAAAAAATGTCAGGAAAAATCTACATTGCATTCATAATATATTAGATTATCTAAGCTTGGATACTTGTATTGAAATATTATGCAGGTTGGATACAAAAATGAGCGCCCCCTCCCTTTTTTTTCGTAACCGAAGCAGATATGTCAATTTTGATGAATCCAATGAATAGGAAGCTGTGGGTGACCTATCCCATGGTGCACTTTTCATCATCCCAAATATTCAAATTAGGACAGATTCAAATCCTATCTTAAAAACCGTAACATATATACGAAAAATTCTAATTGAAGACTTGTTCAGCATGGAATTCCGAACAAAACAAAACAAAAAATTCCAAAATCCGATGAACGGATCACCAACAATCACAATTATTTGTAATTTACAAACAACTACAGTGCATAAATATTTTTTTCCAAATTTAATCATAAATGTGCTCAATGTGACGAGCATTGACACCATCATATAATTGGGCACGAACTTAACTGATGCCATTACTTTGGCGAGCATGGTTGGTGTCACTCTCCGACATGCTTCTACAATACATTGTATCGGATCATGCAGTGAGGTGGGCTGTGTGGCATAAACTCTTCCTACACGAAGCCCCACAAGAAAAAGTCAAGTGGTGTTAGATCAGGTGAGCGGGATGGCCAATGAACTGGTCCTCCTCAGCCAATCCATCATTGTCCGAACATCTCACTTAGACGCTCACGAACGACCAACCCGTTGTGTGGTGGAGCTTCGTCATGCTGGAACCACATGCGCTGATAGGAGGCCAATGGCAAATCGTCAATGAAATCTGAGACTACAATGTTGAGAATGTAAACCCTGTAGCGTTCTGCTCTCAGTGTTCCATCATGAAAGTATGGCCCTACTATGGAACTGTTAACTAGCCCACACAACACATTTGTTTTCCGGTTCACTTGATGTGTTGCTTCTCCAATTCACTTGTAGGATGTTGAATACAGTTCTGTGATGGGATCCAACATCTGCAGCTATTACTCTGCTGCTTATATGAGGATTTGCAGCAACTACTGCCAAAACTACTGTTGTTTCCTCGTTGCCTTGTGCTCTCGGTCGACTTTGATGAACATTCGCACTGCCTGTATTCTCGAATCTTTGAACAAAGCGAGAACAGATGGATGGCGTCCGTTAGGGTATCTGTCTTGATACAACCTAACTGCAGCATGTAGATTTCGTCTTGCCTCTTCAAAGCAGAAGATCATGTTGACCATTTCAGGAACAGTGGAGCTTGCCATCCTGGAATTGTTCTGTCTTCTGTATGCTGACACATGCCTTTTATTTGCTTTTCCTCTGAAAGTGAATGTTATTATGGTATTTTGTGGTAATTTCTTGATTTGCATGTTGAACCTTCAAATATCTTTGTGAAGTGCACAGGGAGGTAACTAATAAATTCAGCATGTGATTGTTGGTGATTCGTTCATCAGATTTCGGAAATTTATTTGTTTTGTTCAGAATTCCATGCTAAACAAATCTTCAATTGTTACGGTTTTTAAGATAGGATTTGAATGTTTTTTAATTTGCATATTTAGGATGATGAAAAGTGCACTATGTGATAGGTCACTTACAACTTTCTGTTCATTGGATTCATCAAAATTGACATATCTTCTTCGGTTACGAAAATAAAAAAGGGGGGAGGTCTCATTTTTATATTCACCCTGAATATTTTGTTGAAAAAAATTCACAGATTACGTCTTTACCAGATAATACAAGGTGAGACAATTAATAAAACGACACTGGAGCAATTTAACAAATACAAGATATATTTCTGGCAAAACTTTTTAATATTTTTCAAAGTGCAGTAGTAACCTTCTGAGCGTTCAAACTCATTGCAGCGTTCATAGAAGTTTTGGAAACATGCTTTATAGTCCTCTATCTTAACTCTTCCAAGCTCGGCTGTAACGTTCTTTTTGATGTGCTTTATATTCTCAAATCTGTGTTCTTTCAGGCTTGTTTTCACCTTTGGGAACAGAAGCAAGTCTAGTGGAGACAAATCTGGTGAACAGGGAGAATGATAAAGATCCGCAATTCCGTTACTGGCTAAGAAGTATTTAACAAGCACTTTTGTATGCGGTACAACATTATCATGCAATAAGACCCAACTCTCTTTTGCATGAAATTGTGGCCGTACTCGATGGATTCTCTTAATCAGACGCTGCAAAATCTCCCTGTATCACTCCTTGTTGACTGTTTGTCTAGGCGGAACCCCTTATGGATAATGCCAGTGTTGTCAAAGAAAGTGATGAGCATTACTTTTGTTCTCGAGTTTTTAAACAGAAATTTTTGTTTTCGCGGAGATGTTGGTGACCTCCATTCCATGCTCTGATGTTTATTTAGGGGTCATATTGATAGACCAGTTTTTGTGCCCTGTCACAATTGAATTCAGAAAGTTCGGAATGGCTGCGTTGAATTCTGTGCAAGCATCAGCTGTTTCCTTTTTGCTCATCTGTTAAAAAATGTGGCACAAACCGAGTACACAATTGTCTATCTTGACATCGAGCAGCAGCTATCAGTCTGTGTTCGTTGAAGCTTTGGTGTATAGATTGTGTGGGGAATATTGGAGTACATGTTGAACGGTTCTGCGTCAGCCTATATTTGCCCTGCAGACAATTCTGAGTTCGATGCCATTCCGCGGAAGCGACGTTGATCAGCAGATGTCAACTTAGATTTGGCCTTTCCGGTCTTTTTAGTGCCGTCATCTTGAGTAAGTCGAATGTAGTAATTTACTACATTAACACTTCTGGAGATAGTTGCAGCTAACTGGCGAATTGACATTTTAAAAACATCAATTTGTCCTTTTTTCAACAACCGTCAGACATTTACCTTTACCCATCGTATACAATAAATTGACTTCTTTACTAGAGCTTCTTATCGTGATATTAAAATTTATAGTAATGATTTTCAGTACAAATTTTATAGTCCTCTTCACCCTTAACGTGTTTATGGGACTGAACCTAAACCGCTGTCGCAGCAGTATTTACATATTCCGGAGCTTATCACATTTATATGTATTTAATTGACCTACATCTAATTTTATTTCGCCTTTTTACACATGTTTCTTGTATTAATATCGTTTGGTTTTTTTTGGGTTTTTTTTTGGTATAGGTACGTAAATATCACCACTGTTAGTTATGAACTTGAACTTAAAACGCTGTCGCGCACTGTATTAACGGTCGTTCCGAAATAGGAGTACGTGAAACAAGTATTGGAAATAGAGGGTCATACATTATTGAATCGTCTCCTACAAGGTATCGAATCTCAGAGAGAGATAAGAACATTCAGTACGTCTGCATTTCGAATGGCTGTTCAAGTGTGCGCATATTATCGTAACAGCATTTTCAGTCAACTTGTGGGTGGAATAGTACCGGTAACGTCTATGGTTCCCATATCACCGTTTTAAAATAGGAGACACCCGTTTTTCAGGTGAAGCATTTCTATAGATTGCAAACAAGTGATTAATACATTTCATTTAAAAACACTCCCCCGTTGTTTCATTTTCATTTCCTAGTAACCTCTTAATTACGTGCCGCATAAAATTACAGTGGGACATCTTCCTCAACGTGAACGAGAACGATATCCGTCCATATTGTTCTTTGAAAGGGGCGTGTCCTAATGGCTTACGGGCGTACATAAATCACAGTAAAGGGTTTTCGATCGCCAATTAATCACTGTGGTAACTGTAGAATTAAAGGAGTGAACTGCGTGAAATGAATTGGCAATAAGAACGGATTGCTTACCTGGTATTTTCCGAACTAAAGTTATTTGCCTCTTATTCAAGTACAGTATATTATGGATCAAAGATTCCGTTGCTTCGCCAAAAATCGTTATTACTAATCAACATTAGAGCACGTGACTTTGTATCGGTTTAGACCGTCATCAAACTGGTTCGTGCGCTGAACCATATTGATCTGTTGGCAAAAGCAACACTTAATAACCTTATATTCGCTTATAGCTTGTCGTTAAGAGTTGCTTGATATACACTCCATGCCAATAGTCATGGGATAGCACTTAATAAAGTGTGGGACATCCTTTAACCCGGTGAAGTGCCACAGTGCGACGTGGCATTGATTCCACAAGTCGGTGGAAGACATCTGAAGACATTGCTAACCATTCCGACTGGACAGCTTCCCACAATTGCTCATTACGGAGCGACCACCGGGTTGCACACTGCATGCTTGACAACTTTGGACCATGGCCTTCATAATGTCTGCGCCATACTCGAGCCCTACCATTAGCTCGTATCAGCTGGAATCGAGACTCGTCAGACCAGGTCACACGTTTCCAGTTGTCAAGTGTCCAGTCGATGTGTTCATGGGCCCAGGGGAGACGTTGCTTGTTGTTAGCAAGGACACCCCTCATGGGTTTTCTGCTTCCATATGCCATAGACACCAGATTTCGTTACACAGTTCGCATCGATACAGCACTTGTATCACCCTGGTTAAAATATGATGCCATCTGGCGTAGTTGTCTGTTAGCAGTGACCATCCTACTCAGACGCCGTTGGTCCCGTTCATTGAGAAGATGTAGTCGACCACTGCGTTGTCCATGGTGGAAGGTAATGCCGTCAAGTTGGTACTCTCGATAGACTCTTGAAACTGTGGAGCGTGGGATGTTGAATTCTTGAGCCGCCAAACGTTGTGCCCCACATACCAGGCCACCTTCGAACTCTGATAGCTCTCGTTGTGTAGTCACTATCACACTGAACACCTCAACCCTTAAACATGACAGTGTAACTAAACCTACTGACACTGATTTTCATATTTATACTGTTTGCACATGATGCTACTACCACTTGAAAAATAGTCCACTGCTATCCCATGACTTTTGGCAAGTGATTGTATATCGGCATTGAAAATCGGCATTGTACATTAGAACACGCGCTAATGTACCGATTTCGATTATCTTCGAAATGGTTCGTGCGATGAACCTTATTTATCGATTGGCGAAATAAGATGTTGAAAATCTCTCATACGCTTCGAGAAGCTCGAGTTACAGACGGACAGACGCTTTTCCTCCCAGTAATATATTATAAAGCACCTTTCTGTACTTAATAATAATAATAATAATAATAATAATAATAATAATAATAATAATAATAATTTAAAATTTCTTTTAACAGAACATTGAAAAACTGATTCTGAGAAATTACGACGTTTCGAAGCAAAAATTTGTAATTTATCTGAATTCTCGGGTTACTCAAACGTTGATTTAGTATTTGTCGATTTCATGAAATAAGAAGTTGCAAAAATTAACTAAAACAGTTCATGGTAAATACAGGAATAAAATTCTTATTCTTGTTACAAGTGCCTTTAGATGTTCATTTTTTCCTCAAAACAAAAAAATAACATTTTTGAAATGACAGATATGACAAAAAATAACTTGCCAACTTCAAATAAATTCACTAGTACCTTTTTAATGAGTGAAGGGGGATGCTCAAACCGAAACCGAAGGATAATTACGGTTTCCCGAAAGAAAAAATAATAATATTTAAAAAAAAAAAAAAAAGAGAGAGAGAAGAAATCCAAAAATCAATAAAATTTCTTCCGGATTTTGAAGGAAGCATAAAAAAAATAATATTCATTACGATTCATTTCATCATGAATCTTAAAGGGAAAATGTTTTTCTCTTGACTTTCTTCCGTTCATTTTCTTCTACGTCGATTGTTTTGTCTCTTTTATTCCCTTCTACCACGTGCAATTAAGGGTGAACGCTTCGAGGAGTTTCCTCCATGTCTATTACACGCATTGTTACTCTGTTTAACCGTAATGGTTCTTCACTTAAAATTATCTCTAACAATCCGCCAGAGTTGATTGCTCGTAATAGAGGCCGGAGAACCGTAAAGAGAGAGAGAGAGGGAGAGAGAGAGAGAGTTTCCTCCACAAATCCTATGATCTTCGATCTGAAGGGAACGGATCTTCTGGGAGGAGTGGCGGCGGAAGTTACCAGTCATCTCAACCGGAAGAGATTTAAACTGACCTTTATGCTGCAAGAGTTCTCATAAAGGTCTTTGAAGACTATCGTGCTCACATGCCCATTTGATATAGAAGATTAGATGTTGTAATTTAGATAGTGGGTTTATCTCGTTCGTCACTGTTATTATTAGCGTTGTGCAATATTCCATTGAGTGATCACGTTATGATAAAAGATAATAACTCCCACTAACCATTGTGAATAAGAGCATGTAGCAAATATGTTTTATGGCAAATTTTTATGTTGAGCCCTCAATATAAGAAATATTTAATAAGCAAGAGAAAGGAAAGCATAAGGTCTTATTTTCCTCATGTAATAATAAGTTTTGCAATCAGAGAGATTACAGTTTTAAGAAAAATACCGAAAATATCCACCCAATTAAACTAATAGTTAAAGATCTATAAAAAAAACTGCCTTAATTTTAGCAAGGCATAAACATAACTTATGAAAATTATTTTCTTATTTTTGATCAGTTATTGCAATCTTAAATTTCAGTTTAACATTTATGAATAAAATAATCGTACATTATTTGAAAGAATATTGTTTAAGAACTATTTTTTTAAAGACGAAAAGACAAACGCATTATAATCTGTCTGTCTAGGGAGTGACTAGTGAGAAAACCTCTTCTACAATTAAAAATTTCTTCTAAAGTTTATTAACTACTCTTAATGAAACTTGGCGTACTTAAACGGTACACAAAGTACTTCAAACCAATACTAATTTTCACTCGCGACTCCCCTTATTTATGAAGTTACGTGCACAAGAATTGCGTAGTTAAATACACTTTCCTCTTTACCTGTTCACCTCGGATAGATGCAGTTCATATCACTGGAAAGAGCAGCTCTTTATCAATAAAGTGATGAGATAATTATGAAGAATCATATTATTGTTTCCTCATAAAAAATTCAAAGAAATGCTGTAGATAGGACAGTGAATCCATTTATCAAATTTTTCATAAACTTTTTTAGATTATAAACTACATTAGATTAAAAAAAAACCTTAGGACTTAATTGAAAAAGAGCTGCTTTTTTCAATGGTATAAACTACATCTTTCTGAGAAGAAGAGATAAAGAGGAAATAAATTTAACTCAACGTAGTTCATTTGGAGATACCTACATAAATAAGTGGAGTTGGAAGTAAAAATTGGTATGGTTTTGAAATACTTTTTATACCCAATGAAGGCATTTCATCAGGCGAGTTGACGCGGTGGTGTGACTCAATGCCTTGTCTTGGTGCAGCCACATCTTGTTTATCTCTGTACCGTACAAACCGGGGATGTCACAGACATACATGGGGCTTATAACTTGATATTATAGCTGCAGTCCGCCACGATCATGAAATTTTTGAAAAGTTTCCTTGCATTCACGGCATCATTTTCTGAATTCTTTAGAACCCCTTCGGCGGTAGATAGCGGGTCGGCTCTTGTTGTAGTCGCCTCGTCTTGTTTGACCACGTATTTCCACTTTTCATCTGCCAGGCAACATTAATACAATTTACGGCATTTGGTCCATTGCTCTTGAACATGGCGCGGCAACAACTTCTGAACGTGGCTCTTGTGTCGTGTCACGGAAATCGAAACCAGGTTCGATTCCCGGCGACACTGACTGCTTTTATCGCTCTCGCATATTCGCCCGTTCTAAGGCGGGGGGAGGAGCGGGGCAGGCAGTGTCGTCATACCAACCAACACGCCAGAGCCAATAACGACGCAAGGAGGTTTCGAGACAGAGGCTCGAAGCTTTCTTGGCGGGGGAATTTGAGCGAAAAGAGGGGAGTGACCCGAACGACGGAACGGACAGGAGTCCGAAGGAAGATTCTCGTCTCCAACGAGAAAGGGCTCTTCGTCGTCGCCTCGACCAAGGAGGAACGAGAGGAGCAACAGCCGAGCGGAGGCAACGGAACGCCGGAGCGAAAGCTCGAGACGCCGACACGGTTCGAGTTCGGCGGAGAAGCTCCGAAGGCGGCGTTTCCAACCTTCAGAAGTTCCTGCGAGAGCGGCGTTCCAGTCGACACGAGGCAGAGCGAAAGCTTTAAGTGGAGTTCTCCGGGAAGAACACTCTCTGTTCCGGGAGCTTACTCTGTAAGTACTTTAACTTTATCTAATTGTGACCCCCGTGCTTTATCGCCCATATTGAGTGATTTCTTCCGTCGGGAGTTCGACGGGCGAGCGACGGTGCGAGGGCGTTTCCCCGGAGGATTTAGTGCTTACCTATCCTCACAATATGGCTTCGCATATGTGGAGAGGGAAACGTAAAGGTCGTTACGGAACTTTACGCATGCCCGAGTGTTTGTGTTTAAAGCAATGGAAGGAGTGTTGGCCCGTTTCTTTACCACTTCAATTGTGTAACCGTTTTGCTTTATTTTTATTTGCAGTTATGTCCCGCTAAGGCGGTTTAATGAATGTATTTAAATTTGCATGGTTACCCCACTAAGACTTTTGCAACGTTAGAACTCGGATAAGCCTGTGTATTTTCTTTTATTCCGTGTGTGGACTCTTTCGGTGATTAACCGATTATGTAACCCTGTGATACGGACTTATTCATTTCCCCTGATAAGACTGTTTAAACTTTCTCTTTACGGAGTCAGGCTGGCTTTGTAAGACTTTAAATATATTATTGGGTGTTTTTCTGTGTTTACTCCCAGCCTCAAGTCATGAACCTTATCATGTATTCCATTTTATTTTTCATGTGTTGCTTTGATAGAGACCACCATAAGTGCTAATTGTGTTTTCAGTCATATGAGTTGTGTGTTCCATTTATTAGCTAGCAAGTCGTATATTCACGACTATTTGCTACCCGGGTGGCCAAAGCGGGTAGGTGTCGGGAGTTAGCTTCCGACCAGCGAAAGCTGTGGGCCAAGTTCATGTTGCCTCGTTAGAGGTGTTTTTCAAGTTTTTATGTTGGGTGTAGCATAATGCCACCCGTAAGATCTTTTTAGATCTTAACTCCGTAGAGGGCAATACCATCTGCCCATCTGCTTCAAAAGCAGATTACTCTTTATCTTTATTGTAGGATTTTGTAGAAAATAAGGGTATAGTTATTTTCGTTATATTCTTCCAATATTTGTTTTAAGGAAGGAGATTTTGGTTAACGGTTGTGTTACGAAGTGTATACCGTGTATTAATGTAATTTGCCGGTCAAGCCGGTGCAAGGTTGTTTTGGTGTAACTGCTTTAATTTTATTTACTTGCTTTCTTTGTTAGTTTTGCAAGTTACGTGTTTGCGTTACATCTAGTTTTGTAAGGACATATTGCTTATTTTAGTTACAGGTATTTAACTATTGCTACCGTTTATTTTTGTTATTCGTTTGGATAAGGTCTACAGTTTATGCCTATTTGTTTATACATATTGATGTAGGATATATTTATTTTCTTATTCACTGACCATTGACTTTTGTTTATGTTTTTGTGACATTTACTTTACTTTTATTAAACGTTTTTATTTAACCTTACCCTGTTTACGTGCATTGGTATTTCCACTGCGCTTGATACTTTTGCTCTGCATTTACACGTTACAAGGGGAAGGTGCGTGGTAGCAAGCGTGCCACGACAATGGCGGACCTAGAGGGTCTCCAGTTAGTGCTCTTAGTGCATGTGGTGTTGGTGAGTGTTGTCATCGCTTGGGACACCACGGTGTCGTTTTTCGACTGTTTTGTGCTTCAGTAAATCATTTTAAAAAAAGAAAAAAAAGGGAAGGAAAAAAAGTTGGGTTTTTTTTTTTTGCTTTGTTTGTTGTGTGCAACATTTTTGTGCGTTGTCGTCACAGTGTCGGTGAACTTCTCAGTCTTCAGTGTGTGTGCGTGTGTTTACGGCTCGTCATTAGTCACTCGGTGCAGTGTTTGGTGCAGCTTAGGTGAACAGTGCAGTGAAGCAGTGTATGTTCAATATTAGTGCTTGACCAGTGGTTTGTGCTGGTTTTCTCAGTGCTGTTATAGTATTTTCCCTACGGGTGTCTCGGCGAGTTGTCAGAGGACTCAACTTTCGTCAGTATTATTATTTATATAGTTGGTTGTTGCTACAAGTGGTGATTGGTGTTTCATTAGTGGTTGCGGGAAGGTGCGAATAACCATCACACCAAACCGTCTGGGTAGTAGGGCGAAAGGAAAGGAGACCGAACAACAGAAGCTAGAGGAGCAGATCCTGAACGGATTGCAGAAAACCCAGTTTAAAGGAATGTATAAAATGGAGTCCGCACGTGTTACGGACCTAAGGAAGATGGTGTTTAGGAATGTACCGATTCATGATTTCAACAGCCGCTTTCGAAAAATGGCAAAGCCAATCGTTTCCTTAACGGAGGAGGACAAAGTTTCAGTTTACTTGAATTCATTTTCACAGATGTTGAAAGAGTGCGTGGACGAATTTGGACCAACCAGTCTAGAGGAAGCTATGGAGATCGCTGCGGCGGTAATAGGAACGGACGAAGGAACGTCGTTAGGGAGATGGGCAGAAAAAGCCGTTTCCGAAGGCGTGGTCCATTCGTGCTACAGTACAGTTCCTGTTATTACATCGGCGGATCCAGCGACCCAGGCCTCGCAAGGACGACAAAACAAAGGGAAACGGAAGAGGAAAGCGAAGGCATCGGTGACAAGGCAGCACCGCATCGTGGAACTTCCAGTGGTATCAACCAGGGAAGTCAACGATAGACAGCCACTATCAGGAAGGCCACGATATGACGTCACGAGTTATAAAATGGATGACATCATACGTGGGGTACGACCTTCTTCAAGAAGCGATGAGGAGTGCTCTGCAAGAAGCTGGGTAATTAACTATTGGCAAAAATTCCCACAATTCCCTCTAGTGTCCCCACTTCCTGTTCCCAGTTTCAGTGTCGAAAGGAGTGAAAGACAACATCGCTAAAATATATTGGTTTTATTAACATGAAAATAATATTTAACCATCCTCAAAAATAATGAAACTATATAGGAGTTGGTTCGGACAAATCGATTTTTCCAGTCAAAACTATTCGCACGCTGCCTAAAAGAATATCCATAGTTGGTGACACAATACAGATTATGAAAATCTATTCGCCAGGACGATCACAACAAAGGTATGTAAATACGAAATAAAATTTGTTTTCGGGAGTGTGAAAAAAAATTTTTCAGATAGGTTTGTTCGTGAATTTGTAGAGAAGTTATACGAGAAATGTTAACAGTTAGATATTTTTTCCTGAGGGACAATGATATACTTAAAAGTGTTGCATTTTCATTTCGGCCAAGTGCGTCGTTAGGCCTTAACAAGGTTTTATTTGATTTCTGGCGTGGTGGGGTTGATTCGGATACAACAATGAGGGTTGGTTCGGACGCGTTTGATTAGAACTTAAGAAAGGAAGAGAGGGCAAGATCTACCTTCCAGGAAAGATATGAAGCGAGCACCAGAAGAAACAGAAAGTGAAAGCCGCACTAGTAATGTCACGTCTGCTAGCCCAGCTTCTAACTGAAACAAGGCTGCTACTCAAGTGAATGTGATTTTTTTGATAATAAAGTCGCCTTGTATTTCATTAAAACGGCGAAAATTCAGTTTATCCGAAACAGCCCCGCGACAGTCCGAAGATTTTAAAAATATATAAATTTTTACAGAGGATTTTAAAAATATATAAATATATAGACTACTGGAAAATCACATGTACAGGTAAATGACGAAAGGTTTAGAGTACAAAATACGATATACACATTCACTATTTAGTTCATGATTAAGCCACAGGAAGAAAGAATTTGATTTTCGTCCGAACCAACCCCACTCTCCCTTAATCAATTTCTTAACTTATTATAAAGAAACCTGAAGCTCGAGTGTATGGCAATGCAGATAAAATTACTATAATTTAAAGTAGCTTAAATGCACATGATTTTCTTGTTTACTGATGTCTTATGATACTTGCTTGCGTATCCCAGGCCTCCAAGTTCTCCTATATTTCCTATATTATGAAGAAATCGTTCAAAAATGTCCTATATATCTCCTATATTTCGTATCCTCCTATATTTTAATAAATAGGCTAACTGCTACTGCATTAGAAACGATACCAATATGTCTATTCATCCAAAATTCAATCAACGGCAAAACTGCAGCGAAAAAAAACTCTCTTGCATTTGAATCCCTAATTTTGCAAATGGCGTATGTCAACATGCTGACTAGCACCGGAAGTATTGTGTGCAATTCAGTGGCGGCAGCTAGGTGGCGATCCCAGCATTCAGTACGGGATTAGCCTTGGATATAAAAGCTAGGACGATTAGTCGTATTAATCGTCCTAAAAATACTTATGTACCATATCAATACTTTTACCTACTGCATGTTTTCTTAATGGAAGAGGTTATGACACTCGTAACTGTTCCAATGCTATCGGCGCGTCCCGGAAGTAGATGGCACTTCGAGCAATCTATGCTTCATTTATCAAATTTCTATGAATTATTTTGAATCATTTATTTAAGATAAAAAACTTAAAGTTATAATTAGTTGAATTTTATGTTGAATTCTATTGTACATGTATATCTGATTATTTAGAGCAGACTTTGATGTTTTGCCATCTGGTGGTCAAAATAACAGCTGGATCTCGTTTAAATGGGAGTGTCAGTTAATAGAGAGATTAAGCACCACGTAAATACGAACGTGACGCGAACGCGTGTGACGTTTCCAATCTGAAATGACGTAGCTTTTTCATTGTTTTCAATTGTTAACAATGAAAAACCTACATTATTTTAGATTGGAAACGTCACACGCGTTCGCGTCACGTTCACGTTTACGTGGTGCTTAACCTCTCTATTATCGCAAATATATCGCAACTCGCACTGTTACATCGTCATGAGTTTCGTGGCCAGTTACTCGAAAGAAAGTAACCATGAGTAACGTTTTCCCTCGAGAAAAGTGAAATGACGATGGAGAGTGGCACGCTCTTTTAAACAATATTAAATTTTGCGCGGTGGCACTATTTTAGCGCGTTTTTCTTTTTCTAGCGCAAAATTTAGCGCGATGGTACTATTTTAGCGATATTATCAGATCAGTTATCATTTTTGTAAATGATACAATAAAACTGCTCCAATCCGGACTTTTATTGGCTCTGCCAGCACCCTCTATATCAATTAGATATAGAGGGTGCTGGCTCTGCCCTGGATAAATATACATTCTAAGCCAATGGGCAATGCTGCTGCTTCCCAAAAGTACCCATGTATGAAAATGTACACTGGTCAACAGTGAAAATGTACTTTAATTAAAAATAGCCAAATCCGGACTAAATATGAAAACCAAATTTATATTTGGCTATAGTTTTTGAGGTACGACTGCTACGTGGTATGACTTATTCAACCTTTTATATATAATGCATATATGAAAAATCCATAATTATTATCACTTGCATAAATATTATATACTTGCAATATTATATATTATATATATTATAATATAGCTATATATACAGTATACACCCCTTATAATAAGTACAAACTTTGAGAATTAATATGATAGCTGTGGTTACGTAATACCTGCTTGGATATGAATTTATGATGATACAACACTACCATCACTTTGACTGGTCTGCAGCTGGGCTTTAAAAAGTACAGCTGCTTCTTGTGTGAATGGGACAGCCGTGCAAGAGAACTGCATTACATTCAACGAGAATGGCCAAAGAGATCATAGTTTCAAGTTGGTCAGAAGCGGTATCAAGGCAAATGGTCAGCAAGTATGTTGGCGGACTACTGCTGGGCAGTCAGTAGAGATGCTCCTGACCTTCAGTACAAGAGAAAGATGAAGAGACATCACCTGTAGGCAAGTATAATGCATGCTATGACATTCAAAAAGCGTGATTTTCGGTATGACATTTTCTAAATATTTGTAGCCAACTCAGAATTTTTGTTATGATATTCGTTTTCAGCAATACAGAATTAGTATAAAAAGATCACTTTGGTTTTGGGTACATGATTTTCATAAAAAAATTGTTGCCCAGTGTTACGTATAATAAGTGATGTAGATGTTCACATAATGCTAATAATTTGTTTTTATCATATCTTTGGTGACATTTGCTCCAACTTAGCGCTTTTTTAACGCGTTTTCGACGAATTTTAACGCTTTTTTTGGCGCGTTTCAGCAACACCGCTAGCGCGATCTGAAAATTTGAGTTGGCAATACTAGAATAACTATCAACAAAATCACGTGACGTGCTCATGGCATTGCATTGGCGGCAATTACAGTCGGAGGCGCAAGAGATGAGCATTTCGTAGGGCAGGTGTGAGGATGTAACCATCCTAAAATAAGGGAGGGAAGGGTATTGCTTTTCTTGTCCTACCCCCATCTCCAAGCAAAAATGTAATTTCGGTTGAAAGGGCAAGAAAGGGCAAAAACAAACTGAGAAAGAATACAAGAGGTTCTACTCCAACTACTTCGTCAATTAAGGGCGCACGAGCTGTGGAATTTCTATAGGACTCGAACAATGGATAACGGAGTTAATTCCTATTCAGGGTTCGATCAGCCTTTACAATTTCCTCTCCTTACTTCCTTGTCGGGACTACATGAAAAAAAGCAGTACTAAGCACATTATGAATACATTATGAAATTATATTTTCTTATTGTCATTTTTTTTTTTTTTTTAATTTTAAAAAACTTTTGTAATTGCTATTTGGTTCCCATTTGGTTGAATGGATGTTTTCATTTGTATGAATTTTTTCCACATTAGGAATACATTAAAAATATAGATTTATTCCATACGAAAAGTAATTTAAAAATTTGAATTCATTCGCTCCCCCCCCCCTATGCCTGGCGACAGAAAAGTCAATGGAAAATTGAGAAAAAAAGCAAATTATATAGTATAAATGTAAATAAATAAATAAATAAATAAATAAATAAATAAATAAAAATATACAATAAACAAAAATGGGGATCGCATTTATTAATATAAACAGGCCTATAATGCATCGAAATAGTATCCGATATTTTTTTGTATAAGCTCCTATAATTTTTTTATTTCTCACTTCGAGGCCTGGTATCCGTAACTAGTGCGTATCCATCAACGCAGCAACCAATCAGATAGCTGATCTGTATTTGTGATCTGCTACCTGATTGATGGCTGTTTAGACTAACAGATCTAACGCATATGCATCGCTGAAAACACGCCTTAAAGCAGTTGTTGCTAGCTTTGCTGTTACGTGATCGTCACGTGAGAAAGCAAATTTTTGTGTTCCGCCAGGAAGCAACATGAACAAAACACATACACGCTATTTATCAATTTCGTTTATGTGTTATGTCGAAAATTCCCACAAATCGACTGTTTTATAAAAAAAAATCCCTTTTTACTTTTTGCCAAAATTTTTAACTAAAATTCCCACGATGTGGGAAATTTCCCACAATCTGGCAACACTGAAATGACGGTTGATAATTAGTTTACCGTATACGCCGATGTCCCTACCTTCTGTGCTATGACCCGTTACAAGAGCCGGGACTATCCGGGCGACGTTAAGATTACGGCTAGTGGATCTCTGAATGGCCTGTTTTTTACCCTTAAGAATAGCGCCGCTTCTGGTTTGCGAATGTTATGTAGTATATTTGATATCACTTTCTTGGAAATTACAAAGCCTTGCTTTTGGCATGCATTTTTAATCAAAAACTGATTTTATCGAACGCAGTATTTAGAAAATATAAAAGAGCTTTATTTTCTTCTGATCATTTCCGATCGAATGATATATCACATGCCATATGTTGCCGTAGTTCTAAAGACCAAGTGACTGCCTTCCTCACAACCCCGATCCCATTAGGACTATTTAGCGCAAACTTTATAGTATTGTAGATCTTGCCTAGAGGAATCTGTACATCGAATTTCACTCCTTTACATATACTTAAATACCACACAGATCACTTGGTCCTTTCTAACTCCTATACCGGTAACTCCGACCCCAACGGGCCAATAAAAAATCAGACTAAAATAGTGAACTACGAACATGCCTATGGTAAGGTACGTTTCGAGTATCGACCATTACGTCAAAAAATGTGGAAAATATAAAGGGAACGGACAGACGGACATTGTGAAACCAACAAGTGCACCGCTACCTAATAATTAAATAGAGAAAAAACTGTATTTAAAAGTAGGTTTATTACATTTTTTGACAGATGAAACGAAAGTGTAAGAAAAAATAAATAAAAAAGAAAGATAAACATTATAAAATATAGGGTGGAACAAAAGTCCCCCCCCCCACCTTTTTTGAAGGAATTTGGATTTTTTTTTAGAAAAATAAAGTGCGGTTTGATAATATAACTTGCTTTAGACGAAGATAAAGACTAATATGGATAATTGTAATGTGAATCTTAATATTAATAAAAAACTTTTTAACCACAACAACACTAAAAATAGGATAAATACAACCTGATTCTTGAAGTACTTTTCGGAAGCATCATTCAGCAGTCCAGGAGCACCTCAAAGACAACGAGAAAACTATCTGAGTCTTCGACAATCGACAATCGAACAGCGCAGGGGGGGAAAAAACGAGCGGTCCGGAAGCCATGCTTCCACTGCCATACTCGTCCAAGAAATAGCCAAGGGAAGTATGCTGAATTAGGAAAAAAACCAGATGAACCTGGCTAAGCCATCCAGAGGATAAATAGGAGTCCTTTCCTACGAGGACGATGGAGTTGATTGTTGACTGACGATAGGACACAAAAGTGCTAGGTGATCAGTAGGTTGAAAAGATGGCCTTTTGGATGTCGTCGAAGTTGACGTCCAGGATGTGACGATGCCTGCGATGCCTGAGGATACTTCTAAAGGTGAGCCGGTGATCCAGAATATTTGCAACCAATCGATTAGGATGGTCACCCTGGAATTAGAGAAAGACCAGAAGTTGCCGTTCTTGGACGCTTTAATCTAGGAGTCAAGGCCATTTAGAGGTCGACGTTTACCGGAAGCCTTCTAACGGCCTCAACTACATTCCAAGTGATTCTAGCCACACTTTTATTTCCATGTTGGATACAGTCCTTAACATTCTGCTCAGCCAAAAACGATTTAAGAAAGAAATTTCCCTCGTCAAAAATATCGCAACTACGAATGGCTACAACTTAGGAAAAGAAGTTTAAGAAATTTATTAATGACAGCACTAGTTAGTCCTTTCTATTTTCTTTTGCAGCTTCCACT
Source organism: Rhysida immarginata (assembly GCA_023313115.1). NCBI lineage: Eukaryota > Metazoa > Arthropoda > Chilopoda > Scolopendromorpha > Scolopendridae > Rhysida > Rhysida immarginata. Next base: position 119,135 of record JAHWFO010049372.1, read on the forward strand.
TTGGCAACGTTATATATTGAAACGAATTGAGCGTCGCCGCTTTCCTCAAGTTCATCTTGTCCCCATCTGTTGTTGTCCGGTCAGATTAAAGAATTAGGGTCTACTAGGATACAAGAGTCATTTTAATTAAGTTTAGTACATGTATAAAGCTAATAGTGCTAGTTGCACTTCAAAGTAAGTAATTTGCCTTGCTTAAACTTATACTCAACTATTTTTCAATTGAATTGTAATAAGACAGCAAATAATCTTAGTAATTGAATCTCATAATATTTTTTTCTTCATACAGAATCCCCAACGGTATCCATGTGTTAGTGGGCACCAACAATACTTATTTATTGAATTTTATTTTAATAAAACAATTAAAACGGTATGTTCTGTGTCCGTAGTAGTTCATTAATTAGCTTCCACCTATTTTTCTACGTGACAAACCCTTTCGCCACCATCGAGTGTGTTCAATCTGGTAGCCATGCATCGCTGCTATTGCCCTGCATCGCAATTTCTACTGCAGGAGGCTGAAACACACAACACCAAGATCAATTCGTAACCACTTATTTTGATACGCTTTCCAAGTGACGATATAACACTTTAAAAATGAGATCATCATCTTCACCAAAACGAAATACACAGTGGAGAAAAGTGATCGTACTGTTCGTAATCATCTGAAGTAGCTTGGATTCCGCCGACGAAAAGCAAAGATAAAACCCAAGACATCTGTCAAACGGATTGTAGCACATTCAAAATGGTCCAAATCATCTAAAAACTGGGATCATTGGAACCAAATCATCTTTAGTGATGAATCCAGACTGTGTTTCGGCAATAGTGATGACAACGGCAAATTCGTGTGGCGCCGAGCATTTGAAAAAATCTATTCTGATTATTTGGCGTGATCCGTAAATTTTGAAAAATGACTTATGGTATGGGGATGCATCACATCCAGAGGGTCTAGGTGAATTGTGCATTGTCCAAACAACAGTGAATATAAATGTTCATCTTGAGATCTTAGACACATTTATGATCAAAACAATCAAAGGTAAATTTGGGGACGATCCGGTTGTATTCTAACGCTGTGTCTTTAGATTCCGCTTCGTGAGCGAACTTGGAACAAAGCGGATCGCAGCGAAAATATCAAGGGCATTATTTTTCTGAGAGTGTCTTACGTGAGCGAATCCTAATGGCGAGAGGTTGAGGCGGCAAAGAGGCAGGTGCGAAGAAAACAAACCAGCTTTGTTCACGCGAACGAAGCGGTGCCAGCCATAATGGTCGAGGAAAACTTGATTTCCTGCGTACAGAAAAGACCAAATCAGTGGAATCAAAAGAATAAAAATTACCATAAACATCTTTTAAACCACCGAAAATGGAAATTTAAAATTAATTACGTGAAACGGAAATTGAAAAATTGTGAATAAGATTAAATCTGTGCTTGAAAAACTTCATTAAAACTGATTCTTAAAAAAATTACTTGAAGCCCCATCTAGTACAGTAATTTGTAAAAATTAATTTACTATTTGATTATAAGGTCAGTTCTTCAATACTTGCTAGTATTGGCCTTGATCTTCTAGTTGAAACAGCTATTTTGATGCTGTTCTTTACTTTAACTACCTTTACTAGCGTGGGTTAAGATCATGAGTGTGATTTTCAAACGTGTAATTTTCAAATCTGTATATGTAATACCTCTGCAATTCAATTCCCTTCTCTGAGGACACTGCCAACGTATTTTGACTTTTGTGGAACCTTTCACCCTGTACATACAGGGTGTCCAAAAAAGTCTGGTAACATGACAGATATCTCAAAGCTGTCAGGCAGGCGAGATCTGATGAGTGTGGTTTATAGGTAATAGGCGGAGGGGGTGGGAAATTCATTGCCACACTCAAATTTGACTTTGACCCCCAAATTTAACCCTCCAGTACTAACATACGGTCTCAGGGACCGACTCATACAATTTTCGACGCTACAGCTGAAACGCGTGCAAATAAATGGCTGATTTCTTGTGTACGTTCACTTTTCAGATAGTCATATAATATATGCATAAGCAACATTTTTTATGTAAACGCGCTACCGAAATATTCGTATATTCGGTCCTGTGGACCGATGTTAGTAATGGTGTGATTATTTTCAATTGAAATTTTTTATTTATTTATTTATTTATTTATTTATTTGGTAATTGTGATTAAAAAATAATTCAAAAAAACCAAACACACACCGAAAAAATACAGAAAATTTATTTGCTTAGAAAATATAAAGCCAATAGGTGAAGCTCTTCTAATGAACATAAGAAATCCTAATATTGTGCCTTTCATTTTTTTCATGAACAAATTTTATCGTAATAAATAAGTTTGTGGTGTTGTTGTTTTTTTAATTTTTTGTAGAAAATAGTTTCTTGATATTTATAATCAGGGAAATTCTTATAATAATTTTTTTTTGTTATTATTTAATTTGTTTTAAAACAATGCGACCTTTGAAACAAAGTGATTTTATTTGTTCTGTTGCTACAAATTTTGCCTATTGTCACGTGCCAAACATCCTCGCTCGAAAACGTTTTCACGTTCGGTTCTCCGAGACGACGATAGGAGAAAAGAACGATTGGTCAACAATCCGAGAGATCGACGTTCTGGATCGGGATTGGCCGACGGTGATCGACGTCAGAGGAAAGCGAGCGGGAAAGACAAACGACGACAGAATACGACAGACAATCGTAAGGAAAGCATAGTTTGCCATGTTCGCTCGACAGTAAAGGGAAACGACGACAAGCGACGGCAGGAGCAGCAGCTCGTTAACAACCCGTCAGAGGAAAGTGACGGACGCCGACGACGAACGAACTTTCGCCGTCGCCAGCATCAGGCAAGCCGACAGCGAGCGAGCTCTCGTCTTCATCGGCGCCAGGCAATTCCCCGCCACGAGGAACCGACGCGAGACGGAGCTTCACGTCAGCCAGTTATCGCAGCAGCCGAAGCGGTCGACGACACCGAAGCTCGTCCCTACCAAGCGCAACCCCTCGTAAGCGCCCTTGCTACGTGTCTGTTTCAGCTACTGGAGCCCTTGACTTACGACAACGTCGAGCAAGGAGGAGAGCGGCCAACAGTATCGTATGCGAACGACGCCCGAGAACGCGGAACGACAACGACGAGTCGCCGAGTCCACTCCCTCGTCAGGTACGTGTGCGAGTGTTTAGACATCTCACTTTCTTCCACTGCCAGGTACAGTAGCTACCAAAAAAATTTGCACTTACCGCATCGTAACAAATGGAGCGTGTTTAATTTTTGCGCCGCCAGGTGCGCAGGATTTTGGAATTACCCACTTGCCAAAGGTAGAGTCCGCAGAATTCCGGCTTTTAGAAACAACGCACCGTTGAATCATGGGAAAAAGTTTATTTGAAATAATTCTTTGTTTTGTTTCTGTAATAACTATCCTTTTAACCGAAATAAAGAAAATAAAAGTGAAGTATAAAAAATAAATGAAAATAAATGTAATAATTTTTCATTTTAAGACGTAATCTAATATGTCATCACGTGACGATCGCCTTGGAACTTTTATGATGTCATCTCTCATCATGTGACACAATCTCTGACATCACAATATAGGAGAATAAAGACGAGGCTTCCGAGATTATACAGCTGACCCCACAGATACGAGGTTTATAGTAAAAAGATCGCCAGAGCTTGAGGTTTAGCATTGTTACTATAGTTCATCCAACAAGAGAAAAACAGGGTGTGTCACAGGAAGTTTCAGATTAGCCAATCAGAGAAAGAGGACCTCATGCGCTTAATCACTTCTGTCTCATGTCTCATTGAAGAAGCGCTTTATAATATTACAGCAGAAGCTTTAATATTATTCAGCTGCTTTGCTTTAATTATAATTAAAAATATTGTACACTTCATAAAATTATCTTTTAACTCAATTTTATATATATCGTTGTTCGAGATTCCCTGGGCCTTTTCTTTCAAGGAGTCGAACAGCGAGGAGAGGGGGTGGTAGCTTCACATGAAGACGCTTCGTTTCCTTCTTAAACAATTGTTCGAACGCAAGAAAAAGAAACTTGCGTTGCCTTGGAAGTTTCTTCTATCAAAGCAGATGAGCTTTTAAAACACTATTTTCCTTTAAAGCAGCAAAATACGTTCCACACAAATCTCCCTAGCCTGGCTGTGAATAGTTTTTCCTTGTTTGGCTGAAGAGTTGTTGCACGGGCCTCGCCATTACAAATTGACTTGTGCAGCCGCTGAAGGAGAGGTCCCACAAAGCATTGCGGATGAGTGAGTAGTCGATATCAGACCGGAAACACACCCTGTTTTTCTCTTGTTGGACGAAGTATAGTGAAGCCACTTTCCGCCATCTTACCTCACTACACTTTTCAAGCCCTATCACAAACATACTTAAACATAAAGATTCAATACGAAGTAAAGGCATTAAATAATGGAAAAATTGATCATAGATCAGTTTATAATAGATTGACCATCTTTAAAAATTTATAGTTATTTTTGCACCACTTCTACTTAAATGTCATTATTTGTGAATATTTATTTTATTTTCACTCACATGCCAAAAATCATGGTTCTTTTTGTATCGTCAAAACTTACTGGTGTTTTTGTTAGCCTGTCACTTGCATTATTAAAAAAAAAGTCTCTTTTTAAAATCTTTTTAAATATATTTAAATATCTCTTATTTTAAATATTATTTGAAAGGATTCGTGTTAAATATTCATAGTCTAAAAAATATAGACTGCTTTTCTGTGAGAAAGAAAACAAGATTATCAATAATCCTGTAGGTGAAAAAAAAACAAAAACGAATAACTGATGGGTATAAGAAATACACAATTAATTTAATTGAAAATTAAATAACATGATATTAAACAAAAATTACAAATTGATCTCTAAGTCCAATTGCAGAGTAGCCCTATCTAAACATAATTTCTAGCGGCTATAATTTAAAATAGTTGGAAAAATTTTTCATAAAATCATAAGAACGCGTACAGCATAATCTTTGTACAGCATAAGCTTGGCTTCATCGAAGAGGCGGGTTCTAGCGATCTATTTACTATATATCTGTGGCTGACCCATACAATGAAAAAAGTGACGACAATAAAGATGGCGAAAAAAGGGAAAATTACCAGGATAACCATTGCCATCTATTGTCATAAAACCAAAATAGCCGTCATCTTCTAAACAAATCAGAAACATGTTAATTTGAATTCTAAAAATTGTTTTTTTCAATTTATTTTTTATAGTTCACTTTTATTTTCTTTATTTCGGTTAAAAGGATAGTTATTATAGAAACAAAACAAAGAATTATTTCAAATAAACTTATTCCCATGATTCAACGGCGAGTTGTCACTAAAAGCCGGAATTCTGCGGATTCTACCTTTGGGTAGTGGGTAATTCCAAAATCTTGCGCACCTGGCGGCGCAAAAATTATAAGTGCGATGCGGTAAGTGCAAATTTTTTTGGTAGCTACTGTACGCGCCGATCTATTCCCATATTTCGAAGCGGCGTTTCCTGAGACGGCTGGAGCTAACCGAGTCGACAGCGTCTGGGCTGGAGTGTTTCCATTTTCTTTCGCCATGTTCCACGAGCAAGGAACAGGAGGAATACTCCACCTTTTCGCTGGCTTCTCCGTAAGCCGTCTACTTAGACGAGACGAATCTCCGTGTCTACCTCGCCTATCGTGAATTAGTGAGCTTTGCTTTCCCCATACCCGAACTGTGTCTTACTTCTCGAACTGAACGGTACCTGCAACCGGACAGTGACTTTTATAATTAAATCACACGATATTTATCCCTAGAACAGCGTTAATTTTTGTGGTATCCTCATTCACCTCATTTTACTGTTATGCACCCCTAGATCAAGAGTGGAAGCAGTCCCGTCAAGAAATTGTTCGCCAGCGAAGTGTGCGATGAACGAAAGGTTTAGTGCGTCGCCTGAATTGTTATTAGATAACTCAAGTAGAGTTTGCTTCACCGTGCGTCAAAACTGTGAACTGTATGTGCATTTTGTTTTGTTGGAAGAATTATTCCACTGCGCCAACTTTAATTATTTATTTTCTTTCCAATAAAATTTATTTCTTACCATTCACTATCGATCCTTTCTTGCTCACATTGACACGTGACACCTATAGACTGAAATATATCGTTTTTCATTTTATTTTATTACCTGAGTACTTATATATAACAAATTTGTAATATAGCTTGAATATTTGTAAATAATTTAGAATTTCTAAATATTCCTCTATTTTAATTCATATTTTTAATGTTTCACAGCCAGTTGTGCAAAACAACATATACAATCTTTCAATTGATATTAATATGTGCAAAAATATAAATAAATGTAAAATATATACGATGTAAATATATCGGTCTGAGAGACCGATGTTAGTAATGAGGTTTGTAAAATTCATCTTAGTACCGGAGGGTTAAGGCCACCCATTTACTAACTCGAAAACTATTAAAGACAGAAAAATTTCCAATTGCTACCCTGTAGAACAATACCACATTAGTCTAAAAACAATTTTTAATCACACCTTAAAAGAATTTGAGAAAATGGGCGAGAAAGAGTCACTTAATGAGCCTTCCCAACGGTGTACTTCACTGCAATTCATACGTGTAAGAAACCTCAGCCAACTTGGCCAGCCCAACCTGACCTAGAATGACTCTTTCTGGCGTATTTTCTCAAAATCTTTCAAGGGGAAGGGTTACTTACTTACTAACTTTTCAAACCCGCTTATCCGTTAGGGTCGCGGGGGCAGCAGCCCTATGGAGGATCTCCAGCGATCGCGATCTTCCGCCATCAGGCGCATGTCCTCCCTGGTAATATCCAAGCGACTCGAACCCAGATTCTCCATGTAGTCTAGCCACCTGGTTCTAGGCCGACCCCTTGGTCTCTTACCCACCGGCTTGGAAAATAACAACTACCTAGGAAGACTAGTTTGCGGCATCCGTATCACGTGGCCATACCAGCGCAACTGAGATCTCTCAATGCGGAGAAGTAGCGGCTCAACACCTAAAGATTTCCTTATTGTGCTGCTGTACACTCTATCTAGTAGGGTAACACCTGCCACACCTCTCAGGAATCTCATTTCGGCCGCTTGTACCCGCGATCGCACTCTTTCGGTCATTACCCAAGCCTCATGACCATAGGTGAGAATGGGGACAAAGATAGATTTGAAGACGGAGAGCTTGGCTTTGTAACCCAGCTCTCGTTTCGTTACCACGGATCGCCACAGTTCACGTCTGACACAGCTTGCTGCACCGATCCGAGCATCCAATTCTTTCTCCTGCCGTCCATCACTCGTGAATGCAATCCCGAGATACTTGAACTTCTCCACCTGTCTCAATGAGGCTCCCCTAACATGGAGAGCGCACTGAGCAGGCTGTCTTGAAAGAACCAGAACTTCGGTTTTAGCCACACTGATCTTCATCTCAGCTTCTTCACATTTGGCTGCAAACCGGTCTAGTGCATGCTGAAGGTTCGTGCGAGAAGACCCAAGCAGGACAAGGTCGTCCGCAAAGAGCAACCTCTCCACCAGGCAGTCGCCCACACAAACACGCTCATCGCCTCGGCTGCCCCTGTCTATCCAGTCCATAAAGATAATGAACAAGATGGGCGACAGTACGCACCCTTGGCGGAGTCCAACACCCACGGTGAACGGTCTTGACTTAATGCCATTTATCCGGACACACATCTCAGGGCTTTCGTACAGAGACATGATAGCAACCAGTAATTGCCCATCCACTCCATACTCTTGCAACACTTGCCAGAGCTTCTCCCGAGGAACTCTGTCATATGCTTTTTCGAGGTCCACAAAGCAAGCGTAGACCTCTTTTGCATACTCCCAGGATTTCTCAAAGATTTGCCTTAGAGCAAAGATGTGATCCGTCGTGCTTCGGCCAGGTCGGAAACCACACTGCTCCCCCGACAGTTTGGAGTCGACTATTTCCCGACTTCTCTTCTCCAGACACTTAGCGTACACTTTCCCAGGAATGCTGAGCAAAGAGATGCCTCGATAGTTGTTGCAATCTCTCTGATCTCCCTTTTTGAAGATAGGTATCACAATTCCTGTCTGCCATTGCTTAGGGGCCTGTCCAGATATCCAAGCAACCTGACACACTCGAGTCAGCCACAGGATACCATCCTGATTTAAGGCCTTTAACATCTCGGACCGGATTTCATCATCACCTGCAGCTTTGCCAGTCTTCAGGGACTTAATTGCCCATCTGACTTCTGTTTCAGTGATACTACCGTGACTATTCTCCGCTCCAAAGTGCACCTCGTATGCCTCAGTTGTTGTTGTCACCGGATTAAGAAGAGATGCAAAGTATTCCTTCCACCTATGCAATACGCTCTCCTCCGTTTTCAGAAGCCTCTTATCTGAACTCTTAATAGTTTGTGATGAAAGAGACTTCTTTCCACGGAGGCGGCGCACGGTCTGCCAGAACACCTTGTTTGCCGAACCATAGTCTGCCTCCAATTTCTCCCCGAACTTCTCCCAGGCCTTGGCTTTAGCTGTTGATACTGTCTTTGCTGCTGCTTTTCGCGCCTCAGTGTACCGCACTCGACTCGAAGTTGACCTATTTGCAAGCCATAGCAAATAGGCTTCCTTCTTTGCCTTGACAGCTTCTTGGACTTCACCGAAGGGTGTGATTAAAATTGTTTTTAGACTAATGTGGTGTTGTTCTACAGGGTAGCAATCGGAAATATTTCTCTAACACTTTCAAGTTAGCAAATGGACGACCTTAAATTTGGGAGTCAAAGTCTAATTTGAGTGCGGCAATGAATTCTCCACCCCCTATTACCTATAAACCACACTCATCAGATCTCGCCTACCTGATAGCTTTGAGATATCTGCCATGTTACCAGACTTTTTGGACACCCTGTATATCCGTCTACGCAGAGTTTGGCTCTTTTTGATGATCTCCATGGTACATCTGAATAAATACCTTTTTCGTTAGCTTAATTGTTTATGATCCGTATTTTTCCATTATGGACTGCACTTTTTTTATAATGTTTCCAAAAGCAACAGAATAAATTACAAGATAAATAGTTTCTTTATTTCTTCTTTATTTTTTTAAAACCAATTATAACTCAGCTCGTTTATTGAACAAATACTTATTGCCAGGGGTTATACAATATACTATTGTATCTATTCTGTAGTGAGGTTCCCTCTGCATTCTGTAAATGCGCTGAGTGCCAATGTCTTTAAACTGTTGAGTTTACAGTTTCACCAAACGGGCGACCGAATGGAAATCAAGTTTTGATAGTATAAAGTGTAAATTTTAATAGAGCTCTTCCAATCATTCACAATGGCAATATCATGGTATTCAATATAGCTTTCAGGAAATTATACAATTTAACGCGTTCGTCACTTTTAAATTATGTGTTAATTGTTTTTAATTATATTACGACAACATCTTATTAAGTAGTCTTTTTCATCTTCCAGCAACAACACAATAGCAATGTTTTTACCATTTCGTAGATGTCTGATTTGAGTAGATTCAGCAAACATTAAAAACTGTTATAAATAAATATTTTTGGTTTATGACATGTAAAAGATAAGTACACAGAACAGTAAAACTTTTTGATGTGCCGTGCTCCTTCAAAGGAATTCCAAATGGAGCTGTTAAAGGCGGAGTAATTCATCAACTTTTTCTAGATGTCGCGTTGAATGCTTATTGACTGTACATTATGACAGTAACAATGAAAAATTTAACGAGAGAAAAGACGGCCGTCCTTCCTGTGGAGTGTCATATGATTTGACGGATGTTATTCTTTAGGTTGTCGCTGTTCTTTTTCAGCTCAACTTTGTTCTAGGCATTTGGACAATTTAGATCACGAAGTTTCAGTAAACAGGGCAAGCTTAAAATTAAAGAGGAAACACATCTCATATCTGGCAACGTGTAGGCATTAGTTCAAAAGTACACTTGAATAAAAGCGAAATAATTTAAAGAAATGTAAACTCTATGTGTTTAATTATTTTTAACCGTGAGTCAATGTTTAAAGAAACGAGAAAGGCAAACAGCTCGTAAGCGTTTCTATGAATTTTTAAAATATTTTCGAAAAATTATGTGAGATTTCAATAAAACCAACCATTTAACGACGCCTTTTAATTCAATTCACGCGATTAGGATATGAAGATAGAAACATTCAAAATAGGTTGATTTAAGGTGCGTCTCAAAAGTTTAAAGAAACATGTTTTTGTTCAAAAGAAAAAAGACTATTGAAGGTACATACAAATGCTTGAATTACTAGCTGTACAAAGCACTTAAAAGAAACTCCTGAAAATATTATTCACGAAAACATAATAGAAATAAAAATATTCAACAAAATGGAATTTTGCGTGTCTCAAAAGTTTAAAGAATGACTGAAAAAACATTGCATGAATTATACAATGGCTTAAATTGAACGACCATTTGCCTTAACTATTTCAAATACTCTGTTCGGCATTGAGTTTGAGGTTGAATAATGTTTCTGTTCTTACATTGTACCATGCATCTTCAATTGCTCTTTTCAATTCATCAGTCGAAGAAAATTGACTTCCGCCGGTATAAACTGCACGAGACATGATTCCCCATAGATTCTCTATGGGGTTCCAGTCTGGGATTTTTGGGGGCCACGACATAACGTGAATATTTTGTTTTCTGAACCACTCCATTGTTGAACGTGAAGTATGGATGCTGGTGTTATCCTGCTGTAACACGAATTCCAGGCCACACAAATGATCACAGACGGGCAACAGATACTGTGTCAGGGTTTCTTGGTATGTCAGCGAATATTCTCTTCCACTAAGAAAGCCAAATTGGAGGTACAGTTGAATGCGAAGCCCCCCAAACCAAGACAGAACCACCTCCTTGTTGTCTTGAGTAAAAGGTCTTGGTTCCTGTCGTTGGTCGTGCCAGTATGATGCCCACCCATCAGGACCATCCAAGTTCCACTTCTTTTAATCACTGAACAACACCGACATCCATTTGTCTTTCCAGACCATGTGTTCTTGTACCCAACGTAGCCTGTCTTGAATGTGCTTGGCAGCCAGAGGCGATTTCTTCATCATTTTTTGTAGACAGCATGCCCACTCGCAATTATTCGCCGGTGTACAGGGTGTTTCGATATGTTTAACCCAGTCACGTTTTGTATCTGGCGAATAGAAAGATTTTGTTTGGCTGCCAGTCGTACAATGCGTCTGTCATTGCGAGTTGAGGTAACTTTGGGACAACCAGATCGTGGTTTTTGGTGGAACCATGAACTCCTCTTCAAGACATTATAAACCCCTGCTGTGGATCTTCCAGTAATTGTGACAATCTCAGTAACAGATAGTCCGTTGGCTTTCAATAGCCAGATTTCAGCCGCTTCATCGGTTATGAATTGAGATTGGCTAGGCATTGTCGTAGGTCAATTGTGAGTGGAAGAAAAGCTTTCTTTGAAAAAAATGACGAATTGCGCAACAGATTAATACCCTGTCACTCGCAAATTTACATATTGGACGTCTCCATTCAGCATGTGAGGGTAGTTCTTTAAACTTTTGAGACACGCAAAATTCCATTTTGTTGAATATTTTTATTTCTATTATGTTTTCGTGAATAATATT